>JAPPVO010000059.1:54395462-54903366 GCA_030407325.1 Camellia japonica | reverse complement strand
CCTTCTGTTCTTGTACTTTTTTTTCTTCTTTGAAGTACTGGAAACTTTTTCACATTGCCGTGTTTTTTAATACAACAACTCTTTGCTTTTGAATGCTTGCATGCTTGCTTTGTATGCCTCCATACTTGGAATACTTTTGCATATCTTTAATATATACTTCCTTCTTTGTGCAACCTTCTTGGGTGACATACCTCGGTTAACAATGATCTCGGTTTAACTTCAACTTGTAAATTGCTACAAATTTCAACAAGTGTTAAACAATGATCTCGGTTTAACTTCAACTTGTAAATTGCTACAAATTTCAACAAGTGTTAAACAATGATCTCGGTTTAATTTAACTTGTAAATTGCTACAAATTTCAACAAGTGTTAAACAACTTTGTCTCTCTGCCCCCTAATGTGAACCTGAGTTCCACTTGGGTTCTCATTATTCATGTCTTCCAGAAACCACATTATGCATCTTTATTAGTCATAAGTGTTGAAGAATTCTGCTAAAATTTTATTGATGTTGTCGGTAAAAAACAAGTAACATCTAATGATAGAAAAATTTCAAATTACAAGTGTTCCAGGGTCTTGGCAATGCTTTGCCCTCATTATCTTCAAGCCGATATGCCCTATTGCCCAATACCGAAGTGATTCTGTAGGGTCCTTCCCAGTTTGGGCCAAGCTTGCTCTCCCTGGGATCCTTCTTGTTGCCGACGACTTTTCTCAGGACTAGGTCGCCGACTTGAAATTCCCTTGGATTAACCTTCTTGTTATAAGCTTTGGTAAGCTGTTGTTGGTATGTTGCAAGCTGTATTGCAGCTTTCTCTCTTCTTTCTTCTAGAAGATCCAGATCTCGGGCTAAGAGTACATCATTAGTCCCGTTCTCAACTCCCTGGGTTCTGATCCCTGGGATGCCGACCTCCAATGGAATGACTTCTTTTGTGCCATAAGCCATGGCAAAGGGGGATTCCCATGTTGATCTTCTCGGCGTAGTCTGATATGCCTAGAGTACATTGGGCAATTCGTCTACCCACTTGCCTTTTGCTGCCTGCAGCCTTTTCTTTATCCCATCCAGAATTACTTTGTTGGATGCTTCTGCTTGTCCATTGCTTTGTGGAAAGCTTGGGGTTGAAAAGTAGTTCTTGATCTTGAACTTTGCACAGAAGTTCTTAATTAGCTTATTGTCGAACTGTGTTCCATTGTCGGCAACTATTGCTCTTGGAATCCCAAATCTGGTGATGATGTTTCTCCATATGAAGTTCTTGACATCCACATCTCGGATCTTGGCAAGAGGTTCTGCTTCTATCCACTTCGTGAAGTAATCTGTTGCTACCAGCAGGTACTTCCTTTGCCCAGTTGCTTGGGGCAATTGCCCAACAAGATCCATGCCCCATTGGGCAAATGGCCAAGGACTGGATACAGGGTTCAAGTCAGCAACTGGCTGGTGTATCAAAGGTGCAAACCTTTGGCATTGTCCACACTTCTTCACGTAGGCTTCTGCATCTTTTTGCATGTAGGGCCACCAATACCCCTGGGTAATGGCCCTGTGAGCTAGTGATCTCCCCCAGCGTGGCTTCCACAAATTCCTTCATGAATTTCATATAAAAAATCTTCAACCTGCAGAGGGTGCACGCACCTTAAAAGGGGTCCAGTGAAGGACCTTCTGTAGAGATGTCCTTCCGCTGTCAGACTGAATCTTGCCGACTTCAATCTGATCGTGTGTGCCTCATTGTGGTCTTCTGGCAGCTTTCCTTCTTTCAGGAATGCAACAATTACATCCATCCAGCTTGGTGTCCCATGTCCACACACATTGCTTCATGCTCTATGGTTGGTGGTTCTATGCTCGGGCCCGACAAATGTCAATCATTATTGTCCTTATTTTTCCAGTTTGTATTGAACTTGCCAGGTTGGCCAACGCGTCGGCGTGGCTGTTATCATCTCGGCTAACCTGAAGAAGTTGGCAGTTTTGAAATAAGGCTGCCAATCTGATGACCTCTTTTGCGTAGGCCGACATCCTTTCATCTCTTGTTGCAAACTCACCCGTTGTTTGGTTGACTATAAGTTGTGAGTCACAAAAGACTATTACCTCATCTACTTCTGCTGCTGCTGCCAGCTTTAGTCCTGCAATCAATGCTTCATATTCTGCCTCATTGTTTGAGGCCTTGAACCCCAATTGAATGGACTGTTCCAATATCTCTCCATCTGGAGATATCAGTAGTACTCCTGCCCCAGCTCCCTGTCGGTTTGAACTCCCATCAACGAACAGTCGAAGGGAGTCACCGATGTAAATGCTACAGGGTCTGAGTTTCTCTTCTTTCCTTTGTTGTGTTGTATTTGGCTGTGCTTCTTTTTCCTTGCATGGGCTTTGCTCTCCTCGGTTCAACGAAGCCCGGTGTATGATGGATTCTGGCGTGAACTCGGCCACAAAGTCGGCCAAAACTTGGCCTTTGATTGCTGTTCTTGGCCTGAACTCCAAGTCATACCGGCCCAAGGCTACTGCTCATCTGGCTATTTTTCCTGTTAAGTCTCCCTGCTGCAATAGGGACTTCAATGGATGCTCTGTCAGTACCACAATTTTATGGGCCTGGAAGTAATGGTTCAACTTCTTTGAAGCCATTACTAGAGCCAGTGCCAATTTCCCTAAGGGTAGATACCTTGTTTCTGCTGGGGAGTTTGGACATGATCAGATTTTTCTGGATGAGGGAGTGGAACATCTTTATCCATTCTAGTTCGTGCTTCGCACTTGGCTCGATACCTCGTTGCTCGGAGGATGAGAGAGCTTTCAGCCCTTTTCTGTTAGCTTCCGCTGTGCCCTTCTTGGCGAATAGAGTGCCCTTTCCGGCAGTATGGTGCCCTTTCCGGCAAATGCATTGACAATGGGGGAAGACAGGAAGCCCGACTCAACTGTGCCCTTAGTTCATTTTTTGACCATTTTTGTTTTTGGCTTTCTACTAAGACAGTTTTGACTAAAATGAGAGTTAGATTAACATGCTTGTTCAATTTTCTGATTTAAAATCATGCAAGTTAGGCTGTGAGCACTGAAAATTTTCCTTTTTTAGGATCCAAGAAATGGTCCAGTTTAAAAAAATGGAATACTTTTCGAGAAAATAGTCAACCTCAGTAAAAATTCTCAAAAACTATTTTTGCAAACGGCCACTACTCAACGAGCACGGAACCCGCTCTTGAGATGCACAACTTCAGATCCGAAGGAAAATTGCCCCCTGCTTGAAGAGAGCTTCCTGGCAACAGAAAGTTGCCCCTTGTTTGAACGGCACCGCAGCGCATTGAATGGCAACGGAAAGTTGCCCCTTGTTTGAACGACACCGCAGCGCATTGAATGGCAACGGAAAGTTGCCCCTTGTTTGAATGGCATCGCAGCGCATTGTAGGCAGTCCATAGAGTGATGAACGCAACAAACCTCGGATTAGTGAAGACAAAGACCAGAACCATCACATGGACATAATCAATTTGGAAGTGTTTATGGCTGGACTTCAGAATGAAGTTGCCTACGTATCCCAAAGATGGAATCAAGCCTTACGTAGTTCGGGGTTAAGGTACACTCGGTATTAACCTCTCCTTTTTATGCTCTAACTTTTGCCAAGGCGCCTGTTGCAGGTTTTCAACCTTGCGAGCTATTATTTTCTTCTTTTCAATTCTTTTCATTCTTTTTTCATATTTTCTTTGCATTTTTTTTTTTTTTTTTCTTTTTTTGTTCTTTTGTTCTTTTCTCTTTTTTTTGTTCTTTTTCTTCTTTTCTTGCTCTAACTTTTGCCTGGGTCGCCCTTCCGGGTTTTCGGCCCAGCGAGCCTCTCAAGGGTAAAAGTGTAGCTTTGTCCATGTCAAATGGTTTTGAGATCTTGAAGTCATCTGAATCCAAGAGAATGGCTGTTGTTCGCTGATGATGCAAGAGTCCATCCAATGGGGGGCTGAATTTGCCCGTGGTGTTGTGGATCGGAACTCAGTTTTTCTTCAGCAATACTTTCTTCTTCCTCCCTCTGGGATTTGGCATTCTTGCCGACCTTCTTTGATTTGTGGAATGATCCATCTTCGGCTCTTCGAGCACATTTGAAATTCTTTGCCCCTAGTTCCAGGGATGCTTCTGATCTAGCTTTGCAAGCTTCTTTTGATGACATCTGGTCTTCTTGATCTGACTTTCTTGCCTCTTGTTCGAGGGTTGCTTTGAATCTGGCCACACAAGCCTCACGTTGTAGTTGACCATTGAACATTTTGAATTCAAGTTCAAGGTTTGAAAGTGAGGGGTTGGGTCTCGGGGCTGAGAGCGATCCTAAGCTGTACAATCTCAAGAGCGATTTCACACATGTCTTTGCAGGACCGCGCAAAACATTTTTTGAAAGTTTTAAGAAAGCGACAAATCGCTCGCGCTGAAGACAGTGCGGAACCAATCTAGATCAAGCCAGGATCCTTCCCAGTACTCACACTAACAAGCATGATTTCATTCATTAAGGGCTTAGCATGCCTCTCTTCCTCTCAGTTGATCAATTTTTTTGCAAATCCCGAGGAATTCCTTCCTCTTCGTTTTCACCACAATGTTCAAAAAGTTTTGAAAAACTCAGGTCATTACAATGACTTCAAGGCACAGAAAAGACAGAGTCCTTAGTCAAATACTGTCATCTCTTTCAGAACTTCCGGCATAACTAGCACAAGGCAGAAGCAAACGCGAGAGCGTAAAAATCACTGCTGTTTCATTCAAAAACTGCTGGCACAACTGGCTCTCTGGCAGAAACAGACTCAAAACAAAACGAAAAACAAACGCAAAACAAAATGGTGACGCCCGAGATAATACCCCCGGAATCACCCGACTCCTATACAACAGGACTGACTCGATATAACAAGACAGACCCGAACACAAAAGACTGACTCAAAACGGACTCAAAACAACAAGACTGACCCAATACCCAAGTCAGAAAGCACAAAAACCAGCATTCACAAATGCTCAAAACAGTGCGTGCCATACGCCATATCTAGAGTAAATCTAGTGCCATCCGCAGGTGGTTCATCCCCCGATCACATAGTCACATTATCCCCCACAGGTTCACTGGTCGAGTGCCAATAGACTTTGCTGGACTGGTGCGGGGATGACCCTGTTGTCAAACAGATCTTGTACATCATGGCGCAGATGAAAGCAACTGTCAGTGTCATGACCGGTTTGTTGATGGTACGCACAGTACCTAGTATGGTCATGCTTTGGAGGGAGAGGATCAGGTAAAGGCCGTTGATCCAATGGTTTCAGATGTCCTTTCTGGATTAAGACCTCTAGAGCCTTTGACAAAGGCATATAAAGTAGGGTGAAAACCCTCTTAACTCGGGGTGGATATTTGGCCGTCTGTGAGCTACTTCTGGATGCACCGGTGAATGGGGTAGCCTTTTTGATGTGGTGGTGGTGACCATGCCCACTTCAGAAGATCTTGCGGCTGCATCACCACTGGTGGTTGCATTCGAACTGCGGGAAAACGCCCGCCTAGGCTGCTCCTTCTCCTGGTTAATAAGGCCCTGCTTCATGGTATCCTCGATCTGTACTCCCATCTCATGCAAATCTGAAAAGGTAGGGAAGGGGAGCACGATCATTTTCTGCATTAGTTTGGGCTGGAGGTTGCGTACAACATTATATTGATCCTTATCCGTTGGCCTAATGTCATCATTGAGCCTTGGCCCTCCAGCGGGCCACGAATTCTGAGAAGCTCTCCTTAGGCTCCTGCTCGTCGTCTCAAGATCACGGGTCGTAATCTCGATTTGGGTATTGTATGAATATTGTGCGACGAAGGCCTCGGCCATCTCCTCCCAGCTTCGTTTCACGAATCCTCCAATTGGCGTACCAGATGGCCGCAATATACCGACAGGGTCCTGCCAAAAAAGGAGAGCTTTTGTAATCTTGTCAAGCCCATGGGGCGCAGAACATCTGAAACAAACTCAGGTGGACCATGGGAATCTCCTGACTCGTCAAAACGGTCGATGTGAGGCATCTTGAACCTGTCCGGCAGTGTCACAGCTGAGTCGGTGTACCCGTCCTCAATGTCCGGGATGGACTTTACCCCTTGGGATTTCTTGAACAACTTTTCAAGCTTGCTCAACTTCAACGCTGTAGGGTCGACCTTGGACTCGAAGGGTGAGTCCGGTAGATTGGTAGGTGTTTTGGACAGCTGGGGTAAGATCGGAGGCGGAGCTGCCCCTGTAGGAATGTCTGTACCTTCCTGGGTATTCTGAACGTTTGATGTCTCCCCGGGTATTGGATCTCTTGGTGGGGGAGGAGCTTGATGTGGGGCTGATACTCCGGCTTGCTGCTGTAGCCGGGTAATTAGCTCTGCCTGCTGGGTCATGACCGCAGCCTGCTGTTCGGCGAATTCCGCTTGGAGGACAGTATCTTGCTGCATGAGTTTCATACTTTCCTGCATCTGACGCATCGTTGCCTCCATCTCTGACATGTTCTGCTGATCCATCTGACTGACTGATATATCTATCCCTGCAGTAGAAACTGAGACCTCAGCCTGACTGTCTACTGGTGGGGTGGATAAGGACCACCAATCTGGTAACTACTGAACTGGTGATCTGTGCCTGACTAGCCCTTTTACCCTGCCTCTGGCCAAGGAACACTGATTGCCTTTGAACTGAATCTCTGACCTGACAAAGTCTATTAGCACAAGTTCGATGAACCTCGGGGGATATTGGAGCCTTCTGAAGCTATGGTTCCAAGACTACCTAGCAAAAGAGAAAACAGCCAACATCTCAGCCTGATTTCACCTGAACAGATACGAGTATGGTTGAATGAGTGTGCTCTCTACTGAATTCTGCCCAAAATTCTGCCGGTAAACTAATACCCTCAGGTAAAACTGAATCCCAAAATACTGAATTGGTGCCCGCAGGCCTGATGCCCAAACTTGCAAACTGATACATGCATTCCTGTAGAGACGCACTCTAAAAGCACATAGCAAGCAAGTGAGAGCCAAAACAACCCTATGTTGGGGTAGGGTTTCCCTGTCTTATTTTGTCAGGAACTAGGGTTTCACTACGCACGCAGCGGTTTCAAACAACCTATATCGGGTAAGGAACCTGTCCTAGCTTGGAATGGTCACTACGGATTTCGATATGCACTAGGTCGAATGGTCAAAAGGGTGCCCCGGTAAAACCGGGTTTGTGTTCCCATACTGGCAGAGCCCACAACCGATCAGCCTTATGGTCACCTTGACAAGACAAGCCTCCGGCAAACCATTCAAGAATAGCAGATGGCAAACACGGTGTCCTAGGCGCACCAATGCAAATGCAATGCAAAGAAACACACAAGTGTAGTCAAAACCAGATATCATGAGTTCGAGTCAAGTTCTCTAAATCCCCAGCGGAGTCGCCAGAAACTGTAGACGTCCCCGAACGCCCCGGGAGGGTGAGTCCCGTTCTGTTCGTTTTGGGTTTACTACAGTTCGGACTCAATTTGTCACGGTTCTAAATCTGAACCAAAGAGTCCAAATCCGGCAAATCGTTTTGAGAAAAATAGATTTTTAGAAAAGAAGTGCCAAACATGGACTGCTTTGCCAGATACAGAGTCGCCACCTAAATATTTTATTGGGGAAATTTAGGAAACCCTGACTCGTTGCCTAAGGCCACGTGTCCGTCATCACCAAAGTTGCCTCGGCTCGGGAACTTGGGTACGATCGGGGAAGGTCAGCTATGAGCATCCCCGCTCGCCGATCAAAGATCGGCCTCTACTTACCATGATATCTAGTTTTGAAAACATTGTATGCTCTTATTCCGGTTATTAGCCTAGATTTACTATGTGATGCGCACAGCATACAAGTATAGACTGGGTCGCCTGAATTGAAATGAAACATCTCATGTTTGTTTTTGAAAGATGGTTTGCTACTCGCAAGTAGGCTTAAAACGCAGATTTTGCCACCCTCATGGTTTTGCCACTATCTAGTGGGCTTAAAACTCACAGTAAATGCATTGTTCCAATCCAAATAACCCAACTTTCACCCACAGGCATTTAGGCAGATATATCACATAAGCACATAGTCTCATGGTAAGCATGCTATTCATGGCAGTCACTCACACTCATGCAAGGATGCTAAAGCATAAAAGCTCACCGAGTACTCCAAGCCAAAACAGAAGCTACGTTAGAAATCATGCATGATCCTAACTATACAGAAACGCCTAATGCAACACATGCAAGAATGCAACTATAGCAGGCTCGGCTATTCTAAACATGACATATGGAATGTTACAGCTAACAAGTATTCAACTTGGAATTGAAATACAAATGCAGTTAGTATGATGCGCCGAGCCCGGTGCATGCAAAACAAATGAATGAATGCAAACATGCTATCATACTGTATGCTAATTGAAACATGTCCTAATCTAACCATCGTAAGCTGGTAAATAAAAGGGAGAAAGACGTGGGGTTGGAAGACATACATCACACGCACGCACACTTATTACAATTGCGCCCTCGCTCGGAGGGTTCAAATAAATAATATACAGTCCCAAATGAATAGTTACAGTCCGAATAAATACAAAATCCTAATTAATTTACAAATTAATCTAAGAAAGCATTAAAACTAACATGCAAGCTAGGGACTGCCTCAACTCCGTTCCGGATGATGAATGATGCATGTTCGGCGCGGAAATCCGTCGCGATGCCCCAATTAGCCTCTGTTTGCAATTGTTCTTGGAAAGCGCGCCAAGCTCCGGAAGACTGCTGGTTTTTGATTTGCTGCAACAAAGAGCAGGAAAGGGGCATAGCAATGTATTTTCACATATGTATGCATGCCTCGATCCTCGTGCCACCAATCACGCATCCCGATGCATGATGGCCGAGGAGTCGAATTGCACGACTCAATGTGAAATGAATGCACATATAAACATAACAAGGCCTAGATCCCATCATAGATAATCCGGAGTGTCAGCAACTGGGAATTGAGACACGTTCCGTCACTTGGAGTACGAAACGCCCCTCGTTTCCCGTGCTCGGGCTAACTCCTACCCCCCAAACACAATGCAAGATGCATGACATGCATGAATGCAACTAAGATATAACCTAACATGCACAATGCTATGAAATGGCATACACGATGCACGAGGTAACATGGCATACACAATGCGCTAACATACAACCTAGCATACACAATGCTACGGAATGAAATGGCATACACAATGCATAATGGACTTACACCAACACAAGTGGACCTCAGCCACACTCACATAAGTGGCCATTAGATGAAAATGAGACACTCGAAATGCGTGCACGCGTGCACGCAAACCGAGGACCGAACCTAAGGCACGAATGCCACTCTACCAAAGCATGGTAAGGCATGGAACATGGTATGCAAACATGCAAATTTCAGCACTGAAATATGATGCTAAACAGCCCCGAGTCATGAAAACATGGCACCCGATGCATGAGGTGAGACCCGAAACTTAAAACTAGGCACATGGAATGACTTACAGCTATACAAAGCATGCATTATTTGAACATGAAGTATGAAGACAGAGTCAAGGCAGTCCTAAAACATGGACTTTTCCAGTTTAAAACAAGGCCAAAAAGTGTTAGCAAGATGGCTTAAATTAGCATGCAATTTTGACTAGTAAACATGGTTTACATGGCAAGTCTATGAAGCACATGGAATCTCACTAAACCAGCAAAAATTAGTGAACTAAACATGCCAAAATACGCTCAAATACACATGGAAAGACAGCCAACACATGCACAAATGAGAGGTTTCTTTAGAGGGCATACCAAGGGATTATTAGATACATGCAGGATAGACATGTGAAAGCCCCAAACCAACTTTGAAAATCAAATATGGTAGTCCCAAAACTCAACAAATTGACCCTAGAATGTGACTAGGAAGCATGCAAGATGGGGTCGCTTTGAAAGGCCAAAATGGCCATCAAACAAGTCAAGGTGAGAGGGGGTCACCCCCCTCTGATTTGGAGGTTCAAAACAGCATCAAGGCCACTGGAAATCCACTGGATTCCAGTGTCTAGGAGGTCAAACAAGGCATGCAACAAGGGCTAGGATGTAAGGTTCAAAATGAGAGGTAACCAAGCATACAAGATAGCATATGACCTCAAACAAAAATGGAACCTTAATAAAACATGAAGATGATGTTAAAACAAGCCTTTTTCCAGTTTATAACAAGTCTAAAAAATGAATACAAATAGGTCTAATCTATCATGCAAAAATGGCCCTAAAAGTGAGAATAGAGACAATGGACAGAAGCTGGCCCCAAATGGTGAAGAAACCTTCAACAAAGTTGAAGAGGGGCTCAAAATAGAGCACTCTACAGTTTACATCAAGCCAGGAAAATAATCACAAGTAGGCCTAAAATAGCATGCAAGAAAAGGGCCTAAAAGAGGGGTAAAGAGGCAAGTGGTAGTAGCTGTCCTCAAATAGAGGAGAGTCCTTCAACAAAGTTGAATAGAGGCTCAAAAAAAGCCACTTCACAGTTTATAACCAAGTCTAAAACAGCTCACAAATAAGCCTAAAATACCATACAAAAATAGGCCTAAAAGAGGGTTTAAACACAAAGGGTAAGAAGAAAGCCTCAAACAGGGAAAGGCCCTTGATCAAACATGGAGATGAGCTCAAAATATGACTATTTTCAGTTTGGGTGGGAGCCCAAAAATGTAAGCAACAAATGCTAAAATTGCATGCAAAGAAAGAGCCAAAAGAGAGGGAAATGAGACTTACCCTTGTAGACTAAGCCTCCAGCAACTTTTGGTCCAAAAATCTGAGCTTCCAACCTCTGAGAGACAGCCTCAAGGTGTTTGAATGAGTGATGGAGGTCTTGTGCTATGAGGTATAGTGCAAAAATGCAAAGAAATCCAATTTCCAAGCTCTAACCACAAGCAATATAGAGAGAGAGGAAGCTTTTTGCCCTTCAAAAACTCAGACCCTCTAAAATGAAGGAGCCCCTTGCTTATATAGAGGAATGCAAAGCTAAAGCTTCTTGAACAAGCTTGGCAAGAGCTTCATCCCTCCATACACGTGTATGGAGGGCAGATATGAGGAATCCAGTTGGTACAAAAAATCTTCCCGGAAACCAGCTGAAATAGAGGGGGTGCCAGCCATCAGCAATGGCCGGCAGTGCCACACTGATGGCCGGCAGGTGTTCACCAGTGGCCGGCAGGGGCCAAGCCATGGCCGGCAGTGCCATGTCATGCCATGGCCAGCAGTGCACCACAGGGGCCACCCTGAAAGGACCAGGTCAGGGTCCAAAAATGAGACAAAATGGATACAAGGTTCGAGAAACCCGAACCAGTGACGTTCCGCCGCGACAGTCGAATGCTGGGCGAGCAATCGAACCAGTCGTTGGGTGTACCTACAAGCACAACCAAGTCTTGAGGACGGTCAAAAATGGGGTGTCTACAGCTGGTCGGCCAGCTTTCTGCTTTTTGGTCTTTTTGAGTGCAACACAACTGTGCCAGCTGGGAAGCATTTGACCCCTCCTGCCGGGATTTAACCCTTTTGTTTGCCTTCTTAAGGGAGCTTTGACCCTTTTTGCTTAGCTTCTAAGGGAAGCTTGACTCTTTGTCAAGCTTCTTGAGGAAGCTTGACCCTTTTGGTCTAGCTTCCTCAAGAAGCTTGACCCTTTTGGTTAAGCTTCTTTTAGAAGCTTGACCCTTTGTTGGAGCTTCTTAGAGAAGCCTTGACCCTTTTTCTTCTATAAGAGAGGGTCTCCTCTCCATTTGCAAAGGTTAGAAAAATTTGGCTAAGGCATTGCATACACTTCTCTCTCTCTCTCTCTCTCTCTCTCTCTCTCTCTCTACATCCAAGCTTCAAAACTCCATAGTTCTTGGCCATTTACACTACACCTCCTAGCACAACACCTCCACCATCCATCCAAGCACCTTGGAACTGATTTGCAGAGGTTGAAGGCTCATTACCTTGGTCCAGAAGTTGCTGAGGGTCGGCTCTACAACGGTAAGCCTCTATTTCCCCCTTTTTTTGCATTATTTTTCTTCATATCTTAGCCCTACTTTCAAGCATTTTTGGACTTCGACATAAACTGAAAAAAGTTTTTTTTTGAGCTCCTCTTTAAGTTTGATCAAGGTCATTTTTCTATTTGGGGTGTGATACCCCTGTTCTGTATTATGCTAATTGGTCCTTAATTTGAGTATGATTATGTGTTTAGCATGATCTTATGTGCCATTATGTGAATAAATGTGATCTTGAGATTTTATCTGTTCACCGTAGGAATATCTGTTTGAATGATCTGCTTTGGAAATTAATTGAGGGCCTTATCGGCCACAGAACCCGAAATTGATTACGCCATTGTGATTAGCGTAATTTTTAGAACCTACGGTGAAATTTAATTGAAAAATTGACTCGGGTTAGATTAAATCGATTAAATAGATGAATAGTGCCAAATTGCTCAATTATTTTATGTTAAACTAATATTGTGAGTGGGGCTATGTTATAAGCCTTATTTCCTTCCCCTTTACATGACTTTGCTGATCAACTCTAAAAGGAAAAGGGAGAGGGTTGGCTATTAGAGAGAGGAAGGGGAGAAAATCTAAGTTTTGCTTTTGATCCTTGCATGCATTAAAGATAACACAAGAATTGCCATAGATTGTGAAGATTATACTCCTTGGTGAGTAATTCATGCATTTTTAATTATTATCTTATGAACTCAAGTTTGAAAGAGAGTCAAGAACATGGATTGGTTTGATCATAAAGGGATTGAAATGAAATTGGGCTAGTTTTGTTGAATTGAAGCCTAAAATGTGCATACATGTAAGAAATTACTTTGATATTGCATGTTTCAACACAAATGTGTATAATCCATGTGAAAGGTTAAAGGAAACTCATGCCTTGATCACCATTTGTGTTATTTAAGTTGAGAATGTGGCTAATTCATCACATGCATGTACAATTTGAGAAGATATGAGCTTGAATGCATGAGTTTGTTATGTTGGTGTTGAGTTTGACACATTTTGGGACATGCATGTAGATAAATCAAGAAATTGAGCTCCATAATGTTATAATTTCGCATTGGTGCCATGTTAGTATGATTACATTGGGATTTCAGTCATTGCATGCAAGTATTGTGGCTGGAAAGTCGAAATGAAGCTCAAGAACACAGTTCTGGGTTTTCCAGAATTTTGAGGTTTGCTCGAGCGGGGGACATGACGCTCGAGCGGGAAAATCGTGCTCCCAGCACTTTTTGCAGAGTTGGACCTTCACTCGAGCGGGGTGTTTCACGCTCGAGCGGGGAGCTTTTGTAAACAGGCCTTCCGCTCGAGCGCTCTAACTCACACTCGAGCATGATTTTGAGGTAACCAGTACTTTTGCAGGCCTCTTGGGTCCACTCGAGCGGGGAAGTCCACGCTCGAGCGGGGACCATGTTTTCTGAAATTTTGTTCATGCGTTCTGTGTTTCGTTTTCCGTTCTCTTTCACTTGTAAGCACTCTTAGGCATGTGTTAAGCATTGTAAATGAGTTAATGAGATAAGAATAAAGCCTAAAGAGGAATATGTGAATTAAAGAACGGATTGAATTGTTAGTGACCCTTCTGTGTTCATGAAATGTGTAGGGTCAAGCTCCAGGGCAAATCCACAAGCCGATCACTGTGAGTAATATCGATATTCGAATGCTTGTGAATGTCCAATTGTTTATTCCCTTACAAGCTTATGAGTTGCTAATTGGGATTGTGGACAAAAGTCTGACACGAATAAATGAATGGACCGAAGGTCGTTTTGATAAACATAAATGGACCAAAGGTCGTTTTGATAGAATTGAATGGACCGAAGGTCGTTTTGGTAGAAATGAACGGACCGAAGGTCGTTTTGACATAAATGAATGGACCGAAGGTCGTTTTGACATAAATGAATGGACCGAAGGTCGTTTTGACATACATGAATGGACCGAAGGTCATTTTGACATGAATGAATGGACTGAAGGTCGTTTTGACATGAATAAGTGGGCCGAAGGCCGTTTTGACATGAATGAGTGGGCCGAAGGCCGTTTTGACGTAAATGGAAATTCGAATGGGCCAAAGGCCAGAATGTTGAAACTACAAGTCACTTGATTTGAAATTCGTATAGTTATATGTATATATCTGTTGAATAGGAATATGAATTGGGCCCAAGGCCGTTTGGAATCTATTGTTCTACATTGCTATGTAACTTCTGTACTTGATGTTATTCACTGGGCTATCGCTCACGCTTATTCATGTGTTTGTAGGTGAGCCAAGAGAAGTCCAAACCCAGCCCCAGTGAAGTCTGCCATGAACAACACGAGTTTTGGAGAGCCCGCCTTGTGTCTCACGCACGAGACCCATCCTTGTCATTTTGTTATGCACTTATGTTTTGTCTTGTTGGCGAGGACCTTGTGTATATTTGTATATAGTCGGTTATGGGTTGGCTCAGTTTAGATGATCCTGTCTGTAAAGAAGTTTATGCTACTGTACTTTTGATGTGGGTTATTAACGTGTATGAGTATGGTTTGTTTATTGTGTATATAAGCACGGCTCTATGGACAAAGTTTTAAATTTTTGCTTCCGTTTGGCCCCTTTACTCTGATAAGTTATGTCTATTTTGGTCTGAGGCCATAGGTAATCACAGGATTATTGGCCGATTATGTCCTTAACCCATAGGGGCGGGTTATGGTCATGACATGGGGTCATCTTCCCCTTTGCATGCTTC
The DNA here is from genome assembly GCA_030407325.1 of Camellia japonica. NCBI lineage: Eukaryota > Viridiplantae > Streptophyta > Magnoliopsida > Ericales > Theaceae > Camellia > Camellia japonica. Next base: position 54,888,728 of record JAPPVO010000059.1, on the reverse strand, counting down.
ATTTCCTCATGTTTAGGGCTATGCATTAGAGCATTTGTATTGGCCTTGGTTTGGCCTTTTGGCCACTGAAATCCAGTGGAATTTCAGTGGCCAATATGTGTTTTTGAGCCCCAAAATCAGAGAGGGGTGACCCTCTCACCCCTTGTTCTCTTTACTAGCTTTGTTGGCCTTCCAAAGGAGCTCCATTTTGCATGTTTTGAAGTCATGTTTCAGGCCCTATTTGGTGAGTTTTAAGGTCTGGATAAGCTCTTTCCAGAGCCCTTTTGGCCATTTTGAATGTCTATTATGCATGTGTAGAACAATCCTATTCAAGGCCTTTCAAAGGGGCTTTCACTTGCATGCTTCCTAGACTAATTTCAGGGCCTTTTTGGCAGATTTTAAGGCTGTCATAACCTTTTTCCAGAGGTGGTTTTGCCATTTTGTGTGTCTATCATACATGTGTAGAATAACCTCTTGCATGGCCTTTCAAAGGAGCACTTCATTCTTGCATGTGTTGACTGAGTTTCAGTGGTTATTTGGGCATATTTTGGCATGGCATACTTCCGTTTTGGTTGGTTTGGTGAGCCCTCATGTGCTTCATATACGTGTAGTGTAAATCATGGTTCACTAGCTTACTTCGCATGCTTTGTTGACCCTTCATGTTAGCACTTTTTGGCCATGTCTTAAACTGATATTGTGCATATTTTGGACTGCCCTAGCTCTTTTTTTGGGTCTCATGATTGAATGATGTTTGTTTTGCATGCTTGTAGTTCAATACCCATGCTTAACTTTGAGTTTTGAGGTTCATTCCATGCATATACTGAGGTGTGTTCATGTTTTGGGTCCATTATACATCATATTTCATAGCTTGTATCAATGCCATATTGGCATGTTTTATACTCCTTAAGTGTGCTTGAGAGTCGGGCTTGTATGCCTCATTTACCGACCATTGAATGAACTCCATTTCTTTGCATTCCGAGCCATCATTCTAGGCCATTTCCCCACTATTTCAGACCTGCCTAGGGTCTGTTTGGGGTTGGTTTTGCCATTTGTGCATTGCTTTGGGTACCTCTAGTGTAATGCACTTCACTAGTTTCGGTACCCGAGCCACCTAGCATGCATTGTGTGACATATTTGCATGTTTCGGGACCATCTTTTATGCCATTTCAGAGCTGTATCATGTCCCATTCTATGCCATGTTTCATCCTTTGCCATGCTTAGTTAGAGTTGCATGTTATGCCTTAGAATCGGTCCTTTGCATCCATGCATGTTTGCATGTGTTTCGGTTGTCTCATTTGCCACCAATGGCCACTGATGTGAGTGTGGCTGAGGTCCACTCATATTGGTGTAAGCCCATCTTGCATTGTGTATGTCGTTTTAGTCCATAGCATTGCGTATGCTAGGTTGCATGTTAGTGCATTGTGCATACCATGTTGTGTCTCGTGCATTGTGTATGCCATTTTAGTCCATAGCATTGCGTATGCTAGGTTACATGTTAGTCGCATTATGTATGCCATCTCATTTGCATTGTGTTTAGGATAGGAGTTAGCCCAAGCACGGGAAACGAGGGACGTTTCGTACTCAAAGTGACGAAACGTATCTTAATTCCCGGTTGCCGACATTCCGGATTAACCATGATGGAGTCTAGGCCTTGTTGTGTTTGTATGTGCATTCATTTCACATCGAGTCGTGCAATTCGACTCCTCGGCCATCATGCATCGAGATGCGTGATTGGTGGCACGAGGATCGAGGTGTGCATACATATGTGAAAATACTTTGCCATGCCCCTTTCTCGCTCTCGGTTGCAGCAAACCAGAAATCAACAGCCTTCTAGAGCTTTGCACAACATTCCGGGATTAATTGCAAACAGAGGCAAATCGGGGCATCGCGAGGATTTTCCCGACGAGGCGACGCGAGCATGCATGCATCTTTCATCATTCGGAACAGAGTTGAGGCGGTCCATGGATTTGCATATTTGTTTATTTTGCTTTCCTAGTTAATTTGTTAATTAATTAGGGTTTTGTAATATTTAATTATTTATTCAGACTGTAATTATTTATTCGGACTGTACTATTTATTCGGACACTCCGAGTGAGGGCGATTTTGTAATAAGTGTGCGTGTGTGTGATGTATGTCTTCCAACCCCACGTCTTTCTTCCTTTTATTTACCAGCTTATGATGGTTAGTTTAGGGCATGTTTCAATTAGCATACTTATGTTCGCATGTTTACATTCATTCTGTCTTGCATGCACCGGGCTCGACGCATCATACTAACTGCATTGTATTTCAATTCTGAGTTGAATACGTGTTAGCTGTAGCATCTCATATGCCATTCTTAGAATAGCTGAGCCTATTATAGTTGCATTTTTGCATGTGTTGCATTAGGTATCTCAGCATAGTTAGGATCATGCATTGATTTCTAACATAGCTTTTGTTTTGGCTTGGAGTACTCGGTAAGTGTTATGCTTTAGCATCCTTGCATGCGTGTGAGTGATTGCCATGATAGCATGCTTAACATGAGGCTATTTGCTTACGTGATATAACTGCCTGAATGCCTGTGGGTGAAGGTTGGATTATCTGAATTGGAATAATGCATTGACTGTGAGTTTTAAAGCCCACTAGATAGCGGCAAATCATCATGTTTTCTAAGCCCACCCGAGGGTGGAAAATCCACATTTTAGCCTACTTGCGAGTAGCAAATAGCTTTCAAAAACAAACATGAAATGTTTTGTTCCAACTCAGGCGATCCAGTCTATACTTGTATGCTGCGCGCATCACATAGTAATTCTAGGCTAATAACCGGAATAAGAGCACATAATATTTTCAAAACTCGATATCATGGTTAGTAGAGGCCGATCTTTGATCGGGCGAGCGGGGGTGCTCACAAAGTGACCTTCCCCAATCGTACCCAAGTTCCCGAGCCGAGGCAACTTTGGTGATGACGGACACGTGGCCTTAGGCAACGAGTCAGGGTTTCCTAAATTTCCCAAAATAAAATATTTAGGTGGCGACTTTGTATCTGGCAAAGCAGTCCATGTTTGGCACTTCTTCCTAAAAATCTGTTTTTCAAAATGATTTGTCGGATTTGGACTCTTTGATGATTCATCGGTCTTGCATTGCACTCTGCGAGATTAGATACAGGACCGTGTGTAGACACCCCATTTTTGACCATCCTCAAGACTTGGACGTCACCGTTTGAACACTCGGTGATCATCCATGTTCGTGTTCATCTCGAGTTCTCGGAGGTTTCGGCCGCGTGCCTTGCCTCAAGACCTCCCGACTTGTGTTTTTGCTTCTGAGGGCAGGGAATGGCTTGGACATCCCCACACCTCACCGGCCTTGGCTTGAGGCCACCGGCCCTGTTTTCTTGCCACCGGCTATTGGTGATGGTCGGTCGGCACTATTGGTGGTCGGTCGGCACCTTTGGTGGCGGGTTGGCACCTTTTGTGGCCGGTCGGCACCTTTGGTGGCCGGTCGGCATCTTTTGTGGTCGGTCGGCCATCTTTGTTGGCCGATTGGCTCTTTTTCTAGCCGAGACCTCTTCTTGGGGAGGCTTGACCCTTTTGAACCCCCTGTTTTAGCTTCTTGAGGAAGCTTGAACCTTTTGAACCATTGGGTTTAGCTTCTTGAGGAAGCTTGAACCTTTTAGCTCTTTGTTCTAGCTTCTCCAAGAAGCTTGAACCCTTTGTTTAGCTTCTCCAAGAAGCTTGAACCCTTCTAAGCTTCCAAGAGAAGCTTGCCCCTTTTGCACCCTTGTCTAGCTTCTCTAAGAAGCTTGACCCCTTTGCCTAGCTTCTCCAAGAAGCCTGGCCCTTTTGCTTAGCTTCCCTTGGAAGCTTGCCTCCTTTGACCCTTTTGCCTTAGCTTCTCCAAGAAGCTTAGGCCTTTTGCCTTGTCTATATAAGGAGAGCTTCTCCTTCCATTTCAAGGGTTGAAAAAAATCTGATATATAGGATATATATATCACTCTCTCTCTATATCTCCCTCTCTCTCTACATTTGTGTGGGTTAGAAGGTTCAAAAGGGTCTAATTCTTGCACATTTACACTACACCTCTTAGCCTAACACCTCCAACACCAACCTAAGCTTCTTGGAGGGTCTTGAGAGGTCCTAAGGAGCTGCATTTTTGGTCCATAAGCTGCTGGAGTCACAGCTTTGAAGAAGTTCATCAAGGGTGAGCACTATTCCCTCTTTATTCCCCGTTTTGGCACACACTTTTAGCCTTACTTTCAAGCATATTTTGGCTTTGTCATAAACTGAAAAAAGTCTTATTTTGAGCTCCTTTTGAAGTTTGTTTAGAACACTTTTGTGTTTGGGGTCGTTTACCCCCTCTTAGGCCTTGTTTGGCCTCTTTTTTGTGCATTTTTGGTGAGCTCCGGGACCACCTTGTGTGGACCTCCTCACCACTGAAATCTTGAGGGATTTCAGTGGTGAGGATGGTGGTTTGAGGTCCAAGGAAGGAGAGGGCCATCCCCTCTCCTTATTGTCTTGTTTACTTGCATTTTTGGCCTTACAAAGGAGCCCATACTTGCATGCTTCCAAGCTTTGTTTCAGGCATTTTTCAGTGGGTTTTAGGACCCCCATAAGCCATTTCCAGAGTTGTCTTGGCTATGTTGAATATCCTTCTTGCATGTGTAGAGTGGCCCTCTTATTGGCCTTTCAAAGGAACGCATCATTCTTGCATGCATGGACCTTGTTTCTATGGGTTTTTGGGGCTTATTTGACATACCATGTTACTGTTTTTGGCTGGTTTGGTGACCTCTCATATGCTTCATATAGGTGTAGTGTAAACCATGCTTACTAGCCTATGTTGCATGTTGTTTTGGCCCTTCATGTTAGCACCTTTTGGCCATGCCTTGAACTGATTTCATGCATGCTTTGGACTGCCTTAGCACTGTTTTCATGCCTCATGGTCGAATAATGCTTGTTATGCATGCTTGTAGTGCAATGCCCATGCCTAGCTTTGAGTTTTGAAGCTTCTTGCATGCTTGAATGGTAGTGTTTTCATGTTTTAGGGTCATTTTGGAGTCATTTTGCATGCCATTTTCAGATCTGGAACATGCACCATTGTATGCCATATTTCCTCCTTGCCATGCTTTGGTAGAGTTGCATTTTTGTGCCTTAAGCTTGGTTAATGCATTGTGCATGCATTCCATGTATTTTGTTGCCTCACTTGCATCATTATGGCCACTGATTTTGGCATGCTTGCGAGCTATCCATGTTAGTTTAAGTCCATCATCTCATGTTGTTGTATGCCATGTATGTTTACATGTCTAGGTTGTGTGCCTATTGCATATTAGATGCATTGCATAATCATGTTGCATTAGCCTTGCTTGCATGCTTAGGTTGCATTGCATTGTGCATGCATCCCTTGCCTCTTGATCAAGCATGATAGGGGTTGGGACCTTTGATGTGTTTTGTGTGTGCATTTCATTTGATATTGAAGTTGCAAACTTGGGCTCTTAGGCCATCATGCATTGAAATGCATAATTGATGGCCTGAGGGTCGAGGGTCATGCTCTCTTGAGTCCATTGCATGATAGGAAGTGCGTCCATGCATACATTTGCTTGAAAATTCCATGCCATACACTGCTTGCCCTCTGCTGCTGTCAACTACAGGTTTCAGCAGGAAGAATTGGTCGGCCGGCAATGTTGAGTGCCGACCGGCAAAACATGTTTGGCCGATAGCACAAGTTTTAGCCGATAGTACCATTCCTATGGCCGATGGAATTGTGTTCTGGCCAGTGACATTCCAAGACACTCAGGCAGTGATTCAAAGCAGTTCTGGAAATTTGTGTGATCCTCAGAGGGGCAGGGCAGTGTAAACAGAGGCAACAGTGATATGGCAGCGAGTTTCCGGGCGAGACAGATCAAGCATACATCATCTACGCATCCCGAGGCAGGGCTGCGGCCACCTTCTTTCTGCATTTATTTCGTTAATTAATTAAGGGTTTGTAATAATTAATTAGCTAGGATAGTTGATTTATTATTTGGCCTGTATATTCTTTTGGTCCCTCCGAGCGAGGGCGAATTGTAATAAGTGTGGGTGTGTGTGTGCATGTCTTCTAACCCCCGCTTCTTTCTCCCTTTTACTTACCTGCTTTTGATGGTTAGTATTAGGTCATGTTTAATTTAGCATACCTTATGCTATGCATGCGTGCATCCATTCATTTGTCTTACATGCACCGGGCTCGGCACATCATGCTAACTGCACTTGTATTTCAATTCCAAGTTGAGTACTTGTTAGTTGCAGCATTTCACATGCCATCTTTAGGATAGCCGAGCCTATTATAGTTGCATTTTGCATGTGTTGCATTAGCCACCTTAACATGAACTAGGATCATGCATATGATTACTAACTAGTTTCTGTTTTGGCTTGGAGTACTAGGTAAGCTTTTATGCTTTAGCATACCGCATGCGTGTGAGTGTTGCCAAAATAGCATGATTGCCATGAGGCTAGCTGCTTATGTGTTATAACTGCTTGAATGCCTGTGGGTGGAGGTTGAGTTGTTTAAATTGGAACAATGCATTGAACGCGAGTTTTAAGCCCACTAGATAGTGGCAAAACCATCTTTTCTAAAAAAGCCCACTTGAGGGTGGCAAAACTTGCATTTTAGCCTACTTACCAGTAGCAAACCATTTTCAAAACAAACATGAAATGTTTTGTTCCAATTTAGGCGATTTGGTCTATACTTGTTTGCTGTACGCATAACATAGTAATTCTAGGCTAATAACTGGAATAAGAACGCATAATGTTTTCAAAACAAGATATCATGGTTAGTAGAGGCCGATCTTCGGATCGGGCGAGAGGGGGTGCTCATAGCTGACCTTCCCCAATCATACCCAAGTTCCCGAGCTGAGGCAACTTTGGTGATGACGAACACGTGGCCTTAGGCAAACGAGTCAGGGTTTCCTAAATTCCCCCAAAATAAATATTTAGGTGGCGACTCTATATCTGGCAAAGCAGTCCATGTTTGGCACTTCTTTACAAAAAATCTGTTTTCAAAAACGATTTGCCGGATTTGGACTCTTTGGTTCAGATTAAGAACCGACACGAATTGAGTCCGAACTGTAGTGAGGCCCAAGGGCGCGTCTACAGTTTCTGTCGACTCCGCTGGGGAGTTTAGAGAGCTTGACTCGAACTCGTGATATCTTGTTTTGATTTCACTTATGTGTTTCTTTGCATTGCATGTGCATTGGTGCGCCTAGGACACCGTGTTGGCCATCTACTATTCCTGAGCGGTCTGCCGGAGGCTCGCTTCGAGAAGCGTGCCATAAGGCTGACCGGTTGTGAGCTCTGCCAGTATGGGAACACAAACCCCGGTTTTACCGGGGCACCCTTTTGACCATTCGACCTAGTGCATGTTCGGAATCCATAGTGACCATTCCAAACTAGAACAAGTTGCTTACCCGATGTTAGGTTGTTTGAAACCGCTGCGTGCGTAGTGAAACCCTAGCTCCTGACAAAATAGGACATGGAAACCCTACCCCAACATAGGGGTGTTTTGGCTCTCTTTTACTTGCTATGTGCTTTTAGAGTGTATCTCTACAGGGGATGTACATATCAGTTTGCAAGTTTGAGCATCAGGTCTGCGGGCATCAGTATCAGTGTTTTTGAGAAACAGTTATATCTGCGGGTATCCGATTTAGTATTTTGGGGAAGTGATATTTGGGGAACAGTGATCAGTATTGAGTACAGTCGTTCCGCTATGCTCATATCCGTTCCAGTGAAATTGAGCTGAGATGCTGTCTGTTTTCTCTTTTGCTAGGTAGTCTTGGAACTATAGCTTCAGAAGGCTCCACTATCCCCCAGGTACATTGGACTTGTGCTGATAGACTTTGTCGGGTCAGAGATTCAGTTCAAGGGCAATCAGTGTTCCTTCACCAGAGACTGGGTAAAAGGGCCAGTCAGGCACGGATCACCGGTTCAGCAGTTACCAGATCAGTGACCCTTATCTACCCTATCAGTGGACAGTCAGGCCGAGGTCTCAGTTTTTACCACAAGGATAGAGATACTAGTCATTCAGTTGGGTCAGTAGAATATGGCAGGGATGGAGGAGATGATGCGTCAACTCCAAGAAAGTATGAAACTCATGCAGCAGAACGCTGCCCGCCAAGCGGAGTTTACCAAGCAACAAGCCGTGGTCATAGCCCAACAGGCAGAGACAATTGCCAGGCTAGAGCAACAAACTGGAGCATCAGCTTCACACCAAGCTCCTCCCCCACCAAGAGTTCCAATACCCGGGGAGACGGCGAATGTCCGGAATGTCCAGGAGGATACAGACATCCCAACAGGGCCGGCTCTGCCCCTGGATCTACCCCAGCTATCTAAAACACCCACCAACCTACCAGACTCCCCCTTTGAGTTCAAGACGGACCCCACAGCATTGAAAGTGAGCAAGCTCGAGAAATTGTTAAAAAAGTCTCAGGGGGCCCACTCTATTCCTGATATAGAGGATGGTTATACTGACTCAGTGGTGACATTACCGGATCGGTTCAAGATGCCACATATCGATCGATTCGATGGCTCTGAAGACCCAATGGTGCACCTCCAACTGTTTTATGATATCTTGAGGCCAATGGGTTTGACCACAGCCCAGAAGCTGTCACTATTCGGCCGAACCCTATCTGGGATAGCCGCAATCTGGTATGCGAAATTAGAGAACTCTGTGAAACAGAATTGGGAAGAGATGGCTGAGGCCTTCAGTGATCAATACTCCTACAACACACAGATTGAGGTCACAACTCGTGATCTTGAAGTCACCCGCCAAGAGCCAAAAGAGGGTTTTTCAGAGTTTGTGGCGAGATGGAGAGCAAAGGCCTCAATGATGACTATAAGGCCTTCCGACAAAGATCAGATTCGGATGGTTGTGCGCAACCTCCAGCCCAAACTAATGCAGAAAATGATCATGCTCCCCTTCCCTACCTTTTCAGATCTGCACACTACTACAAAAATAGTTAAAGATCACACTTTGACAAAAAAAAAAGATCTCACTTTTACTGGAAGTGTGGTAAAAAAAATTAGATTGATATTTTAATCACACTTAATTTGATTGAGTGTGATAAATTATTTTTATGTCACTTTTCAATTAAGTGTGATTATATATATATATATTTTTAATCACACATTCTAATTAAAGTGTGATTATATACTTTTTAATCACACTTTTTAAACAAGTGTGATTATATATATATATTTTTAATCACACATTCTAATTAAAGTGTGATTATATACTTTTTAATCACACTTTTTAAACAAGTGTGATTATATATTATTTTTTAATCACACATTCTAATTAAAGTGTGATTATTTATATATTTTTTAATCACACCTTCTAATTAAAGTGTGATTATATATACACTACTACTTTTTAATCACACTTTTTAAACAAGTGTGATTATATATATTTTTTTAATCACACATTCTAATTAAAGTGTGATTATTATATATTTTTTAATCACACCTTCTAATTAAAGTGTGATTATATATACACTACTACTTTTTAATCACACTTTTTAAATAAGTGTAATTATATATATATTTTTTAATCACATATTCTAATTAAAGTGTGATTATTTATATATTTTTTAATCACACTTTCTAATTAAAGTGTGATTATATATACACTATTACTTTTTAATCACACTTTTTAAATAAGTGTGATTATATATATTTTTTAATCACACATTCTAATTAAGTGTAGTTATTTATATATATTTTTAATCACACATTCTAATTAAAGTGTGATTATATATACACTATTACTTTTTAATCACACTTTCTAAATAAGTGTGATTATTTACATATTTTTTAAGGTAATTAAAATATGATTATATATACATTACTACTTGTTAATCACACTTTTTAAATAAGTGTGATATATATATATATTATATATATATGTATGTATATTTAATCACACTTCCTAAATAGGTGATTATATAAAATATTTCAAATTGATTTTTATATAAAATATACAATTCTCAAATTTTTAATCACACTTAATCTGATTGAGTGTGATAATATTTATTTTTTATGTCACTTTCTAATTAAGTGCGATTATATATATATATAGGATAAATTACACTTATACCCCTAAGGTTTATGTTTATTACAGTTCTCCCTTCACGTTTTGGAAACTACATCTGCCTCCTTGAGGTTTAAAGTTTCATTACAGATTCCCCCCTTAGCAATTTAATTTTTTTTAAATACTAATTTTGCCCTTACTGGGTAAATTACATTGACACCCCTTACATTTTAGAAATTACAATCCCCTCCCTAAGGTTTAAAGTAGCATTACCAATTGTCCCCTCGGTTAGTATTAGTTGGAAAAAAATTCATTGAAAAAAAATTAATTGGAAAAAAAATTATTTGAAAAAAAATTAATTGAAAAAAAAATTGTTAGTAAAATTTTTAAATTTCTGTTTAAAAACAAACATAAACTTATTTTTTGAATTTATGTTTTTTCCTCAAATTTACAAACTGAGACAACCATTTATAATTTGAAAATTTATCAAATAAATTTTATAACAAATTTTTAAATTTTTGTAAATATAAATTGAAAACTGAAAACGAAATGGTTACCAAACAGGCTTTAGATGGTAAAAATGTCGTAAAATTAACAAATAATTAAATAAGTTACCAATATAAGAAATGACTTATCAAAAGATTCTTAGGCTATGTATGGTTTGATTTTTAAAAAAAAAAAATTAAAAATTGAAAATTAATTTGGTTAAGAAATAAAAAATAATTATCATTTTTATATAATTTTTATCTTTCGAGTGGTTAGAAATAATTTTTTACAAATTAAATTGAAACAGCCATACGTATGTATATAATCTGCCCAAAAGTTAAAATTATAATTATTTTTTACCCTTAAATGATAATATTTTTTTAGTTTTTATTTCTTAACCAAATTAATTTTTTATTTTTAAATTTTTTTTTCTAAAAATCAAACCATATATGGCCTAAGAATCTTTTGATAAGTCATTTCTTACGTTGGTAACTTATTTAATTATTTGTTAATTTTACAACATTTTTACCATTTAAAGCCTGTTTGCTAAGGTGCCATTTGATAACACATACGTTTTCAGTTTTCTGTTTATATTCACAAAAATTTTAAAAACTGAAATAAAAACTTGTTTGATAAATTTTTGATTTATAAATCAGTGGTCTCAGTTTATAAATTTGGCCAAAAAATATAAATTCAAAAAATGTGTTTCCGTTTTGAGTTTTTAGTTTTTAGTTTTTTTTTTTTTTTACCACACAACACTAGCCACCACCTGCCACCATTTTCCACCACCGTTTTCCGCCACCCCCACCCAACCACCTGTCACCACCACTCACCCCACCTACCACCACCACCACCACCCCCACCAACACCCACCTGCCAGCCACCATCACCCACTGCCATCCACTTGCCACCACCACCACCTGCCAGCTACCATCACCCACCTGCCACCCACTGCCACCACCACCACTGCCATCTACCCGCCACTACCATCCACCGCCCGCCACCTACCCGCTACCACCACTCAGCACCCATCTACCACCTACATCCACCACCCGCCACCACCATCAGCCACTCCACCAACCACCACCGCTACCACCACCAGCCACCACCACCACCACCCACAACACTACCACCCAACCGCCACCCCACCCATATCACCACCACCACCACCACCACCACCACCCACTACGACCACTTAGCACCCATCTACCACCACCATCTACCCACCGCCACCACCACCACCCACTAACCACCCACGACCACCACCACCACACCACCACCCGCGACCCACCTGCCACCACCACCCACCTTCACCCACCCACAACCACCACCACCCGCCATCCGCCATCCGCCACCCACCTGCCACAACCACCCACCACTCGTCACCACCATCCACCACCCGTTGCCACCATCACCACCACACACTCACTACCACCCACCACCCGCTATCGACACCCACCCATCCACCCACCACCATCACCACCCGCCACCTACCTGCCACCACTACCCACCGGCTACACACTTGTCACCGCCACCCACACACCTCCACCACCACCACCACCCACTCGCTACCACCCGCCACGCCACCGTCATCCCCACCCACCACCACCACCACCACCATCACCACCCACCACCACCACCACCCGCCGCCACCACCTACCACCACCCGCTTGCACCATCGCCCACCACCCGTAACCACCACCACCACCCACTGAACCTACCACCCACCACTCGTCACTATCAACCCACCACCACCACCACCCACTTCCACCACCCATCACCACCCGCTACCCACCACCCACCGTCACCACTTCCACCACCATCTTCCGCCGCCATGTGCCACCACTTGCCATTTCTCACTCTTTTTTATATTTTTAAATTTTTTTAAACATTTTGTCAATTACCAAACGTGTTTGTAGTTTATGTTTTTCTAAAAATAAACAAAAACCAGTTTATAAAATTTTTGTAAATATAAACTGAAAACGTAAACGTTACCAAACAGACCATTTCATTTTCAGTTTTCAATTTATATTTACAAAAATTTTAAAAACTGTCATAAAAACTTGTTTGATAATTTTTTTGGTTTATAAATGATTGTCTCAGTTTGTAAATTTGAGGAAAAAATGTAAATTCAAAAAATAAGTTTACGTTGGTTTTTAAATAGAAATTTAAAAATTTTACTAGCAAAATTTTTTTTCAAATAATTTTTTTCTCAATTAATTTTTTTTGGGTAAATTACACTAACACCCCCTGAGGTTTATTTTTATTACAGTTCCCTCCTCACATTTTGGAAATTACATTTTCTTCCTAAGGTTTAAAGTTTCATTATAGATTTTCCCCTTTAGCAATTTAATTTTTTTAAATACTAATTTTGCCCTCAGTGGGTAAATTACATTGACACCCCTCACATTTTAGAAATTACAATCCCCTCCCTAAGGTTTAAAGTAGCATTACCAATTGTCCCCTTGGTTAGTATCAGTTAGAAAAAAAATTCATTGAAAAAAAATTAATTAAAAAAAATTAATTGAAAAAAAAATTTATTAGTAAATTTTTTAAATTTCTGTTTAAAAACCAACATAAACTCATTTTTTGAATTTACGCTTTTTCTTCAAATTTACAAACTGAGACAACCATTTATAAATCAAAAAAAGTATCGAACAAGTTTTTATGACAGTTTTTTAAATTTTTATAAATATAAATTGAAAACTGAAAATGATGGTAAAAATGTCGTAAAATTAACAAATAATTAAATAAGTTACCAATATAAGAAATGACTTATTAAAAGATTCTTAGACTATGTATGATTTGATTTTTAGAAAAAAAAATTTAAAAATTAAAAATTAATTTGATTAAGAAATAAAAAATAAAAAATAATTATCACTTTTATATAACTTTTATTTTTCAAATGGTTAAAAATGGGAAATGCCTCGTAGCTCGAATGCTACGAGGCTCGAAATGGCTCGAATGGAGAAAGGGGAGAGAGAGAGGAAACAGAGGAGGAAGGGAGGAAGAAGAGAGGAGGAAGGAGGAAGGAAGTCCTCCTCGTCGCAGCCCAGCCCCGCCGTGGGTCGTTCGCCGGCGTCCTCGTCAGACCGTCGATCGTCGCAGGGAGGGCTCGTCGTGGGAGGGAGACAGCCTCCGATCGTCTCGCCGCCCGTCGGTCGTCGGCCCAGCAGAGCTCGTCGCAGCCTCCGTCGCCTCCGCCGAGCTCGTCGCAGCCCCGCCGAGATCGCCGAGCTCGTCGCAACCCCTCCGTCTTCTTCTTCCTCCGTCTTCTTCCTCCATTTTTTAGGGGGCCCTCCAGTCCCCCTCACCCTCCCCCTCCCCCCCCCCTCCCCCTCCCCTCCCTTCTCTTCTTCTCCCTTCTTCTTCTTCTTCGTTCTGCAAAACGAAGCCAAAACCAGAAAAGAAAAGAAAAGAAAAAAAAAAAAAAATTGGAGACCCAAAACGACGTCGTTTTGGGTCTCGAGCCACATTTCGAGCCAGTGATTCGAGCTACCAATCACTACCGGTTAAAAATAACTTTTTATAAATTTAATTGAAACAGTCACACATGTATATAATCCAAAAAAAAAAAAAAAAAAGGCGCCAAAATAAAATGTTGTAGCGCCAATCACAAAAAATATTTTAAAAAAAAAAGAAAAAAAAAAAAAAGAAGAGTTATGCTGCTATTGAACAAATAAGAGAGGGAGAAGATAAAGGGTCAGAGCATCTCCAACGCAGGAGCCAAGAGGGGAGAATTAGGCATTTTGCCTATTGAAGTTGGATTTCGAAGCTCCAACGCGCTCTGTTCCAGCCCATTGATGATCCCAGGTATGGCTCTCTTTCTCTTTCTCTTTCTCCACTTCCCTGTTCTTCCCCATCATCTATCTGCAAAGGAATACATGATTTAGGGCAATCCATTTGCAAAAATTGGGTTTGTGTACTGAAATTGTTCATTGGGAAATTGATGATAGCCACTGGGTATAAACCATTGATGATTTATTTGAAGCTATCAGATCTGAGGGCGCATCATTGTCAAAAGTTTTGATTTTTGTTTGTTGGTCTGTATTTTCATGCTATTTTTGTATATTTAAAGCTGCATTCGATACTTTTTTTGGGGTAAAAAATTGGGTTTTGGGTTTTATATTCAGTGTTTATGCAATGTGCCTGGTAGATTGAGTGATTCACTTTTATATTTTGTTGTATTTGCTTTTATAGATTGCTTGATGATAGGTTTTTCAATGTGTAGAGGGGTTTCTCCAATGTCCTCTACATGTTCGATAAATTGCCTCAAAGAATTGACCCCACAATTCCAGCCAAGAATCTATACATGTTTTATATTATGTGTTATTGATTGTTACTAATTGCAGCCAAGAATTGATTGTTACTAATGTGTAGAGGGTTACTGATTGTTTTATATTATATTACCCCACAATTCCAACCAAGAATTGCCTCAAAGAATTATCCTCTACATGTTTTATATTCTGTGTTACTGATTGCTCTGCTAATTAATTAGTCTATTTTGTAAGTGTTTGAGAAATGTCTATGAAAGTTGTTTTATTAGTTGAGTCTTGAGCACTGAGACTTGGCTTTGCACTAAGCAATTATGCATCATGCGATTCTAAGCAACTGATGCTCTAATTTTTTTGCTATAACTGATGCTCTAATTATTAATGCTACACAAGAATTGTCACATATTGTTTTCAAGATAGGCTATAGATACTTAAAGAAAATTAATTTCTAACCATAAATACTTTTATGTATCAGTATAGATGCAAATACATTGGTGTGCTTCATAGGATAGCATGTTTGAAGAAATTATTGTTTGTCTATGTTTTATAATTTTTATATCTATATTCTAAAAAATACAGTAATGACATATGTTCAGAAACTACTAGGTCTGCATTACTTTTGGCCTGATCAAGGGTTGGTATGAGAATATATATAGCTATAATGTTTGTGCTTTTGTTGTTGTAGACTGACATGCTTCATGAGTCAAACCTCTCTAAGTTTAAAACTGAAGTACAAAGTTCCCAGGTACTAATCTGTTTCTGCATTTTCGTTTCCCAAATCTGACTAGAATCCTTTTGATTTGTAATAATTGCTGAATATATGAAATTTTGTTCATTTTCCCATTTATAGTAAGTTAATTACTAAGAACGGGATAAGAGTATTTATGAACTTGCTAAGTTGCGAGAGCGGAAAACTATAGTTATTCAGGTTGAATATATAAAAAATGAGGATTCATTGGTATTAATGCTAGACAAGGAATGCAAAAGGAGTGATTATTGAATGAAAATCACATAGTTGATTTAGTATTAGAAGAAACTGGTAATTGTTGAATGAAAATCACTGTTATTTTGAGAAATTAGTGTCATAATCTTGACCCACATCATACACAAAATCAGAATGCATAACCAGCCAGTAGCATAGCTACCAAAGGCCTAACCAAACTGAAGGGTAGTGCACCTGTTTTATTTTGAACAATTACAAGATAATATGATAGAAGCATAAAGTACACATGTACATTTGGTAATACATTTCATTCATTTCTATTCCTTAGGGCAAGTTCCTAAGTCCCAAATGCGCATTCCATGATGCAGATACTTGATATTACATGTCATCATCATCCTTGGCCAAACACAAGGCCACATAATACACACATCTCATATCTTCACAAATTAGTACATAAGGTCTCAATATACAAAACTTAAGGTTTCTTCATTTCATAGCATGCACAAACTCCAGTCACCATCTTCATATACAAAGACTAGATCCTCAATTTAAGCTTCATCTCCAGAAACGTGGTGGAAATAATGTGATGAGCTATCCAACTTAGTGAATAATATGAACACGAGAGCTAGCATTTTACCATGGATACAATGTAGTCGAAAGCATAGGATGCTTAAATAGATAATCAATGGATAGCATAATTCATTTGAAATGAAACATGGTTATCAGTATGCAATAGATAGCTTTGAAATCAAAAGCATAATTTTCTCAAATTTGATAATCGTTCAAATCTTACAAGACATAGCTGAGGTATATTGCATTTCAAGTCCAAAGCTTCCATTTCACATTATTATTAGCAAATTCATGATTATATATGACAACAAAAATAAAAATTATAACAATAAATCAAACCTATCTTCATCCCAACTTCTCAAGAGTTTTCTTTACCCACTATGCCATATCTAGGGCCACAGGTTGTACAAATCATCAGCAAATCATCTAGACAATGAGAGAACACATGAAGTAAATTATATGCTTATTTTAAACATCTGAGCGTAAACAACACATGGAGTAAACCATATGGGGTAAAGTAAATTTTGCCCTTTTTTCATTAACTTTTTTTTTAGTACTCTTTTAAGACTAAATGAAGGGCTTGGGTGTTTGTTTGAGCAGGGAGGAAATGACTTTGAGATATATGACTCAGAGAGAACAGTGGTCACACAGGTCAGCTTTATATTTCAGCTTCTTATTGCATTATTAAATACCATGGATTTTTCTATTTCCATGGCATCTAGAGAACCAAATGCATCATTAGTATAGTGTCATTGCAAAGAAAGCTCCAGTCAGACTTGGATGATTGCAAAACAGAATGGATCCATTTTTGAAAATAAATATAATTGGTGATATTCTCATACAATGCTGTAAATGATTTTTTATATAAAACAGAGTACTTGTTTTAAATGCTATGGAAAACAAAATGGAAAAAATGTTACAACTTCAAAAGAAACAATTTCATTTGGATAATGTTGTAAAACGACATATATATACACATAATCCTCGTTTTAATGATGCAATTGGGAGTTTCTAAACCCACCACACACCCGCCATGTTCATCTCTACGCCTATATTTACAAATTTTTCTTCGTAACATACAAGATATACAATGCATATAGTGAGTGTAGAGAGAAAATAAGCTTGTATTTAGAAGCTCCGATGAATTTTTTTCATAAATGCAGCCTCTGCTTCGCCAAAACCTGCTGCTGCTGGTGATAGTAACTGCAATGTATGAACTCTGCCCCCTCCCCCCCCCTCCCCCCACAAAAAAAAATAAAAAAAAATGAAGTAAATTCTTGAGTTTTTATTTATTTATTTATGGGTACCTAGAATTATGGTTCAACAGTAATAATAATATACCTTCACAAAAAGATCGTACACAAGCTGTATTGAGATTTATCATTTTTAAATACTGTGCTCATTAGTGACCTCCTAATTACAATGTCATTGACACTGAGCTGCTATGGCATCTAATTGCTAACAGGGAAGTTACTTCCAAAAGGATTAAGATCAAGCAGAAATGATAAATGTTCCTATTTTGGTTTGCTGAATTAACTTTTTAGTTTATTCATATGCATCAGTGGTTTCTGGATTAATTTGTGTTTTTATTTTTCAGGTCAGAAATTTTTTGGAGAGATGCAAAATATGGTCCAAGAATTAAAGAATTTAGTTTTTTTAAGTTTTTTCATTTTTTAATATATGTAAGCACAGTTAATTTTTTTTATTTAATTCCTTTGTATATACTTTTGAATATTTAATTTTCATTTATGAATATATGACGTTATTCTATTCAATATGTGGTTATGATTCAAAATATACTATATAGTGTGTATTACATTCTTCAAATGTGCATACAAAAATAATATTGATTATTTTTCAAATGTGTCGAACCCTTTTTTTATTACAGATTTTATTAGTTATTAATCACACTTAAAAGGTGTGATCTAAATGTTATTAATCACACTTAAAAAGTGTGATTAAAAATGACCATTTTTAATCACACTTTCAAAGATCACACTTAAAAGGCGTGATCTAAATGTTATTAATCATACTTAAAAAGTGTGATTAAAAATGACCCTTTTTAATCACACTTTCAAAGATCACACTTAAAAGGTGTGATCTAAATATTTTTAATCACACTTAAAAAGTGTGATTAAAAATAACAATTTTTAATCACACTCCCAAAGATCACACTTTAATAAAACTTAAAAGGTATGATTAAATAACATAGATCACACAAAAAAAGTGTGATCTTTATCTGTTTTTGTAGTAGTGGCATGAGATGGGAGTACAGATCGATGACGCTATGAAGCAGGGCCTCGTTGACCAGGAGAAGGAGCAGCCCAGGAGGGCGTTTACCCGCAGTTCGAATGTGACCACCAGCGGTGACGCAGCTGCTAGGACTTCAGACGTGGGCATGGTCGCCACCACCACACCAAGAGCAGCCACCCCCTTTGTTGGTGCATCCACTTCAAACCCCCGAACTTCAGACTATCTACCCCAAGGCAAGAGGGTTTTCACCCCACTCTTTATGCCTTTGTCTAAAGCTCTAGGGGTCCTACTCAGGAAAGGACATCTGAAACCGTTAGAACAACGGCCTCTACCCGATCCTCTCCCTGCAAAGCATGACCCGACTAAGTACTGTGCTTTCCATCAACAAACCAGTCATGACACTGACGGTTGCGTCCGTCTTCGTCACAAGATACAAAATCTGATTGACAATGAGGTCATCGTCGCACCAAGCTCTGCAAAGTCTATTGGCACTTGATCAGTGAACCTGTGGGGGATAATGTGACTGTGATCGGGGGATGAACCACCTGTGGGCGGCGTTCAGTTTATTTCAGATGTGGTGTATGGCATGCACTGTTTTGAGCATTTGTGAATGCTGGTTTTTGTACATTCTGACTTAGGTATTGGGTCAGTCTTGTTGTGTTATTTTGAGTCTGTCTCTTTGTTTTGAGTCAGTCTTTTTGTTTCGAGTCTGTCTTGTGGTTTCGAGTCAGTCCTGTTGCGTTGGAGTCAGGTGATTCCGGGGGGTGTTACCTCGGGCATCACCATTTTGTTTTGCGTTTGTCTTTTCGTTTTGTTTTGAGTCTGTTTCTGCCTGGAGCCAGTTACACCAACAGATTTGAATGAAACAACAGTGATTTTCACGCTCTCGCGTTTGCTTCTGCCTTGTGCCAGTTATGCCGAAAGTTCTGAATGAGATGACAGTATTTGACTAAGAACTCTGTCTTTTCTGTGCCTTGAAGTCATTGTAATGACCTGAGTTTTCAAAACTTTTTAACACTGTGTTGAAAACAAAGAGGAAGGAATTCCTCTCGGATTTGCAAAATTTGATCAAACTGAAAGAAAGAGAGGCGTGCTAAACCCTTAATGAATGAAATCATGCTTGTTAATGTGAGTACTGAGAAGGATCTTGGCTTGATCCAGATTGGTTCTACACTGCCACGACGGGAACACAAACCTCGGTTTTACCGGGGCACTCTCTTTGACCATTCGACCTAGTGTATATTCGGAATCCATAGTGACCATTCCAAGCTAGGACAGGTTGCTTACCCGATCATAGGTTGTTTGAAGCCGCTGCGTGCGTAGTGAAACCCTAGCTCCTGACAAAATAGGACAGAGAAACCTTACCCCAACATAGGGGTGTTTTGGCTCTCACTTGTTTGCTATGTGCTTTTAGACTGCGTCTCTACAGGAATGCATGTATCAGTTTACAAGTTTGGGTATCAAGCTTGCGGGCACCAGTTCAGTATTTTGGGAATCAGTTATCTGCGGGTATCAGATTCAGTTTTGGGGTAGTGATTTGGGAACAATGATCAGTTTTTGAGAACAGTGTATTTCAGTTTATCAACTGTGTGTTGTGATGCCCAACTGTGTGTTGTGTGTTTATTTTAAGCCGTTATGCTGTCCGTTTATCTGGTTGTGTGTTTCCTTATTATTGCTTTATTTATCTTTTTGTTAGGTAGTTTAGCACAATTGCTTCAGACCAAGCAGATATTCCCCAAGCACTCTGGACAAGAGGCCGCCGACTCAATCGATCTGAGGATCTGGTCGACAGACAACCAGTGTATCATTCTCTACCCCCGGTTATCAGACGGAGGTCGAGAAGACGCAGTGTATCCAAGCAGAGGTTGCCAGAGCAGTGTTTTACCCCATCAGTGGACAGTCGGGCTGAGGTCTCAATTGTTGCCATAGAGATAGATATACCAGTCAGTCAAATGGATCAGCAGAACACGTCAGGGATAAAGGCAATGATGCGGCAACTCCAAGAGAGTATGAAACTCATGCAGCAGGACGCTGTTCGTCGAGATCAGTTTGCCAAACAACAGGCCGAGATCATGGCCCAGCAGGCAGAGCTAATTGCCAGGTTGCAACAACAAGCCGGGGCATCTGCTTCACACCAAGCTCCTCCCCCACCAGGAGTTCCAGCGCCTGAGGAGGCACCAAATGTCCAGGGAGATATGGATATCCCGACAGGGCTGGCTCCGCCCCCGATTCTACATCAACTATCTAAGGCACCTACGCCTGTCAATCAACCAGACTCCCCCTTTGAGTTCGAGGTAGACCATACAGCGTTAAAGTTGAGCAAGCTTGAGAAGTTGTTCAAGAAATCCCAGGGGGTAAAGTCCATCCCAGACATTGAGGACGGATATACCGACGTGGCTGTGACGCTGCTAGATAGGTTCAAGATGCCACAAATAGACCGCTTCGACGGATCCGAGGATCCCATGGTGCATCTCCGTTTGTTCTCAGATATACTACGGCTGATGGGCCTCACCAGACCGCAGAAGCTTTCATTATTCGGCCGGACCTTGTCGGGTGTGGCCGCTATCTGGTACGCAAAGTTAGAAGACGATGTCAAACGGAACTGGGATGAGATGACCGAGGCTTTCATTGCACAATACTCCTATAACACTCAAATCGAGATTACAACCCATGATCTTGAGACGACAAGGCAGGAGCCTAAGGAGAGCTTTTCGGATTTTGTAGCCCGGTGGAGGGCCAAGGCCTCAATGATGACCCTAAGGCCCACCGATAAAGATCAAATTCGGATAATTGTGCGCAATCTCCAACCAAAACTGATGCAGAAAATGATCGTGCTCCCCTTCCCTACCTTTTCAGATTTGCACGTGATGGGGGTACAAATTGAGGATGCTATGAAACAAGGTCTGATTGACCAAGACAGAGAGCAACCCAGAAGAACCTTCAACCGCAACAACAATACAGGCACCAGCAATGCCGCAAGTGCTAGAGCTTCAGAAGTAAGCATGGTCACACCATTCCCTCTCCAAGACCCATGGCAGCTACACCTTTCTCCGACGTGTCCGGAAGCAACACACAAACCCCCAAATACCAACCTAGAGGCCAAAGAACCTTCACGCCTTTATACATGCCCCTGTCCAAGGCTCTGGGGGTATTAATCAGGAAAGGGCACTTAAAGCCCCTAGAGCCGAGGCCATTACCAAATCCACTCCCCCCCTCTCATAACCCAGCAAAATACTGCGCATATCACCAACAACATGGTCACGACACTGACCAATGTTTTAGATTGCGTCATGAGATTCAAGATCTCGTTGACAAGCAGGTGATTGTGCCTCCAGAAAAACCCAACGTCACAACAAACCCTCTCCCACCGCACAACCAAGCTCCACCCCCCAAACGTATCAACTTTATCCAGACTGGGGTCGTGTCTTACGATCCTAGCATTTATATCACCCCGTCCCATCTACCCAAGCCGGAGGTGCTCCTTCCTGACTGCACTGACTTGTCCATGTTGGACATCTCCAGAACCAAACTCGAACCAATGGTGGTGACTGTCGACGACAGAACAAGGGAGATTTTAGGGGAGAATGGGATTGTCGAGTCAGAATCTGAGGAATCTGGGAGTTTTGCTGGGGAGGCATACAGTCCAAGTGACTACATTCTATCAGTAGGCCAGGTTGGGCCAAATGTGGAATTGCCGGCAGGGGCAGAGCTGTGTGTGATACAGGGGGATGAATCTGGTCAGAGGATAGATGACTTGGCAGCTGTGGAAGGGGACTTTGCTAACCTCCAATTTTTCAGTGAACAAGATCCAGGGGACATGGCAGTCAACTGGTCTGATTTTAAGGAGTCAGTAGAGGTCACCGGGTGGCTTGATGACCTACCAGACGTTGTCGAAGGATCTCAGTTGGAACAGGGCCCGGCAGGGGCAAGAACATCGGTTGTGGCCGGAAAGGCCGGAAATCATAGTGCATCGCCGGAGAGCGCCGGTGCTAAGAATTTCGCTCAGGACTTGGGCATTGTGAATGCAGCAAGTGTTGAACTGCCAGCTGTACTGACGCAGTTGGAACAAAAAAAGTTTAGGGATTCTGAGAGAATCAGGAAAGCTAAGGCCCCTGAGGGGACTGAAAGTGTTGTGTGCACGAGGATAGAGAATGCTGCGAGCATGTGGACGGAAAGTACTACGAGTACAATTGTACCGGAGCCGGACAGGTGTCTGTTGGCTGCCGACGGAATGTGGTGGGAGGACGATGATCTATGTCTGGCCCACACGGATGAGGATTGGGGGAGCAACCAGCCAGACAATACCTGGTACATCGGCGAAGTCGATCATATGACTAGAAGCGGGCGGTATTTCAAGCCCCCACATCTAGATCAGCCAGAGGCGTCTGGGAAGGATAAGGAGGCTGAGAAACAGAAAGAGAAGCAACTCGAAGAAGAGGCTGTACTGAAGTAGTTGAAAAAGATACAGGCAGACATCTCCATCTGGGGACTGCTTATGGCATCGCGAGTGCATCGACAAGCTGTCTTATCGGCCATGGACAAGGCCAAGCTCTCAATAGACACCACGCCCGAACAGCTGGTGGGCTTAGTTTTTTCGGGAGGGGCTACCCCGATGTTGACTTTCTCCGACAAAGAATTGCCACCTGAGGGTGCGAACCATAACAAGCCACTCTACATCTCCGTGGAGTGTAGAAACAAATGGATACCCGTGGTACTCATCGACACAGGGTCTGCCATCAATGTATGCCCGGCAAGAACTGCATATGCAATCAGTTTAAAGACCGCGGACTTTGTGCCGACAGCCCAGGTGATTCGGGCATATGACAACACGAGCCGAGAAGTAATGGGGACAGTGAAAATTCAGACCAAGGTTGGGCCGGGACAACATGAGGTAGACTTTCACGTCTTAGAAGTTCCTGCGACCTTCAATCTACTTTTGGGGCGGCCGTGGTTGCACCAAGTAAAGGCAGTTTCGTCCACCTTGCATCAGATGGTGAAATACCCCATGGGAAGGGAGTAGCCATTGTCTTCGGAAATTCGTCGATCCATCCACTGCCAGAAGTATCTACGCCAGTTTTGGAAATTGAGCACGGTATGGAGAATGTGTTCATGTCGAGTTTTACCCTAGCTGAGGCCCGGGTCGTGCAGAACATCATGGCTGTTAATAAGGGGTTGTATGTCAGTGCTCAATCAGTATACCTCATGAACAAGCTTCAACATATCCTCGGGATGGGCTTGGGAAAGAGCGGCCAGAAGGGCGTCGCAGCATTTGCCGAAGTGCCACACAACCCACATACCTTTGGCTTGGGTTATCTGCCCACCAAAGAGGATTGGGTAAGGAAAGGTAAGGAGATGGCTGGGAGAGCCAGAGCGAAGCAGGCGGGGAAGCCTTTTGAGCTAATGCACCGACCCATCCAGGGTACCCTAAACGGACGCTTCGTCCGGGAGGGGGAGGACTTTCCGTTTTGTGGCTTCCCAGAGCCGTGGCTGAACGCGGAGAGGAAGCGCGTGCCAGGTTTTGAGATTTTCTTTCATCTACAGTTATCCGGGGATGACGTTGCCGAAGAGCAGACGAACCCATTAGCTGAGGCTAAGCAGAGCAAGAAAGTGGAGTCTGAGGACGCCGAAAATGAAATGGGGGTAGCGCTGGATCCTCCGATCGAACAGAAGTGCTTGGGGGATAACTTCTCGGTATGCGTGATCGGGAATGAAACGGCTGCGGGCCTACCAGCAAACATTTTGGATGCATCTATCGCACCCTCTCTCATTTGGCAGTATGAAGAGGGATTTTTGCCAAGCAGCACCAAGTCAGGTAGTGAGCCGGAATCTGATTCCTCCGAATCTGTTGAGTCGGAATCAAGTTCCAGCTCGACTGAGTCTGAGTCCGGTATTCTAGGGGGTGATAACCCGGATACCACTGTCCTGTCCAGGTCGTCTTTTTCTTTCTCTTTTGAGTCTGCTGTAACCGAAGAATCGGACGATTTGGATGTGCTTAATGAGAATGATATGGCTGTGGTTTCTAAGTACTTTTCTGTGCCCTTGATTTATTGCATTAACTCAGACTTTCAAAATTTTGATGAAAACGACGAGGAAGAAATTCCTCCGATTTTGCGACGCTTAATTGAACAAGAGCAGGAAAGATTTGTTAAACCCTTAATGGATGAAATAACTACTGTGAATATTGGTACTGAGGAGGACCCGTGGGTGGTCCAGATCGAGTCCACGTTGTCTTCGGAGGAACGCGAGCGCTTAGTCGCTTTATTAAAAGATTTCAAAGATGTTTTCGCAGGGTCCTACGAAGACATGCCTGGAATCGATCCTGAGATTGTACAGCACCGGATCCCTCTTGACCTCGAGGCCCGACCCGTTAAACCAAAACTCAGAAGGATCCGCCCGGACTGGGCCCTCAAGATTAAAGAAGAGGTCACCAAGTAAATTGACGCAAGCTTCCTGCTGGTATCCGAATACCTGACTTGGTTGGCCAACATTGTTCCAGTGCCAAAGAAGGATGGCAGGATCCGAGTATGCGTGGATTTCAGGGATTTGAACAGAGCCAGTCGAAGGACGACTTTCCCTTGCCGCATATTGATGAGTTAGTGGACTTCACAGCGGGGTATGCGCTTTCGTTCATGGATGGCTTTGGCTACAATCAGATAGTGATGGCACCTGAAGACCGGGAGAAAACTACTTTCACCACCCCGTGGAGGACCTACTGCTATAGAGTGATGCCGTTTGGGTTGAAGAATGCTGGAGCTACATATCAACGGGCCGCGACCACGATATTGCACGACATGATCCACAAAGAGGTTGAGGTGTATGTGGACGACATGATTGTCAAGTCCAAAGAAAGAGAGGGCCACTACACTGCCTTGCAAAAATTCTTCCAAAGGATCAGAGAATTTCGGTTGTGGCTGAATCCTCAGAAATGTACGTTCGGTGTTACAGCCGGAAAATGTTGGGGTTTCTGATTACATAGAGAGGTATCGAAGTCAACCCTTCCAAAATCAAGGCCATCTTATAAATGCCACCACCAAGGACTAAAAAGGAGGTGCGAGGCTTTCTGGGTAAAGTGCAATTCATAAGACGGTTTATCTCAAAATTAACCTTGACTTGTGAACCACTTTTTGGCCTCCTCAAGAAAGGAAAGAAATTCCAATGGGACAACCAATGCCAAGCTGCTTTTGAACAGATCAAGGAATACTTACAGAACCCGCCCGTGTTGTCACCACCAGAGCCGGGGAGACCGTTGATTTTGTATCTTTCAGTAACTGAGACTACAATGGGCTGCATGCTCGCGCAAGAATCAGAGGACAAAGTGGAGAGAGCCATCTACTACCTGAGCAAGAAGATGCTGGAGTATGAGACTCGCTACACACCGTTGGAAAAGGCTTGCTTAGCCTTGGTATGGGCTACCAGGAAGCTGCGGCACTACCTGTTAGCTCACTCTGTAATGTTGGTTTCAAGATTAGATCCCATCAAATATCTATTCGAGAAACTGGTGCTTACGGGTAGGCTAGCTCGTTGGTTGCTGTTGCTTTCCGAATTCGATCTGAAATATGTGACGCGCAAGTCAGTCAAGGGAAGAGCGGTAGCAGAGTTCTTAGCCGATCATCCAGTGGAAGGAGGTGAAGCAGTTGAGTACTTATTCCCAGATGAGGCCATTTTGCATATCGACGACGAGTTTTGGACGATGTACTTTGACGGAGCGTCAAACCAATACGGGTATGGGATAGGAGTGTTGCTGATAGCATCCGACAATTCCCATATCCCTCTAGCATTCAAACTCCGGTTCAAAGTCTCGAACAACGAAGCAGAATATGAGGCATGCATTACCGGTCTAGAAGCAGCCCTGGAATTAGGGGCAAAACGGTTGGACGTCATCGGGGACTCGAACCTTGTTGTGTCTCAAGCGAAAGGAGATTGGAAAGTCAAAGAAGAAAAGATGATTATGTATCACCAGACCTTGGACTTGTTAATTCCTCGGTTTGAGAAGTTAAACTTTGCTCATCTGTTAAGAGAGAACAACAGGTTCGCAGATTCACTAGCAACTCTATCTTCCATGATAGACATCCCGTTTGGAGTCCGGATGCGTCCAGTCATTATCGACCAAAAATTTGTGCCGGCTTACGAGTCGATTGCCGCGATAGATGAGGTTCAAGATGAGAACCCCTGGTATTACGATATTTGGAATTTCTTGGAGAATGAAGCATATCCACCAGGGGTAAATGCCAAGGATAAAAGGGCAATCAGAAGAATGGCCATTCAGTTCATCATCTGCGGAGGTAAATTGTATAAGAGAGGTCATCTGGGAATGCATAAGCTGTGCGTTGAAGCTGAAGAATCAAAACGCCTGATGGAGGCCATCCATGGAGGGGAATGCGGTGCGCATATGAACGGGGTAATGCTAGCGCGGAAGATCCTCAGACAAGGTTATTATTGGTCCACCATGGAGGAGGATTGTATCGGCTTTGTTCGGCGATGCCACAAGTGTCAGATCCATGCAAACCGCATGAACATTCCGCCGTCGAAGCTGTATAATATGACTTTGCCATGGCCATTTTCAGTTTGGGGAATCGATGTGATCGGGGCTGTCACTCCGAAAGGGTCGAATGGGCATGAGTTCATCCTAGTCGCGATAGATTATTTCACAAAGTGGGTTGAGGCCCAATCCTATGCGGTGTTGAAATGCGTTGGCACGTTGCAAAGTTTATCAGAAACAACATCATCTGTCGTTATGGGGTCCGAAAGAGGTCATTTCAGATAATGTTCCCACTTCAAGAAGGAAGTGATTGATTTGTTGGAAAAATACAACGTGGCTTTTCATAAGTCATCCACCTATCGGCCGCAGACCAATGGAGCGGTCGAGGCCGCCAACAAGAATATCAAACACATACTGCAGAAAGATGGTGGAAACCTACCGGGATTGGCCAGATAAGTTGCCATTTGCTCTGTGGGGCTACCGGACTTCAATTAGAACGTCTACTGGGGCGACTCCGTATTCATTAGTTTATGGGATGGAGGCCGTTCTACCTATCGAGATTGAAGTTCCGTCTTTGCGAGAGTACTGGCTGAGTGTCAGATAGCCGAAGCAGATTGGCAGCAGAGCAGATTTGAAGAACTCATGCTCTTTGACGAGCGCAGACTGAAAGCACTGTACCATGTTCAAGGTTATCAGCGCAGAATTGCCAGGGCTTTCAACAAGAAAGTTAAGTCCAGGAATCTGAAGGAAGGAGATTTGGTGCTCAAGGACAACCGAGCTCCCATCCACGACCCTAGGGGCAAGTTCAGACCCAATTGGACTGGCCCTTACATCATTAAGTCTATCTGGTCAGGTGGAGCTGTGGTTCTGATGGACCTAGATGGCCTAGAGTTCTCCCAACCGATCAACATGGACAAGTTGAAGAAATATTACCCCTGAGAGGCTCGCTAGGCCGAAAACCCGAAAGGGCGACCTAGGCAAAAGTTAGAGCACAAAAATTTGAAATGATAAAAACTGAGCTCGCAAGGTTGAAAACCCGCAAAGGGCGGCCTTGGCAAAAGTTAGAGCGTAAAAGGAGAGTGAAAATACTCGAGTGAACCCGAGCCTGAACTACGTAAGGCTTGATTCCCATCTTTGGGATACGTAGGCAACTTCATCCTGAAGTTCAGCCATAAATCTTTCCCCGATCAACTTTGTCCATTTGATCATCTCGGCCATCTTTGTCTATTCAGCATTCAAGAGTTCGGTTATGATCTCCGGTGCAGTGCTTTTCAGACTAGGGGCAACTTTCCGTTGCTGTGCAGTGCTGCGGTACTATTCAGGGCAACTTTCCAGTCGCTAGGATCCGAGGTTGTGCATCTCAGTGACAGATTTCAGGCGTGTCCAGTTCTGATCCATATCGAAAATGGTTTTGAAAAGTTTTAATAAAAGTTGACTTTGTTCAAAATTAATCTTTTTACAACTTAGACCATTTTTGGACCAAAGCGGAAAATTTTCAGTACCCACAACCTTCAATTTATTGATTTCAATACAGAGTTCTCCTGCTCTTGCATACAAATTGAAGTTGCTTTTGGTTACATTCATAAAGAAAACTTGAAAGTACTAATAAAGCAATAAATCCGGGGCATAGATAAGTCAGGTGTTCCTGCCCCCTCCCAGAGCTGGTCGAAGCCTCTGATGCCAAAGTGGGCCCTTCCTGTGCCTCTTCATTGAGCCAATCCAAGCACTCATCAGACAAAGTGCAACTGAAAGTGGGAGTGGGGGCCAGGAGCTCTCTAGTCCTCCATGCTGTGGCATACCGGGCAAGCTGTGCGCCTCGGGCTGGGAATGCAGCAGGGTACTCTATCCCCTCTGGCAGGCAAGTCTGATCATGTCCGAACTGGCGCTGGAACCGGAACGGAAAATAGAAGACACAGTGTGTCATGCCAATCAATTGAATCCCAGGTTGACGGGTCATGTTGTAACTCATTGCCGGCAGATTGAGCCAAGGGCAGCGCCAAGCGATGCGGTTTGCAGACAAACTGCACATCCAGTTGTACCACCACCCCTCATCCAGGGCATCGACCAGGCGTTGTCGAAAAAAGTAGCCGCGAGCTGAGTATGCTGGGCAAGACTCCACAATCTGTAACTTGTCCATCAACCACACCTGGGGAGGGATGAAAAATGAGAGAATAAAGAATAGAGAGATGTACGATGAGAGAAAAGTAAGAAAAGGGTTTTGTGAGAAAAACCGAGCCTGAGGGCCGAGTGATGTGAGCAATACATATGTGAGATTGGGTGGGAAACATTACCTGCAATAGTAGTGGGCTCCCCGCAAGCCTAGCCGTCTCCCGGCGATGAAAAGCGTCTAAGCCCATCAATGTCTCAGCCAATGTCATGGCAATGCAGCTCTTGCCTCCTTCAAACCTTGGGCAACCTCGATCAACCGGACACTGAATCCACCGGAGCCCGGGGCAAGCAAGAAATGAGATAGCAAGCATAGGCAAAGCGCGTGTCGCCGATAGCCCTGCCAATGATGGTCGCCGCGGTCACCAGCATCAGAAAACCGGCAAACCAAGCTGGGGATGTCCAGTTCCCCGTCGTGAACCAATGATCGAGCGTCATGCAAAGTGAGGCCGCACATTTGTCCTAAGGCTTGGACGTGGCCAAATCGGAGTTGAGGCAAGATCTCCTCATTGCGCTCGGACTCCATCAAAGCTTGGAAATCCTCGAAAATAGGACACATTTCTTGCGCTAAAGCTAAAGACGTGTGTTACCGGATTCCAAAACCTTGTTACGGCATGGAGGAAAGGAAGATGCAGTGGAGTACGGCCCAGCGTGAATAGTGCATTCAAGCCGAAGCCCCGGAAGTTCAACTTTTCCGAGCCATCCAGAGAAGCAATCCAAGCTGTGAGATTTTGGACGAGAAACGCCTCCATTTTGATGCAAAACTGAGATGAAATGAATGAACCACGAGGCTGGAACTTTTAAAGAGGATAAGGCACTGTTCGGGGGACACGTGTCGAAAAATTGATGGTTGCTAAGCCAGGTGGTCGGCCGACCACCTTTTCTGGTAGGCCGACCACCCCTCTCCCCTCCAATGCAAAAAAGCTGGTCAGCCAGCTCCCTCTGATGGTCGGCCATGAAGAGAAGTGGGGGTTTGGTCTTGTCCTAGCCTCTGGAAGAAAGTTCCTAGCATTTCCATGCATTGAGAGTGTTGAAGGTGCGAGTTTTCCTCCATTCGGATGCGTTCCGTCCCTCCGATCGTCCGAGATATTGTTTATCGAGTTGTTGTTGAGTTTGATTATCGAGTTGTGTCGAGTTTTGCTTATCGAGTTATCGAGTTTGTTATCGAGTTGTTGAAGTTTGCTATCAAGTCGAGTTGTTTTGCTTATCGAGTCTTAAGTTTTATCGGGTTCAAGCTTTGTATATCGAGTTGTTACTCTTTGTTTACTCAACGTTGTTGTGTCTTGCTTATCGAGTTGTAAACTTGCTAAGGTTTGTTGATTCTTAGTAAGATAAGTTGTTTAGTTTGTTGCGTCGGTTCACTACCTGACTTGGCAATTTTCAATGCACAATTCCATTCAATCTCATTTTTGTGCAAAATGATGCGATGCGATGCGATGCTAAGAACATAAAATACAACACTTTTTGAACAAAAGCTGTTTCATTCCATCATGCTTCCTTTGTTACAACATTTTACAACAAGGGTACAAGTTTTACAGAAAATAAAACTGCCTAATAATGTACAATGTGCTACAACTACTAGTAAAAAAGGCAAATAAAGCAGGAACATCTGCATCAGTGCTCTCAAGTGCAAGAATAAGAGGCCCTCTTCGTCCTCTTCGGCTGAGAAGTCCCTGCACCATCTCCACCAGCACCACCATCTGAATCGGAGCTGCTGTCCTCGGAATCCTCCTCGGCATCACCTCCACCCTCAGAGCCCGACTCAGAGTCATCCTCTCTGCCTGCAGATGTCTCTGACTGAGGATGCGCAGACTCCTCCTCCTCGCTGGACTCCTCCTCTATGACATGCGCTCTGCGCCTGCCTCGTCTGCGAGACGAGTCCCCTCTCCCAGCTCCTCGGGAAGGCCTAGATGGCCCGGTCTGTGGCTCAGTATATAGCGGTGGCATCTGAAAAGAAAGAGCGCAATTTGAATACATCAGCCAAAGTATGTATATCAGATGCAAATGCAAGACAACTACATAGAGTGGAGTATGCAAATACAGTACATGAATGTGGTGTGTGTCAGATGTGCTCTACACATACAGTCAATCAATGCAGTGAAATGTTCAAGTTCAGCATGTCATCAGAAGTATGATAAATGCAAGAAAACTAAAGAGTACCGGACACCGATGATGGACAGCTGCGCCTCTCTCCGCAAGACCATGCCCTCAAGTGAGGCCACCAATCCGAGCATCCCCTCCATGTACTCTCTGGGTGGCTGCAGATACAAGCTCAAATCATCAATAAATATGAGTGCCTAAGTATCTGAGTGATAAATGAAAAACAGTGGAACATACCGGTGGTGAGTCAGGATCACTGACGTATGGGTGACCAGGCATAGGAGGCTCTATCGGAATCGGGTAAGAAGTCCCGTATCGCCATCCTATCAACTCAGTCGGAATATCTGGCCATCCAGGGTGATGATAAGTCGGGGGAATCGGGGGGACCAGTCTAGCCCCACCCCTCGATGTGCCGGCTCTACTGGCCGAAGGAATGTCTCTAGCTCGGGCGCGACTCGAGGATGGCATGCCAGCAGACCTCCTCGTGGGGGTACGGACACCTGTCAATGGAGGCATCAAGTATGTATGACGGTAGGTCGCGTACTCCCCGTCCTCCAAATGTAGCAATACGTCGGTACCCAACATGGCGCTAGTGACATCCTGAGAAGTGAGCCTATCAGTGGATCGCATATCGTCCGGAGGTGCTGAGGGAACACTCTGCTCGGGGAAGCCCATAGTCTGGCGCATGAAGCGGTCCCCTAGAAACCAGGCCCTACCAGCTGGCCCCTCAAACAGGATCCTGTATCGAGAAGTAGCCCATCCTCCAGCAAACTGAAATCGGATGTCTCCACCCAAAGGCGCCCAGGGCAGCCATGTGATCTGCGGATAACTAATGCATAAGCCGATTAGAAATCGTAAATGTGCAAGATAAGTCAAAGATGAAAACATGGAGAACTGAAAGTTCTGAAATACCTCTGTCGGTCGCACTGTGTCGAAAAACTGCCGCAGGTAGGGGAGAGTCTCACGAGCTCTCGGCCGGTACTGGCCCTAAAAAACGAGCGAATACGGAATCATGAGAGGCACCTCCACCTCAAGCTCTGGGGCTAGCGTCGGGAAGTACGCGAAAACCCATAGCTGTGGAAAACAGGGCAAAAGCCATCAGAATACAGAATGCTGAGTGCAGAATGTGAATACAGAATATACAGAGAATGCAGAATGCTGAGAGCAGAGTGCAAAGTACAGAATGTAAAGTGTGCCGTGTGTGCAATGTACAGATAATGAAAAGCAGAAATGTAAATCAAGAGGGCAGAAAGTACCTCCCAGGCTCTCCAATAGCCACCGACTATGTTCTCCCGTCCGCGGGAGGTCGCACTCATGTAGCAATAAAGGGTAGCCAAGCCTGCGCCACCCCAGTCATATTGGCTGACCCGCGATAGGTCCACCAAGGCAATCAACAGATATAGCCCAATGGTGTTCCCCCTATCGGAGAACAGAGTGGTCCCGAAGAGGAACATCAAAAACCCTCGGGCGTACTGTGCTATCTCCTCGGGAGTCTCGGGCACCCTCTCTCTGAAATGTGAGGAAAACCAAGTATACCGGACTTTGCCTGAGGATCTGTCAATCGGTGGGCAAGCTCCCAACAGATAAATCCAGGCGGCCTCCCACTTACCCATATCCTCATCATAAAGGATCGCCCAGCCTCCCACGTCAAGGCCTGTCAGCACAGCAAAGTCGAACGGGGTCATAGTCATGTCCCCGGTAGCTGAGAAATGAAGGAGTTGGTGGTGTCCCACCATCTCTCTACAAGGGCGCCCATCAATGTCCTGCTAGCAGGATAGCGAGATATCCCCGTGCAGAAGGGTCCGAACCCTGCCTGGTCAACCCAATCACGAACGGCCTCCGGGAGCTCTGTGTACCACTCCCTCGCAACGATGGAGCCATATCCTCGTGTAACACGGGAAGACACCTGCATTTGTAATGAACACATGTATTCAGTTTCAGAATGAAATGATAAGCTACGTGCAAATGAAATGTATGAGCTGCGTGCAAACCAAATCAGATACAATGCTGTGAGCTGTGTGTTCAACATGAAGTATATGAGATGCGTGCAAAGGAAGTGTTTGAGCTGTGTGTTCAGATTTCAAAATCAGTGGGCTGTGTGTTCATCTCAAAGTTCGAGCTGTGTGTTCAACGTCAAGTGTTTGAGCTGTGTGTTCAGATTTCAAAATCAGTGGGCTATGTGTTCATCTCAAAGTTCGAGCTGTGTGTTCAACGTCAAGTGTTTGAGCTGTGTGTTCAGATTTCAAAATCAGTGGGCTGTGTGTTCATCTCAAAGTTCGAGCTGTGTGTTCAACGTCAAGTGTTTGAGCTGTGTGTTCAGATTTCAAAATCAGTGGGATGTGTGTTCATCTCAAAGTTCGAGTTGTGTGTTCAATGTCAAGTGTTTGAGCTGTGTGTTCAGATTTCAAAATCAGTGGGCTGTGTGTTCATATCAAAAGTTCGAGCTGTGTGTTCAACATCAAGTGTGTGCTGCGTGTTCACAATCAAATATGGGCTGCGTGTTCATAATCAACAAGTTTGGGCTGTGTATTCAGATTTCAGAAATAGTGTGTGTGCTGCGTGTTCACAATTAACAAGTTTGGGCTGTGTGTTCAGATTTCAAAAATAGTGTGTGTGCTGCGTGTTCACAATCACAAGTTCGAGCTGTGTGTTCAGATTTCAAAAATAGTGTGTGCCGCGTGTTCACAATCAAAATATGGGCTGCGCGTTCAGAAATTCAAAGTTTGGGCTGCGTGTTCAACTCTCAACAAGTGTGTGCTGTGTGTTCACAATCAATATATGGGCTGCAAGTTCAGAAATTCAAAGTGATTGAGCTGTGTGTTCAAGATGCAAACAGAATACTGTGTTATAGACTAAGTATTCAGAACAAGCTGTGTGCTAGAATGAGCAGAAGTATAGTGTGCAAGTGTGTTCAGAACGAGCAGATAAGCATGCATAGCAAAAGCATGAAATGCACGGAAAATGCAGAATATATTACAGAAAATGTAAAAAGTGGAGTACATACCTCTCGTGCCTAATGAGAGAGGTGGGACTCTGGCTCCTGCAATAGCAGATCCACAGGTGCTCGCTCATCAAAATCGGTAAAATGATAGAAAACTGCCCGAGGGAGGACATGCGTCGGAGGGTCATACCTCTCGGGAATAAATGGCCGAATCCTCGGAGGCAAAGACATAATGTCTGGATCACCTCCGGCACCTGGAGGACCTCCGCCATGGGGGAAATGACCTGCCATTTCAAGAAATCTGCGAAAAGGAGCAAAAATGAGCGAAATGAGCCAAAATTGGAAAAAGTCAACAAAAGTCAACTCTCGGGAAATGAAAAAGTCAACAAAAGTCAACTCCCGAGAAAATGTTCCAAATATTGAGACAAACTTACCCCAAGTGGTGAAAATGGAGAAAGAAACACCGAAATCAAAATTTAATCGGTTCAAAGTGAAGAGAACTGAAAGTTTTTGCGAAACAACTTTGCGTGGGGCGTTGGAAAATGCGTATAGAGCGCAAATCTGAGGGAGAAAATGGTATAGGAAGGAGGAGGAGACAATTTCGGATCTGAAGTTATGAGGAAAAGAGCTTTGGACATGTGTATTTAAAGAAACAAGGGTGAAAGTACCAAACTGCCCCTATTTTGGGCTAGGTGGTCGGCCGACCACCTTTTCTGGTAGGCCGACCACCCTCTGCACCTAACCCTAGTCGGTGGCCTCCCCACCTGGTCGGTGGTATTCCCAAGGTGGTCTCCCATGTCCTTTGAGCTCCCTGCAAAATTTGGTAGTCATCGGAGTCCCCGGCACCCGAGAAAGTACAAGAAAAGTGCACTTTTCGTCGCGAAATCCCTCCGCGGGAACTTCAACTCCAACTTTCGATGCGTGTTTCATCGTCACTCGCCGAGAGCGAGGCGTATCCTTTTTTAATACGTTGTGGCCCTTCCGGGAGGTAAACCGGAGACCGCGATTGAGTCGCCCTCGTTGAAACTTACATTTCTTTGCTCGTTGTTTTGTGTCAAATATGCATTCGAGTTTGCACTTATCCTGCATTGTTATGCACGTCACTTGCATTCTCATGCACACCACTTGCATTGTTGTGCACGTTTCATTGGTATTGTCATGCCTCCATGCTTAACTTGCGTTGTCACGCACGTTTCTTCTTGCATTGCGATGCACTTTCCCATCGGTACCATGTTTGTCTGCGTTCGATATAGCGTTGAACATATGTTGCTAACTATGTTGTGCTTGTTAAGTTTCTCTCTTTTGCAGGCACGATATTGTATGTACGGTTCATTTGAAGCTGCTGCGACCAGACGAATCGCGCAGGCATTGTATCTTCTCCGTGTGAGACATGGCGAGAATTGAATAGTTCTCCGCATTCTTTACTGCATGAAATGTAGTTGTTGCTTTGTATGCTTGCTTAAAACTGTTACATCTATTGTGAATATTTGCTTCATTACAGCTTGCTGCTTTGCATGATCATGAATTACGTTCGACTTGGTGGGCATGCCTACGGGCACATCTCTTCGTTTATCTCGCCTGTCTGTCTAAGGCTTCGGCCTTGTCAAAAATGGGTCGTCTCTGGGTTTTGACATTCACTCTCGTCAATTACGACTTCTGAGTTCTGTCAAAGAGGGGCAACTATAGACACCCCATTTTTGACCGACCTTAAGACTCAGACGTCGCCGATTGAGCGCTCGGTGATGATGCATATTGTGCTCGTTCTAAGGTCACAGAGTCTCGGCTGAGAGCCTTGCCTCCGGACTTTGGGACTCTTTTGTGTTTTGCCTCGATTTGCAAACCAGGTCCTATTTTCTCTGTTTTCTCTTCCCGAAGGGAGGGAGAGGTCTCGAAGACCATCTCTCAGTGGCCATAGGCTACATTTCGTGGTCGTAGGCCATTTTTCCCGTTCGGAGACTAGTTTTCGGTTTTCGGAGCCGTCGGCCGTGTGCCTCGGTTCGGGACCGCTTAACTACCTCTGTTTGCTCCGGTTTTTGGCACACACCTTGTTTCCTCTCCTTAGAGGGACACTGTGGCCCGGGAGACCACCTTTGTGGTCATACGCCACCTCCGGTGCTTAACAGCCTATTTTCGGGGCCCCCGGCTGCGCGTTTTGGCCCCCAAACCTTCGTTTTGCATCGGTGTGGGTTCATTTTTGGCATGGACCCTATTTTCATTGTTAGGAAGGTGGTATGGGGATGGGAGACCAGCAATTCTTCTTGGAGACCACCTTTCTCTTCGCCGCCCGGTTTTCTTGTTAGGAGGGTGGTCTCCCTCACTTTTGAGCCACAATTTCGGGTCTCCCATACCACCACTGTATTGTACTCATCTGGGAGGCCACCAATATGGGTAGGCCGACCAGCTTTTCTTCCTGACCCTTTTGAACCTTGCTAGAAAGCTGGTTTTCCTCTCTCCTGGGTCACTTTTTCTGGTCTCCCATACCACCACTGTATTATACTCATCTGGGAGGCCACCTTTCTGGTATGGTCGACCAGCATTTCACCTTGAACCTTTTGACCCCTGGTCGGCCGACCAGGGGGAGTGGCCGGCTGACCACCTAGGCTGGTCGGCCAGCTTTCTGCTTTTTGGTCTTTTTGAGTGCAACACAGCTGTGCCAGCTGGGAAGCATTTGACCCATCCTCTGGGATTTAACCCTTTTGTTTGCCTTCTTAAGGGAGCTTTGACCCTTTTTGCTTAGCTTTTAAGGGAAGCTTGACCCCTTTGGTCTAGCTTCCTCAAGAAGCTTGACCCTTTTGGTTAAGCTTCTTTTAGAAGCTTTGACCCTTTGTTGGAGCTTCTTAGAGAAGCCTTGACCCTTTGTCTTCTATAAGAGAGGGTCTCCTCTCCATTTGCAAGGGTTAGAAAATTTGGCTAAGGCATTGCATACACTTCTCTCTCTTTCTCTCTCTACATCCAAGCTTCAAAACTCCATAGTTCTTGGCCATTTACACTACACCTCCTAGCACAACACCTCCACCATCCATCCAAGCACCTTGGAACTGATTTGCAGAGGTTGAAGGCTCATTACCTTGGTCCAGAAGTTGCTGAGGGCGGCTCTACAAGGGTAAGCCTCTATTTCTCCCTTTTTTTGCATTATTTTGCTTCATATCTTAGCCCTATTTGCAAGCATTTTTGGACTTCGACATAAACTGAAAAAAGTTTTTTTTTGAGCTCCTCTTTAAGTTTGATCAAGGTCATTTTTCTGTTTGGGGTCATCTTCCCCTTTGCATGCTTCATTTCCTCATGTTTAGGGCTATGCATTAGAGCATTTGTATTGGCCTTGGTTTGGCCTTTTGGCCACTGAAATCCAGTGGATTTTCAATGGCCAATATGTGTTTTTGAACCCTAAAATCAGAGAGGGGTGACCCTCTCACCCCTTGTTCTCTTTACTAGCTTTGTTGGCCTTCTAAAGGCGCTCCATTTTTCATGTTTTGAAGTCATGTTTTAGGCCCTATTTGGTGAGTTTTAAGGTCTGCATAAGCTCTTTCCAGAGCCCTTTTGGCCATTTTGAATGTCTATTATGCATGTGTAGAACAATCCTATTCAAGGCCTTTCAAATGGGCTTTCACTTGCATACTTCCTAGACTAATTTCAGGGCCTTTTTGGTGGGTTTTAAGGCTGTCATAACCTCTGTCTAGAGGTGGTTTTGCCATTTTGTGTGTCCATCATACATGTGTAGAATAACCTCTTTCATGGCCTTTCAAATGAGCACTTCATTCTTGCATGTGTTCACTGAGTTTCAGTAGTTATTTGGGCATATTTTGGCATGGCATACTTCTATTTTTGGTTGGTTTGGTGAGTCCTCATGTGCTTCATATACGTGTAGTGTAAATCATGGTTCACTAGCTTACTTCGCATGCTTTGTTGACCCTTCATGTTAGCACTTTTTGGTCATGTCTTAAACTAATATTGTGCGTATTTTAGACTGCCCTAGCTTTATTTTTGGGTCTTATGATTGAATGATGTTTGTTTTGCATGCTTGTAGTTCAATACCCATGCTTAACTTTGAGTTTTGAGGTTCATTCCATGCATATACTGAGGTGTGTTCATGTTTTGGGTCCATTATACATCACATTTCAAAGCTTATATCAATGCCATATTGCCATGTTTTATACTCCTTAAGTGTGCTTGAGAGTCGGGCTTGTATGCCTCATTTACCGACCATTGAATGAACTCCATTTCTTTGCATTCCGAGCCATCATTCTAGGCCATTTCCCCACTATTTCAGACCTGCCTAGGGTCTGTTTGGGGTTGGTTTTGCCATTTGTGCATTGCTTTGGGTACCTCTAGTGTAATGCACTTCACTAGTTTCGGTACCCGAGCCACCTAGCATGCATTGTCTGACATATTTGCATGTTTCGGGACCATCTTGTATACCATTTCAGAGTTGTATCATGTCCCATTCTATGCCATGTTTCATCCTTTGCCATGCTTAGTTAGAGTTGCATGTTATGCCATAGGATCGGTCCTTTGCGTCCATGCATGTTTGCATGTGTTTCGGTTGTCTCATTTGCCACCAATGGCCAGTGATGTGAGTGTGGCTGAGGTCCACTCATATTGGTGTAAGTCCATCTTGCATTGTGTATGCTGTTTTAGTCCATAGCATTGCGTATGCTAGGTTGCATGTTAGTGCATTGTTCATACCATGTTGTGTCTCGTGCATTGTGTATGCCATTTTAGTCCATAGCATTGCGTATGCTAGGTTGCATGTTAGTCGCATTATGTATGCCATCCCATTTGCATTGTGTTTGAGATAGGAGTTAGCCCAAGCACGGGAAACGAGGGACGTTTCGTACTCAAAGTGACGAAACGTGTCTCAATTCCCGGTCGCCGACACTCCAGATTAACCATGATAGAGTCTAGGCCTTGTTGTGTTTGTAAGTGCATTCATTTCACATCGAGTCGTGCAATTCAACTCCTCGGCCATCATGCATCGAGATGCGTGATTGGTGGCACGAGGATTGAGGTGTGCATACATATGTGAAAATACTTTGCCATGCCCCTTTCTCGCTCTCTGTTGCAGCAAACCAGAAATCAGCAGCCTTCTAGAGTTTTGCACAACATTCCAGGATTAATAGCAAACAGAGGCAAATCGGGGCACCACGAGGATTTTCTCGACGAGGCGACGCGAGCATGCATGCATCTTTCATCATTCGGAACAGAGCTGAGGTGGTCCATAGATTTGCATATTAGTTTATTTTGCTTTCCTAGTTAATTTGTTAATTAATTAGGGTTTTGTAATATTTAATTATTTATTCGGACTGTAATTATTTATTCGGACTGTACTATTTATTCGGACCCTCCGAGTGAGGGCGATTGTGTAATAAGTGTGCGTGTGTGTGATGTATGTCTTCCAACCCCACATCTTTCTCCCTTTTATTTACCAGCTTATGATGGTTACTTTAGGGCATGTTTCAATTAGCATACTTATGCTCGCATGTTTGCATTCATTCTGTCTTGCAGGCACCGGGCTCAGTGCATCATATTAACTGCATTGTATTTCAATTCTGAGTTGAATACGTGTTAGCTGTAGCATTTCATATGCCATTCTTAGAATAGCCTAGCCTATTATAGTTGCATTTTTGCATGTGTTGCATTAGGCATCTCAGCATAGTTAGGATCATGCATTGATTTCTAACATAGCTTCTGTTTTGGCTTAGAGTACTCGGTAAGTGTTATGTTTTAGCATCCTTGCATGCGTGTGAGTGATTGCCATGATAGCATGCTTAACATGAGGCTATTTGCTTACGTGATATAACTGCCTGAATGCTTGTGGGTAAAGGTTGGATTATCTGAATTGGAATAATGCATTGACTGTGAGTTTTAAAGCCCACTAGATAGTGGCAAATCATCATATTTCCTAAGCCCACCTGAGGGTGGCAAATCCACATTTTAGCCTACTTGCGAGTAGCAAATCACTTTCAAAAACAAACATGAAATGTTTTGTTCCAACTCAGGTGATCCAGTCTATACTTGTATGTTGCGCGCATCACATAGTAATTCTAGGCTAATAACCGTAATAAGAATACATAATATTTTCAAAACTCGATATCATGGTTAGTAGAGGCCGATCTTTGATCGGGCGAGCGGGGGTGCTCATGAAGTGACCTTCCCCAATCGTACCCAAGTTCCCGAACCGAGGCAACTTTGGTGATGACGGACACGTGGCCTTAGGCAACGAGTCAGGGTTTCCTAAATTCCCCAAAATAAAATATTTAGGTGGCGACTCTGTATCTGGCAAAACAGTCCATGTTTGGCACTTTTTTCTAAAAATCTGTTTTTCAAAATGATTTGCCGGATTTGGACTCTTTAATGATTCATCGGTCTTGCATTTCACTCTGCTTGATTAGATATAGGACCGTGACATTGAGTCCTGAACTGTAGTGAGCCCAAATGAACAAAACGGGATTCCCTCCCGGGACGTTCGGGGACGTCTACAAATATCTTAATTAAATATCAACCACACTTCTCAATGAAAATTTTCTTAACAAATTTTAAGTTAGTTTTTCATATTTTATTTTTCTTCTGAACATTCATGTTTGGGAAAGATTTGAAGCATCTTCGATATATCGCACAAAAAGTGGAAACCCATGCCATATGCATTTTCTTTTCCCACAAATATTAGGGATTCAAAAAAATTCCAAATTATATTAAAAACAATATGAAATTCATATTTATTTTAAATATAAATCGTACCATAAAAGATATAAATTTAAATCAAACTTATTTCTCAATAAAATTCTAAATACTACTTTTAAATATCTAAATTTATTATTATTATTATTTTCATTTATATGTAGTGAGCAAATAACAATAACATTGTCCAAAAAAATAACATTAAGTTGATTCAAAACGTTATAATGTAACGAACACAAGCAGGAGTTAAGTTTTCAACGTAGAGCCATTGTGTTTTGTTTCCTCAAATCATTATAGAACTTCGCTATGAACTCCTCAGCAGCTTCATTTACGTGGTTATCCCTGTCAACGTCCCGTAACGGAAACGGTGAGTCCGTTATCCTCAGCTGCCTCACCATCGGGCTCGGTCCAAACCCCGGCAATGCCGGCGACGACAATTCACTGTACAACATGTCATGCACCATCATCGGACTCTGCAAGAAACCCGGCAACACTGACGAGCCTGCCTCACTGTTCATCATCTCCAACGCCTTTTTAACTGGAGCAATACTAGGTATCATGAAAAAAATTTCATGAAAATGATCAGGAAATATTTATGACCCTTGGATTACACTTAAAATAAAGCACTACACACTAATCAAAATAATCCAAGAGTCATAAATCTTTCATGATCATTTTCATGAAAACTTTTTCATGATCCCTATCTTTTCTCTTTTAACTGCGTCAACGGTTATTATGTCATCGTCGGTGAGTGGCGCGTGAGCGCAAGGGAAGAAATGAGAGTTCTTGTGGTGTTTGCGCTGCTTGTTGAGGTTGAAGGGGAAGGCTGCTGGACTGTTGATGCAGCTGAACTCGTACTCGTGTGGGGCGGAGAAGAACATGTGTCGCTCATGTGATTGGCGGTTGAAGGTGGAGGAATGGTGGTGGTGGTGGTGGAACATGAGGTTATATATGGCTTTCCCTGCGATCTTGCCACGTTTCATCATCATGTTGAGATCAACCATCAATTTTCGTTTTGATATGCCCTTCCTTACCATGAAGTACAACACACGTACTATGTGCCATAATCTTCTGGCTGCTACTGGTAGATTTGTATGTTCCATCTCTTTATTGTTTTGTGTTTTGTATCGATATAGAGAAAGATTTAATGTTTGGAGAGAGAGAGAGAGAGAGAAGACGATTTTGAATTGGGAAGAAGCAAAGAAGGGAGCTATATATAAAGGCCAAAAAGGAAGAAGACATATTGCAATGCATTGATATTTTGAGTTATTTTAATCAATATGTTATAGAGTAGTTATCATCAATTAGTCCTATTAGACTTAGTTAGGTATAAGTTGTGATTGATAAATTTATTATTGTAAATTTATTCATTAAAACAAGAGAGACTGATAAATTTATCACTTGATGAATTTATTAATAAAATTTAATAGGTAATAAGTCTAAAAAATAAGACTTATTGGTAATTTATTTGACTCAATTATTATTGATGGCAGAATAGTTCGGAAATAAATATATATATATCTTCTATCTATCGATTTATACTATTAATATGTGAAGGCTGCTAGTGGTGTCGACAAAAATATGTCTCATGATTTGCTGACACACGTGTTATGACAAGTTGATTTAGTGATATATGACTTGTACCTCAAATTTTACCTCCCACAATATATATGTATGTATATGTATTCAGAAATATACTTAGAATATTGATGCAGTTTTGGGATACTTAGCTCATGAATCATTTATATATATATATATATATGTCAACAAAAGAAAAGCTTTTATCGATGAAAACAAGCATTCAAAGTATAAATTATATCAATAAATGGGGAGAAAGTACAAAGAGTATCATAGTAAAATTTCAAGATCCCAACTAGGTTGGCACTAATAAAAATACACAATCACTTACTAGCACAAGTCTCAAAATTGGTAAGGAACCAACAAAAAGAAATAAAAACAACAGCAACAAATTCAATGTAATAAAAACAACAACACCACCACCACACAGCCCAACCACCAAACTCAATGTTCCTTAAGCTCCGTTCCTCAGACATTAACTCAAGCTCTGCTTCTCATTCTTAAACCAGCAACAGTCAGATGCAGCCCCTTATCTGTCTCAGTTTGTGCACAATATCATTAACTGAGTAATGAAATCCTTGGACTGAAGTTTTAAGCCATAATGCTATTTTAATCTTGACAAGCTCACAAAAATCATATCCCTTAGGCTGAGCCCCATTAAAGACACACTCATTTTTAAGCTTCCAAAGAGACCAAAATACAACTAAACAACCCCTTCACAACCTATTTTCCTTCTTGAAATTTCCACCAGACCACCAATGGAACAGACCCTCAACAATTCTAGGTATTGCCCACTCAACTCCCCAACACTGCATCATTTCAGACCAAACACACTAGGAGAAAGGGCAATATTGGAGCAATAGATGAACAACTGATTTAGGTTCATTCTTGCAAAACACACACACATTAGCTGCATTGCTATTCAGAATACCAATTCTGTGTAGAAACATAGATGTCTTGACTCTTTCTTTTCAAGCCAACCATCCAAAAAATTGTACCTTAGGGGTGATATCCTTATTCCACACAAATTTGCCAACTTTGATCTGTGAGCCAAGCAATGTGTCACAAAATTATACAAATCAACCACCTTAAACCCTCCTACAACTACACCATTCCAGGTAGGACAATTAGTACACCCCTGTCCCAGGTTTGGAGCTGAGTTCAAAGTGATAGCCAATCTTGAAGCCTCAATAATCATTTCCCACTCATACAAAGGTCCTTTGAGAAACAACTCCCATTCTTCCGAGTTTGGTTTCCCTTCATAGAATCTGGAAAGTGAGCCCTCCTTGTTAGTTGATAATCTAAACAGCCTTGGAAACTCGACTTAGCTCTGGAATCATAATGATATATATGAATTCATGCTCCTCTGAGTTTATATCTTCATCTAAGTTCAGATACACAAAACCTATCATAAAATAATAGTACTACATTTATCATATATTCATACCACAATTCACATATCATTTCATATTGCACAATCACAACCATTAGATATTAATGAAATTTATGTGAGACCCATTGCATTAATAGTTGTGATTGTATCACATGAAATGATATTTGAAATGTAATATAAGTAGATGGGTGGTAAATATAGCATTATGGATCATTGAATTGATCACAAAAATTACAATAACAACAAATTGCACCAGAGTTCCCTTTAATATATATCTGTGTCAATTTAGTCCCACTAATAACATTATCGTTAAAATTTTCTTATTATGTTAGTATAATTCAATTAATAAGAATTTTTTTTTGCAAAATTAAACTAAAATCAATGACAAAATGATCCATTGATTCCTCAAAACAATTAAAGAATTGGCATACAATTTGAAATTGTCCTTCAAAACTGCAAAAAGCCTCTCTTTTAAAGATGACAAGTCGTCCATTTGCTACCATTATAATTGCTTGATTTGTCAAACGGGTGATACGAAGGTCGCATGTCAAGTGGTTGAAGAGTTGGTATATACAATTTGAAATATTTCATTTAATTTATCATTTTGCTCTTGATTTTGTTTTTTTATAGTAAATATTATCAATTGGATTAAATTAATACTATATGAAAAATTAAATCACAAAATTAATACAATGAACTACATATAGAAAATTGACATAAGAGACAAATTACAGAG
Organism: Camellia japonica; assembly: GCA_030407325.1. NCBI lineage: Eukaryota > Viridiplantae > Streptophyta > Magnoliopsida > Ericales > Theaceae > Camellia > Camellia japonica. The sequence continues at coordinate 54,844,129 of JAPPVO010000059.1, read as the reverse complement.
ACTTCGAATGTAATTTTTGTTCTTACAATAAAGTAATTTGAGTGAAACCGTCTCCATAATATAGGATCTCACCATCTAAAATGTATAATCAAAATTATATTTTGTGATTGATTTTGTACCCATTTACTCATTGTTACTCACATGAAGAGAAACTCTCACTTTCATTTTTATATTTCTTATAAAACTCAAACACCGTAATTTATTAAAAGATATAACGTGTGGTTTGAATTTGATTTTTGTATGAGGCTACCAACATTAAAATGAATCTAGAGTATACATTGCTTCTTCTTTTTTCCCTTTTTCTTTTTCGGGTTTTTGTTTTTTTTTTTTTTGGGGTGGACTCTCAACACAAAGCAGTAGTCTATTTCTCAGCATAAAGTAATCCACTTTGGGAGTATGTCAAACTCAAATAATAGCATATGATCAGAACTCCACAATAACAAAGGCCTTTCACATGATACAATTGAATGTTTCATATGTTTTTTCTTATTCTGACCTAAACCTCTTTCCCTTTGCTTCTGCATTAAGAATTTAAAAGCATTCAAAAGTTCTTCTATACATTTTATTTCCTTTTCGCATTTTCAAATATATTCACGTGGTTAATTTCTTTGATATATGTTTTGTGGGCAATTTATACCGGTAATCTTTATATTTTGGCTCTTTAATTATTTGGCTCCCTATAATTTTAATTGCTTTTGACCCTGAATTTCTTATTTTGTCTCAATTTGATCTAATTAACTCAACAATATTAGCATTTTTTTAATGAAAAACATGCATATGAGTGGCATGTATCATATATTTTTAGGGATAAAATTGTAAACTTGATCAACTTAGTAAGTTAATCTCAATCAACTCAGTAATCATTTTTCATCAAAAACTCTAACGGCGTTACCAATTAGATCAAATTGATACAAAATTTAAAATTAGAGTCAAAATTGAGTCAATTCAAAGTGTAAAGACAAAAATGACATAAGAAACAAAATGTAAGAACTAATAATATAATTGATCCATGTGTTTTTAATCAGTTTAATTGATTGATTGTTTGATTGGGGTACATTAGTATTAATTCATCAAAATCTCGGTTTACTCAACCAAGATGTTTGACTCCGGTTGAATAAGTTGATGTTTTATTCAACTTTGAGATTTCAACCGAGATATTTTACTCCGATTGAATAAGTTGATATTTACTCAATTTTGTGATTGCAACCGAGATGCTTTATTCCGGTTGAATAAGTTGATAATTTGGTCAAGTGCGAGTTGATGATTTGTTTAGCCGAGGTCGTTGCCCGGCTCAAGTTGTTTAGTTTAAACACAGTGCAAACACTTGACGAAAATAGAATTTTTCATTGATGAGGAATAGCATTACAAAAAGGTGGGGCAGGTAGCCCGGTTACATTCTCAAACAAAAAAAAAAAGACAAAGAAAACTAAACTAAGAGGGAAAGGTCTGTGAATTCATCCTCGATCGTGGTCGCCTCCAGGTCGACGGTGGCTGTGATCTCCTAGGCACCAGTCTGCTCCTGGCCGGCCTGCTTTGGGCGGTTGTCACTCTCGGCGTCCTCCGCTTCTTCTTCTTCGGCCTCGGCCTGCAACGCACTGAAGACGTCGTTGGCATATGGCACAAGGTACGTCTGCAGGAAGGCTGCTGGGGAAGAGGCAAAGACGTCGGTCCCAGATCCTTGGCCGAGCTGTTCACAAGCAGCCTTCCAGCCCGCCTTGAAAAAGATGTCTTGGATGGCATGGACTTGCTTGGTGTAGCTTTCCTCGGCCTCCTTGAAACCGGCGTTGTTTGCATCCTCCAGCTCTTCCTTCCTTGACTACTTCAACGCCTCCAGCCCAGTCCGGAGAGCGTCCCTTTCTTGCTTGGCGACACCAAGCTGGCCGAGCAACCTGGAGTTGTCAGAATTTGCAATCTCCAACGAAGCCTTGGATCATCCGAGCTCAGCTTGAAGGTGTTCGACCTAGTTGGCAGCGTCGGTTGCCTTCTGCCAGAGTCAGTGGATCCTCTCCATCACCAAGTGTTGTTTCTGGATGGCCTGCAAGGAAAAAACTCTATCAAAGGAAGGAAACTGAGCAAACACTTGGAAAAATTTGAAAAAAGTATGCAAAGTTCTTACCTGGGTCATGGACTTGACCGAGGACTTCACCAGCCGGGTGTCCAGTACGTAGTCGCTGCCGACCACGTCACTCGGTAGTAGCAAGGCTTTGGTTAGGTCAAAGGCAAGTAGATGCTCCTTGTCAGCTTTGACCGAGGCAGTCGTCGGGATCTCCTTACCCCGGTGCTTGAGCTGCGGCTTCTATGGCGGTATCGGGTCAGTCGTCACCGCAGGTTGCTCGGTGTTCAACTCCGCAACTAGCTCAGCAGAGGGGTCGGTACGTGGCCTTTTCCCAACCCGGCGGCTTTCTTTGCCTGCCTGCCCGGCGGCAGGAGACGCCAGTGCAACCACGGCCCCGCTTGATTGACCGGCACCAGCTGTGTGGGTTGGGATGCTCGGTAGCTCGATGGAGGTAGCTGTGATGAGGTTTTTGATACGGCTTCTTTTTGCCATCTCTTCTGCCTCAGTCAACCGGATAAGGGGCACGTCCGGCAAAGTAGGATCGGGAGGCGGAGATGGAGCACAGAGAAAGTCTGTAACCTAACTCCGGCATGGAGCAGAGTATCTGTAGGTCGGCACGTAACCGAGGAGTTCGTGGCAATCCCGGTTGCGGTAGCGAAGCACGGTCCTGATTGCTGCTTCATTGGGGTAATGGTAGTTGGCTTGCAGTGCCTCAATTGCTGCAAAAGAAGAAAAGATATAAGTACAAAATGGTTAAGGAAAGTAATCTAATCGAGCATTTAGCGCGGCTTACATGTTTCGCCGAAATTTTTGCTGATAAACCAGCCCGGCACGTCAGCTGTTTCGTAGTGACCAAATACCCAGAAGAAGTCGTCGTCATGTAAGTCCTTGTCCGGGGTGCCGGTCACTATCTTCTCTTTACCCAGCCTGATCTTTAAATAATAGGCAAGGCCGTCGCCTATATGCCCGAGGGTGTATTGGCGAAGTATTTCGGCTAACCCTAAGTTGGTTCCTAGCCGGTTGTTCAGCTCGTGGATCCTGTTAATTATTCTATAAGTGTTGGTTGAGACTTGGGTTGGTGCTAGCCCGGTGCGCCGTAGAAACTCGCACATCAGGGGGTTAAAGGGAAAGCGGAGGCCACCTTCTATTATGGAGAGCACGGTGAAGGGACACTGGTCTAATCTGCCCTATAAGGTCGTCTCCTCGGCACCGAGCTCTAAGTGAACATCGTCTGGGATACCATACTCTTCCCGGAACGCGACTAGAGCAACCAGCGTGTCGACCAGGAAGCGGTAGCGCCCCATGTGTAGCCGCTGGTCTTAGCGCGGCTGAGGTGGTTTGGCACTTTTGTTTGATGGCTACTCAGTCTTTGAGAGCCTCGGTGTAGGTGTGTGGTCCCCTTGGACTCTGCAGGAAAAGGAGGGAAGTGTAAGCGGGAGCGCGGTCGCGCAAAACGAGCTTGACTTTAGCTCGGTTAGGTAAAGTGCCAGACCACCTCGGTCACGAGGGTAAACCTAGGAGCTCGGTCGCCTAAGCGGACCAGATGTTAGCCCAGTCAAGCGGTCAAGTCCTCTGCCTACCTCAGTTTCTACAGGGGTTTTTGCAAACTTGCAATTTGCTCTGTTTAGATCTTTTTTGGGATCAAAAGAAGACCTGGAGCCCAGTCCGCTCCAAATCTTCTTGTATTCATCACTAGAATCGAAGAACATCGAAAAGAACAGGGGCATGAGAGGGTTTTTAGGGGGGGGTATATCCTAAAACCTATGGACTTTATGCCCTTAAATGTGAAATACCAAATAAATAAAAAAAAAAAAAAAAGGAGCAACAAAGAGGATTCGAAGAACTTACCTGTTTAGAGGCAGAGGCTGCTTCTTCAAGCACGAACGAAGAAGAAGAATAGGAATGGAGGTCAAGCACTGCAGCTTCAAGTCGTCTGGAATCGAAGAGAGTTAGTCAGGAGGAAATGGAAGAGGGGAGAGGCGTATATATAAGAGAGAAAAGGCCGCCCAAATTTGAATATGAAGGGACAGTTGGGTTGGCTGCTCGAGGGCCAATAATTGATTAACGCATGTCCCAATTGACGGCGACGTCAGAGTTGAAGAGACAGGAAGATGAGTCGAGGCGTCAGCCGAGGAAATTGATAAACCGAGCTCAGGATTTAGCGCGGTTGAGGCTTTGCAAGTTGAGGACCGAGGAAGAATCTACCCCGATCGGATCATGTAATCCCAGTCACGCTTTTGCGGACGGAATTAAAGGGGCAATTGAGAGGGAGATTTATGAGCTGGAATGGGCCATGGTAAAGGCCGGGCAAAATGAGAGGCCAAACATGTTTGGGCCGTGAAAGCTTGGGCTCCTCTAGATAAGGTTTTGCTCGGTTAAGGCCCAGGACCATGTTGGGACCGAGCTGAGTGAGCTTGTCTATGAGAAAGCCGAGCTACTTGAGTTGCTCAGCCGAGATGATTGCCTGCCATTCTGGATTCCACGGTTCACGCGTTTAGCATGGCAGGAAGGCCTTCGGTTTGCTGGCTCGACCTATCTTGAACTCGGCTTTGCCGGAATGCAACCGAGCTCGGTCGTTCTGGAGCTCGGCGAGTGGGACATTCGGGTGCACTGTGCAGCGCGGTCGTGAAAGGCCGAGGTGGTTCCGCCAGTCTGCCGGGCTCCGCTAATATAGCCTAACGGTTTTGTTAGGTGGTGATTGCAGGATTTGTACTAACATATGGGAGAGCAGCACCACGTGTCAAGAGGCTAATGGGAGCAGATTTGGGCACAGAAAGTATATAAGCGTGTCTGCGCCCCCCATGCTGATGAAGGAACATCATTTGGTGAGAACAACCTGAACACTCAACTCTCCTCTCTCTCTCTCTCTCTCTAGATCCCTGAGTGTGTGCTAACTTGACCGTCGGAGCGGTTTTCCGGCCACACACCGCCGGGTAGCTCACTGTCTTTGTGCTCGCAGGTCGATCGGATAGACAAGGAGCTTGGACGAAAGGAGTACGGGCTCCGCGGAATATTTGCTCCCCGTACACTCTCCAAGAAAATCAATTATATATAAATTACTTGAATAAAAAAATGACTTCTACTTACTATAAAACGTCAAGCTACAATTCTTTTCTAATTTTGAATTAAAGTTGAATGTTAGGCACACATAATGTAGATTTTTGAAAGCTTTTCTTCAGCATTAAAGGTATTTTAATGTAATAACTGTAATTATTTGTGTATTTATTTATTTTTTATTTATATTTTATTTTGTTTTATTTTTTTGCCAAAATGTTAGAACCTTTTATTGATAGAACTCAAAAAAGCTTAATGTCCAATATAGAAGTTGACTTTTGAGATCAAGTTCTACCTGGAAAGCATTATAAGTTTTCGAGCATCTCTAATGCTAAATGATAAAATAAATTATCATAAATCAAATTTTGGCGATGCTATAATGTGATAATATTAAATTTTAACAATGTTGCTTCAATGCCACACTATACAGTGCCTTAATTTAAATGCGATTCATTTATAATAGGTCATCACTCCTTTGTCGAAATTTTGAAAAATAGTATGTGTTAAGTTTTTGTAATTGACAATCCTGTTTGACAAAACTCCTTTCACTTGTAATTTTATTCTCTTTTATGTTTTAGTGAGAATGTGAGTGTTTAGATACGAATCCAACCCAAATTGTGCCTATGTAGAGAAGTTTGTAATCTTGATCTTTTCATATTTGCTACTTCATTAACTATGTACGGGGATCGAACTGTTTGAGTGCTCAAGCGGTCATCCATACACTCGAGCGAAGAAAAGGATCATCCAGTATTTTTGCAGAGCGTCTGAACTTTTGGGAAGCAAATTTTACCACTCGAATAGTGAATGTTGTGATCAATTGGTCAACCTACATGTTTTACACCACCTATACTCACACTGCTCAAGCAGTGAAATGTACACTCGAGTGGTCTTTGCGATCCAGTTTACTAGAAAGTGTGTTGTTTGCTTGGTTTAGGGTTTAAACCATCCAGATTTTCAAAGATGAAAAAAAAACAAAGTGTTTTATATTAGGGGGTACTTTATAAGTGTCCTTAATGATTTGAGAGTAATCAATGGATCTGTGAACTTCATATCAATATCATCAAGCATTTGTTTGTTTTTTTTTTATTCACAAAAGAGAGTTGTTCTTCGGAAAAATTTCGAGAAATTTAGGCCTGAAGCTTTGGTGGATTCCAAAGTAGCTCATCGCCGTGGATTCAACATCAGAGTTGTAGATTCAACGTTGGACAAGACAATTTTGAGGTGAAGATGGTAGTGGAAGAAACACATTGAGATCGGCTCAATTCGGGCATGGATTCACTAGGTAATTGAGGGTATTCATGTGTAATTGTTTGTCTTCTTAGTGGATTATTTTGTGACTTGGACCTGTGATTTTTTTGGAGGCGCTCCGATTGTAATTTTTTCATGTTAAATTGGTTGTTGATTTGTCTTTGATTGAAATTGTTATTTGTTGTTTAAAATTAAAACATAATCACATATGTTCTGATATGTTCTGATTTATCTATTCTGAATCACAGTGTAATGAATTGAGCTCAAGGAAAAAACTCCAGAAGAATAGAGGGAGGAAAAGAGTAGTTACGAAATCCAGTGGGAAGAAAATCAAAGAGATGAAGTTGGGGTATCTTAAGCTTCCAAAAAGCGATAATCATAGAGGAGCCTCCTCTAGTAAATTGGGTCCGAAAGGTGCTATATGGAGAGCAGCAGCTGCGGCAGCATCAGGTTCAGATTCAACTAGAAGCAGATCGTTGCTTAAAGAGGCTCAGGGAACTATTTAGATGGGAAAGTTGTTGGGTATAAATTATAAAGGTAAAGAAGAGGAAGTGTTGACCAAAATCTTGGACCTTTAGGCAAAGGATAAAGCAAGAAGGGGAGGGGATGTAGTTCCTGCGGATTAATATAGATCTTGGGGGGTCAGAGTTCAGTGTAAATGGTTATGATAAAGCTACTAACATGGAATGTCAGAGGTTTGGGGAGAAAGAAAAAAAGGAGTAAAATTAAGAGGATGTTGAAAGATAGAGGTATTGATATTGCTCTTTTTTAAGAGACAAAGAAGGCCTCCATGTCCGAAAAGGAGATCAAAGAGATTTGGGCTAGGGATAGAATGGAATATATGACCGTGGAGGTTAAAGGCTCTGCTGGTGGCCTATTATGCATTTGGGATCCTGGAGTTTTTCAGATGTCAAGTTGCTGCTGTAATAAAAGGTTTGTACTTCTCTTTGGGTCATTATTATTCTTTTTTGATTGTGTCTTGATCAATGTGTATGCACCAAATGAAGTGGGCCAAAGAGGTAAACTGTGGGAGTATCTTCTAAAGTTAAAGGATGAGTATTCTAAGCCCTGGTATAGAGGGGGGACTTTAATGAAATTAGAAAGATTGGAGAGAGGAAAGGCTGCTCTAGGAGGGATAAGGGGATGAAGGAGTTGAATGAATTTGTTGATAGAAGTGAGTGAATGATTTGCCCTTAATAGGCAGAAGGTTTACATGGTGTAATGCTAGGGAAGGGGAGAAATGAAGCAGAATTGATAGGGTTTTGGTGGATCCAAAATGGGTGGAAACATTTAATTTGAAGTTGTGGGGGCTTCCTAGAGTAATGTCCGATCATAGTCCTTTATTGCTAATGGAAGATGAGAGAGATTGGGGCCCTAGGCCCTTTAGGTTTGTTAATGCTTGGTTGTTACACCCAAAATTCTTACCTTTTGTGGAAAAGTAGTGGAGGGAGCATCAGGTGGAGGGGTGGGCTGGGTTTAGGTTATTCCAGAAACTGAAAGAGTTGAAATTAGCACTCAAAAAGTGGAATAGTGAAGTGTTCGGTAATGTCAATATTAAGTTGAAGAAGGTTGAGGATGAGCTTCATATGATTGATTTGTTAGCAGAGGAAAGAGAGCTTGTAGAGGCAGAAAAATGAGAAAAAGAGAGGCTAGAGTTGAAGCTGGCTATTTAACAAGAATGGTGGAAAGGTTGTGGTTCCAAAAATCGAGGCTTAACTGGAATTTTCATGGTGATAAAAACACAAGATATTTTCATATGTTAGTGAAATATAGGCAGGGGAGAAATGAAATTAATACTCTAACTGTTGGTGATGTGGTGGTTGATGATCCATGTAGAGTTAAACTTGAGGTCCTAGCTTATTTTCGGAAGCAGTACTCTGAGGATTGGCAGCATAGGCCTGTATTGGTAGGTCTATTTAAGTCAGTGAGGGATAGTCCTTGTTTTGATATGTTGGAGGCAGAGTTTACTGAGGCAGAGTTATGGGCTGCTGTCAAGGGTTGTGATGGGAATAGGGCTCCAGGTCCAGATGGTTTTAACCTGGCTTGTATTCAGAAAGTGTGGAAGGTAATGAGGTCTGATATGCTGAATTTTTTGTTCAATTTCCATAAGAACTGTAAGTTGGTCAAAGGAATCAATAGCTCTTTCATCACTTTGGTACCTAAAAAGGAGAATCCAGTGGGGCTGGCTGATTATAGACCTATCAGTTTGGTTAGGTCGATGTACAAAATTCTTTCTAAGGTTCTGTCCTCAAGGCTGAAGGCAATGATTCCTCAGATTGTAAGTGAAAACCAATCAGCTTTTATTGGAGAGAGGAATATTCTAGATGGTGTTTTGGTGGCCAATAAGGTTGTTGATAGTTGGAAGAAATCTAGAAAGAAAGGAGTGATTATTAATTTAGATTTTCAGAAAGCTTATGACTCACTGAATTGAGATTTCTTACTCTCCAATTGGTTAATTTTGGGTTTGGGGGAAAATGGGTGGAGTGGGTTAAGGTATGTATTACCTCAGCTAGGCTATTTGTGCTTGTAAATGGTTCTCCTACTGAGGAGTTCAGTCCACAGAGAGGGCTAAGACAAAGGGGATTCCTTGTCCTCATTTCTGTTTATCATAGCTGCAGAGTGTTTAAGCATTTTGTTGAATAGAGCTTTGGATCTGGGGCTGATAAAGGGGGTGAAGATTGGCTCTGATGGGTTAGTTCTTACACATCTCCAGTTTGCAGATGATTCTTTGTTATTGTGTAAAGCTGATGTAAATGGAGATAAAGAATGTAAAGAAGATTCTGAGGTGTTTTGAGTTGGTATCAGGGTTGAAGATAAATTACCATAAAAGTGTAATTAGTGGTGTGGGTATTCCAGAAGAGGAAATGTCTGAGTATGCATCAGTGCTGAATTGTGAAGTTAAATGTTTGCCGTTTAAATACCTTGGTCTACCGCTGGGGGCTATCCCAAGTAGGAAAGCAACTTGGCGGCCGATACTAGACAAATTCAGAAGTAAACTAGCTGGTTGGAAAAGGAAACTGCTGTCATTTGCTGGGAGACTTGTTTTAATCAAATTTGTTTTTTCCTTACTGCCTCTGTATTACATGTCATTGTTTAAGCTGCCACAGGGGATTGCTAGAGAGTTGGACAAGTTTCAAGCTTCTTTTCTGTGGGGGGGATCTGAATTGAAGAGGAGGGTTCATTTAGTAAAATGGAAGGAAGTGGCGAAGCCTGTAGACCAAGGGGGCTTGGGGGTTAGGAGAGTGAAGGAAGTGAATAATTATCTTATGTTGAAATGGTGGTGGAGGTTTGGTGTGCAAGATAAAGCTTTGTGGAGGAGAGTTTTGAGAAGTAAATATAGGATTGAGGAGGGGAATTGGAGCCCTCAAGTAACCTCTAATGTGAGATGTTCTAAAATGTGGAAGGATATACTATTACAATCTAAACAGAGTAGCAATCTGGTGGGTATTTTTCTGGATAATTGTAAGGTGAAAATGGGTAATGGTCATAGAATCAAGTTTTGGATGGATAAGTGGTGTGAAAACTTGAGCCTTAAACATGAATTTCCACTGGTGTACAGGGTAGTAGTTGATAAAAGAGTGTCTTTATCTGATATGATGATCAGGAAGGAGGAAGCTGGTGAATGGATATTTGTAACAAGCCCGCGGGGGGCCTCGCTACAGTTCAGACTCGAATTGTGTCACGGTTCTTAATCTGAACCAAAGAGTCCAAATCCGGCAAATCGTTTTGAGAAAACAGATTTTTAGAAAAGAAGTGCCAAACATGGACTGCTTTGCCAGATATAGAGTCGCCACCTAAATATTTTATTTTGGAAAATTTAGGAAACCCTGACTCGTTGCCTAAGGCCACGTGTCCGTCATCACCAAAGTTGCCTCGGCTCGGGAACTTGGGTACGATTAGGGAAGGTCACTTCGTGAGCACCCCCGCTCGCCCGATCAAAGATCGGCCTCTACTAACCATGATATCAAGTTTTGAAAACATTGTGTGTTCTTATTCCGGTTATTAGCCTAGATTTACCATGTGATGCGCACAGCATACAAGTACAGACCGGGTCGCCTGAATTGGAACAAAACACTTCATGTTTGTTTTTTGAAAGATGATTTGCTATCCGCAGGTAGGCTTAGAATGCAGCTTTTGCCACCCTCAGGTGGGCTTAGAAAACATGGTTTTGCCACTATCTAGTGAGCTTAAAACACACAGTCAATGATTTGTTCCAATCCAAATAACCCAACCTTCACCCACAGGCATTCAGGCAGTTATATCACATAAGCACATAGCCTCATGGTAAGCATGCTAGCATGGCAGTCACTCACACGCATGCAAGGATGCTAAAGCATAAAAACTTACCGAGTACTCCAAGCCAAAATAGAAACTGATTAGAAATCATGCATGATCCTAATTATACAGAAATGCCTAATGCAACACATGCAATAATGCAACTATAGCAGGCTCGGCTATTCTAAACATGGCATATGGAATGCTACAGCTAACATGTATTCAACTTAGAATTGAAATGCAAATGCAGTTAGTATGATGCGCCGAGTCCGGTGCATGCAAAACAGATGAATGAATGCAACATGCTATCATACTGTATGCTAATTGAAACATGCCCTAATCTAACCATCATAAGCTAGTAAATAAAAGGAGAAAGACGTGGGGTTGGAAGACATACATCACACTCACGCACACTTATTACAATTATGCCCTCGCACAGAGGGTCCGAATAAATAGTACAGTCCAAATAATACAGTCCAAATATGTACAAATCCCTAATTAATTTACAAATTAACTAAGAAAAATAATAAACTGGCATGCAAGCCAGGGACTGTCTTGACTCTTCTCCAGATGATGAATGATGCATGCTCGGGTTGCCTTGCGCGGAAATCCACCGCGACGCCCCAATTAGCCTTTGTTTGCAATTGTTTCTTGGAAAGCGCGCCAAGCTCCAGAAGGCTGCTGATTCTTGATTTGCTGCAACAGAGAGCAGGAAAGGGGCATGGCAATGTATTTTCACATATGTATGCATACCTCGATCCTCGTGCCACCAATCACGCATCTCGATGCATGATGGCCGAGGAGTCGAATGGCACAACTCGATATGGAATGAATGCACATATAAACACAACAATACCTAGACTCCATCATGGCTAATCCAGAGTGTCGGCGACTGGGGAATTGAGACACGTTCCGTCACTCGGAGTACGAAACGTACCTCGTTTCTCGTGCTTGGGCTAACCCCTATCCCGAACACAATGCAATATGCATGACATGCATGAAATGCAACTAAGATACATCCTAACATGCAACATGCTATGAAATGGCATACACGATGCACGAGGTAACATGGCATACACAATGCGCTAACATACAACCTAGCATACACAACGCTATGGAATGAAATGGCATACACAATGCAATATGGACTTACACTAACACAAGTGGACCTCAGCCACACTCACATAAGAGGCCATTAGATGAAAATGAGACACTCGAGATGCGTGCACACGTGCACGCAAACCGAGGACCGACCCTAAGGCACGGAATGCCACTCTAGCAAGACATGACAAGGCATGGAATATGGCATACTAGCATGCAAATTTCAGTAGCAAAAAGTGATGCAAAACAGCCCCGAAACATGGCAAAATGACATCCGATGCATGAAATGAATCCCAAAACATGAAATTAGACGCATGGAATGACCTATGGCTATGCAATGCATGCATTCTTTGAACATGAAGTGTGAAGACAGAATCAAGACAGCCCCAAAACAAGCATATTTACAGTTTTAAGCAAGGCCAAACAGTGAACACAAATGGGGCTAAGCTAGCATGCAAAAATGGCCCCGAAAGAGAGATAATGAAGCAAGTAGCAGCTGCTGGCCCTAAACAGAGAAGGGACCTTCTAAAATGTTGAAGAAGGACCCAAAATATGGTATTTTACAGTTGATGACCAGACCCAAAACAGTGCAAAAGCATGCCTAAAATACTATGCAAGATAAGGCCAAAAAGAGGGCTTCAACACAAAGTATACAAAGGATGCCTCAAACAGCAAAAGACCCTTAATGAAACATGAATAGGGGGTCAAAATAAGGCTATTTACAGTTCATACTAGAGCCCAAAAACAGAAGCACAAAGGGCTAACAAATCATGCAAAAATAAGGCCAAAAGAGGGATACAAAGGCAAGTGGCAAATGGAAGCCTCAAACAGTGAGGATCCCTTCAACAATGTTTAAGAAGGGCTCAAAATAAGCCACTTTACAGTTTACAACATACCTCAAAACAGTTTATACATAGGCCTAAAATACTATGCAAGGAAATGGCATAAAAGAAAGGTAAAGAAGCAAGTGCCACAAGGAAGCCTCAAACAGTGAGAGGCCCTTAAACAAACATGAAATATAACTCAAAAAAATGCTATTTTTAGTTAGGGTCGGAGCTCAAAAAAGTAAGCACAAGGAGCTAGAATATGAACCAAGAAAAGGGTCAAAAAGGGGAGAAGAGGACTTACCCTTGAAGACTAATCTTTGACAGCCTTTTGGACCAAAATGCAGCACTCCTAGGCTCTGAAGAACAACCTCAAGCTACTGGAATGGAGGATGGAAGGGTGGGGCTATGGGTTGGTGAAGAACCAAGGGGGTTTTTAAGGCTTAGAGTAGAGAGGAGAGAGAGATTTAATGTGAGAGCTCCAAACCAAAATTTTCTAACCCCTAAAACCAGAGCTGGAGGGGTGTTTATATAGGCAAAAGAGTGGGGGGAAAAGAGGGGGAAATTGAAATTCAAATTTCCCCCCAAAAAGGCAAAAAAGTGAGATAAAGAGGCAAGTGGTAGCTGCTGGCCTCAAACAGAAGAGCGCCCTTCAACAAAGTTGAAGAGTGGCTCAAAAAAAGACATTTTGTAGTTTATGAACAAGTCCAAAACAGCTCACAAATAAGCCTAAAATACCATGCAAAAAAAGGCCTAAAAGAGAGTTAAAGAGGCAAGTGATAGTAGGAGACCTCAAACAGCAAAAGGTCCTTAATCAAACATGAAAAGGAGCTCAAAATATGACTATTTACAGTTTGGGTCAGAGCCCAACAATGCTTGAAAGCAAGGCTCGGGGTCAAAACGCGCAGCCCGGGGCCCCGAAAACTGACTGTTAGGCACCGGGAGTGTGTTCGACCACAAAGTCGGTCTCTCGGACCACAGTATCCCTCAAAAGGGAGGAAATAAGGTATGTGCCAAAAACCGGAGCAAACGGAGGTGGTTAAGCGGTCCCGAACCAAGGCACACGGCCGTCGGCTCCGAAAAACCGGAAACCGGGCTCCAAACGGGAAAAATGGCCTACGACCACGAAACGTAGCCTACGGCCACTGAGAGATGATCTACGAGACCTCTCCCTCCCTTCGGGAAGAGAAAACAGCGAAAACGGAGCTTGGTTTGCAAACCGAGGCAAAGCACAAAAGAGTCCGGAAGTCCGGAGGCAAGGCTCGCAGCTAGGATTCCGCAACCTCAAAACGAGCACAACATGCAACATCACCAAGCGCTCAATCGGTGACGTCTAAGTCTTAAGGTCGGTCAAAAATAGGGTGTCTACAATATTTCAGTTTCGGAGGGCTCTGTTTGATTGGAAAATAGTGGAATTAAGCAGATTGGTGAGTCAGATTGAGGCAGGTCCTATTATTAGGTGTTACTCAGAAGATGCTCTTGTCTGGAAAGCCTCGGAGTCTGGCAGGTATTCAGTTCAATCTATGTATAAAATCTTGGTTGAGGGTTCCAGTAATTGCAGCACAGTTAGCAAAAGGATTTGGGTTAAACATGTCCCACCCAGAGTTCAATTTTTTGGATGGCTCGCTTGGAAAGGAAAACTAAAGACGGCTAAGTTTTTGCATAGGATTGGAGTTCTGCCTGCTGGTGCATCTGTAGTATGCTGTCTATGCAAATCTGAAGCTGAGTCTCTCATCCATGTGCTTCTGTTATGTCCAGTGGCTTCAAGAGTGTGGTATGAAATGCTTAGATAGTGGAAGGTTCAAAGAGCATTGCCAGCCTCAGTGGAGGATATGCTTGAATGGTGGGCAGGGGTGGGTCTCACCAAGAAGGAAAGGATGATGTGGAATGCCATTCCTCTAGTTGTGATGTGGTCTTTATGGAAACATCGTAATGAGTGTTTATTTCGGAGGCTGTACCTAGTGTGGATGGGATTACGGATCTGATTAAGTTAAAAATGGCTAAGTGGTTTAAGGAAGTTTTTAAGGAACATATGTTCTTAGTTCATGATTTCATATTTAATCTACAGCGCATCAAATTCAGTTTGGGAGGTGGGTTCAGAGAGTGAAGTATATGAAGAGGCCTATTTTTCCTAACAGTCCTTACACAGAATGCTCTCGGTTGGCATGTGATTGATGCTAGGCTGCAGAGTTTTGTCTCAATCTGTGCAGTATTGTTTCTGCTGTGTGTGTTGTAGTTTTGCCTCTGTTTGTGTAGCTAGAATGTGTTTGCTATTAGTTTTGCAGTTTAGTCTCTAAGCTCTAGTGTTGGTTGGGTTGATGAAAGTTGTTTTGTGCTCCACTTCCTATACAGGCACTTTTAGTTGAATTCAGTTTTAGTAACCATTGGTACATATTGATCTGTGGAAAATGCCTCTGCTGTTGATAGACCTGCTGATTTGTTCAGAGTGTTCTGTTGATAGACCTGCTGATTCATCTCACTGAAGTTTCTGTGGTGCTAAGGATTGGTGTTGAAGGGTTGTTGCTCTTAGTTGGGTGTTGGTCAGCTGCATCTTTGATGGTCTGCTTGCAGGTTTAGTTTGGCTTTTGATTCAGTTTTGGGTGCTGAGTGGTGTGCAACCTACTGGGATGTGCAACCTGCCTTCTTTGTTGTATGCTGCTAGGTTGCTCTGTTACTGTGTATACTGCTTTTGTTTTCTTTGGTTTTTTCCCTGTGTTAGATTCTCCCCAACTAGAGTTTCGAGCTTAATATAGCTCCGAGCTCCTCTTTATTAATGTACTCTATCTTTTTATATGATTCCATCAATAAAGATTCTTTTTGCTAAAAAAATATATATATATCGTGGATTTCAGTTTTTTTCAGAATAATAACAATTGATGATTTGATGATTAGTATGAAGCAATATCTGAAGGCATAGAATCTAATGAAAGTTTTACACATAGCAAGCAAGGTGTGAAAAATGATGTCTGTATTATTAAAAACGAAAATTAGATTTTTTTATTTTTTATTTATTTTTATTTTGGTTACACTTGTCCTCAGCATACAAGTGTAAAGAATGTTATGTAACAAAAATAATAATACCTAGTAAAATGCTAGAATTTGAATTTATGATGTAAATTCATGGGCAACCCAATCCTTCTTCCTATGGCTGGGTAAGCATCTATCTGACTCACCAAAATCGAACTCGAACCAATCCCTTATCGAATGGACGATTTCAATGGTCCGAACAAACAGATACATATGCATTTTTATCTAATCTACTTAAGTTCGGACAAATGGCAAATGGCAAGCCACCCGACCCAATTTGATTTGCCAACACTCCTAAGAAAAACGTTTTATGGTTTTATAGTTTGTGTTAGAAAAAATACATTTTATTTAGTAATTATATTTGGAGGTACTTATAAGCCTGTCCTGTTAACCATACTTATTTATTGACAAATCCTAACTAATACATTTATCATTGTAAATTTATTGACTAGACTAATAAATTTATCACTGTAAATTTATTCAACACGATCATCTTCCACATACACAAAGAACAAGAGAGACTAATAAATTTATCACTTAAAAATAAATCTGAATCTTAAATAAAGGAGGCGGTAGCGATATGGTGGTTGTGTAGATCGACAACGGTAGAATATAGATCGACAATGGTAGAATATAGATCGCCAATGGTAGAATATAGATCGACGACAGTAGAATGTAGACCTCTGACGATAGTGGAGATAGTTGGTGAACGGTGGCAACATCCGAATAACGATGTGGTGGTGGTGAGTAGATAGCGGTAGCGATAATGGCAGGTAGACGACAAAGACAACAATGGTGGACTGAAGTTTCTGAAAAAATAGTAGAGAGAGAGAGAGAGAGAGAGAGAGAGAGAGAAGAAGAGAAGAAGAAGAAGAAGAGAAAAGAAGAGAATATGATAGGTCGATGATGACGACAACAGTGGTGGCAAGTAGGTGATGACGGCAGTAGCATCGGTGGTGGTGGGTGGACGGCAACAGCAATGGTGGCGACCCATATTGCACAAGTACACACCTATGTCAAAAAAATCCAAGTGCAATAAGGATCAATCCCTTAGCAATCCCTTGCTCGGGACCAATCCCTATCAGTAGCTTAGCAATTCCTTGCCTTCGGAAATATGCAAACTCAACAATTTATGCCAAAAACAAAAAAACAAAACTTCCTAAGACCAATTTAATACTCATCTACTGTAAAAACACCAGACTTGGTACACTTTGAAAACACGATTGTCATAAAAAAAAAATACATATATATATTCTACATGAAATGCAAATATATCTATGATGGTAATAGACCAATATCTGCATTTCAAGTCACAGAACATTTCTAATGCTAAAATAAATTATCATAAATCAAATTTTGACAGTGTTGTAGTGTGAAAATATTAAATTTTAACGATGTTGCTTTAATGCTACTTTGTGAGTTCCATTATGAAAGAGAGAGGAAAGGGTTGTAGCTAAAATTTGACACTTTTCCAGACACTCTGAACTATATCCTTTCAACTGCCAAAAAATAAATAAATAAATAAATATCATAACTAATTAGCAATACGTATAGCTAATCTTCTAAAGTAAACTCAAACGTGAATCCTCCAATAATGCAAAATGGAAAGGAACAAAAATTATCATGCATGTTATTCAATCACAAGTCAACAATGATTAGCTATATTGAATGCAGAGCGGAGAAAAAAGATCAGTAATACTATACGAGAATGTTTGATTGGGTGAATTAAAGCATGGGATTGGGATTATTAATCCGTGGGCCCAATTATCCTATATTTGTTTTAACATTTTGGTTTAGGCTTATTAATCCAATGGATAATTAATCCAACAAATTTGTAGGATTATTAGTAATGGGGTAGGGGTAGGGGTAGGGGTGGGATTATTAATCCAATGGATATTAATCCAATTGGATAGTGAATACCACACTAATTTAATAGGATTATTAATACTTCACTATTAATCTTGTGAATCAAACATGACCTACAAACATAGAAAAAAAATATATTTAGGAATTATTCAAAATTTAAAATTAATAGTTAAAAGATTTACTTAGGTTTTAGTCCCACAATACAAAGCTTAAATATACACCACAGATCAAAAATCATGGTAAATTTTTTATCTTTTTTTAAGGGACTGGCTTCTCTCTAGTCCGATTTAGGACTAGAGAGGTGTTGTCCGGCCTATTGGGTCCATTTTTTTTGTCACATTTCGATAATCTGAACCATTCACATTTTGGGATTCATCGAGAAAATTATCCATCCAAAAAATCAAATCGACCGAATAACGGTAACCACATGTTCGAATTAGTTTTATATGAAAGAAAAATTGATGATGAGAAAATAAACATTTCATACAAAATTGATCCAAACATATGATTTCCGTTATCTAATTAACTTGATTTTTTATAGGAATGATGTACTCGACAAATCTTAAAATGTAAATGATTTGAATTGTTGAAACAAGACCCAAAAGTAGACCTAATGTGCAAAACTGAGCAATTCAATCTAATTTGGAATTGGAAACCATCCAGACCCTCTTTTTTAATTCCTAGGCTTTTGTAAAAAAAAAGATGTTAGTAGGTTTCGCCTGCCACAGTAGGCCGAGTTACATCTTTTGAAAAATGTTTGAGAACCCACAAAGGAGTACCTTTACGATCCCTATTGATGTATTGATCATTGATTTGTTTGAATTTTTTTTTTTTTTTTATCTTTAACAATGACATGAATGGTCCAAATCATTTTGAGAATTGTAGAAATTGTGTTTTGTGGAATCTTTATCATTATTGTATATCTTTTTAACTTTTGAACACAAGATGGGACCACAAAGAAAGAAAGACAAAAAGCATAGATCAATTGTGCTGTAATAACTTTATATTCAAATTTCAAATGTTTCCTTGCATTTGAATGATTGCCAGAAAGGTTGGCAGTGGGTGGGTGCTTTTTTTATTTACAATATTTCTAGAAACTGAAATTAAAATAATAATAATAATAAAACAATAATATACACCCCTTTTCACATCTTTGTGAGGTTTCTAGCCAAAATAGATAAGTAAATAAAAATAAAAAAGAAGTAACGCCAGATGTCCATAAATCATATTTTTCATCTTTTTGTTTTGCTTTCATTTTGTTGGCTTCTGTTCTGATTCATTTTGCCTTATTGGGTTTCGTATCATCTTTATGGTTTATTTTGTAAAATAAAATAATTTTTATTTTTTTTTATTACATATGTCTGATGAAATATTTTTTTTACATAGATGACTTTTATTACAGGACTTACGAGGTAAAAGGTTTGGGTCATCGATATGGGTTCAAATTGATGCCCACAAAAAAAGTTTGGAGGAATATTGGGAGATGAAGATATGGAGTTGGACAGTTTTAAGAACAAAAAATAAAAAATAAAAAACAAATTTAAGAATTTCTATTTGGTGGGAGAAAAAAAAAACCAGGAAAAAAAAAATTATCAAAGCCAAGTTTCGATCCTAGGACCTGTGGGTTATGAGCCCACCATGCTTCCGCTACGCCACTTTGATTTGATGTCATTTGTGTTATCTATATATATATACACTATTGTGTATTCACTTTGCAAAAGAGGTTGCTTCTATATCTAAAAATTTTCAAGAAAAAAAAAATACATTGTTTTTGTGAGATTGATCAATCAAAGGGAGATTTTGGTTTCTCTAATTAAAGCTGGTCATCTTGGTTTAGGCATCAATGTTGCTTTAGTCCTCTGGTATCACATTTCTATACCTAATTCCTCTTTTCTGATTTAGATCTCATTTGCATTTACTTCACTAAAATTGATAGACAAGATCTCTCTGTGTCATTGGTTAATTTTCTTTTATCTTGTGTAATTTGCATTAGTTAAGATGGGAGTTATGCTGAAAAATTTAGAACTCCAATCTATTTTCCACGCTCCACAGACTCTACTTGATCCCATCAACCTCCTTTGATTTTCTAGATCACCACAAAGACCCTTGCCTCAATCTTGATACAACGATAGATCCATTCACACAAACCGCAAAGAGATATCATGGTGATGCAATGTCATGCAATGCAAAGTGTGAAGATTTTTATAAAAGTGCTCAAGAGAAATTTGCCTAAGTAAAGATTGAAGAACACTAAAAAACTGTTAGGTTGCTAAAAAATTATGAGGCTTAAACCCAACAAATGTATTAGGGTCTTTTGATTAGAAAACTAAAATAGGTCAAATTAGGATTATTCCCGCTAGAACGATCGATCCCCAAGCGATCACTCTAATCTGAAGTTAAAACCATGTTTTGGCATGCATCAGCGATTCATCCCATTTGTTGGCAATCGACTATTTAGCAATCCCCACTAGTTTTGCCTCTATTTTTACTTTAGGACAAATTATGACGGTGGTCCTTATACTTTGATCATTGTGTCATTTTGGTTACTCTAATTTCAATTACCACGATTTTGACATTGAATTTATGATATTGTCCCAACTTAGTCCAATTGATTAAACTCTTAGGATTTTTTTATGGAAAATACGTACATAAGTGACGTATCATATTTTTAAAGGCAAAATTAGAAATTTATTTAACTCAACGAGTTAACCTCAACTAATTTAGTAACCATCTTTCGTTAAATAAAATAAAAAAAAAAAGGGCATTATCAATTAAACCAAATTGATACAAAATTTAAAATTAATGGTCAAAATTGAACAATTTGAAAGTGTAGGGACCAAATTGATACTATAACCAAAATATAAGGATCTCCAATGCAATTTTCCCTCTACTTTAATAATAGCATTTCGAAGGTATGATATTACCCAAGCGACCTGATCTAAGTCTAAGGTACATTTCCCAATTGTCACCTTTGTAGGGAAAACTAATCATATATAAGGAGTGTCTTTCCATGTCTCAAATCAACTGGGTGAAAGCCTTACCTAATTGAAAACAATCTACTTTACATTGAAAATGGCGTTCGTTTGATTAGAAAAAATTATCTCAACCAATTTCAAATGTCATTATCCCAATTATCAAAAATCCAATAATGGTTCCATATGGATTACTCCAAGCCTAATATGAGAACACCAAACCATTCCAAGGCATAGTAAATTCCCCAGAATCATCAGCTGGCTCTTCAAAGTAAATGCTCAACGCTTCTTGAAAAAGTCCGCTGGTATCAAAACAAAAGCAAGTCCTTAGAAGAAATAATCCAAATTGGTAAAGAATTTAGTAGAATGAATATCAACATCGAAAAATCCTAGAAAGGAACATGGACACCTCAAGAGTCACCTTGAAAATTGTTTCCCTCTCTGAGAATCAGTCCTGGTTTCTGAAAGGAACATCTTGGCATCTATCCACAAAGATCAAGGTACAATTCAACAAATAGACATCACCATCATGACCGACAAGTCAAAAAACCAAATAGGGTACACTTCTCTCAATTTTTGGTTTCCAGAACTTTCTCAGCTAATAGAGAAATACTGAAAGACATAGAAAATCCCCCACACGTGTCTTGAGATGTGCAAAATGTACTTCACACTTTAAGACCTACAAAATCATCCTTTGTACGAGTATATATGTATGAGAGAAAGGCATCAATGCCCTATAGATTACGACACCTGCGCTCGAAGAACAAACTTGCAGGTCTCAAGACCCATGAAGTACATCTTGTAACACTTGTGTTCCTTAAGTCATTAGAGAGTGTATTTAATAAATTTATTTTTTGTTATGGGAGTCTTTGGGGTGGTTGTATCTTCATTTTGGAGGAGTATAATTTGATTTAGACTTGTTAGGATTGTTCATTCGTGCAGAAACGGACATTCTGCCTAGAATGTGCGGAAATCGACATTCAACTTGAACCATAGTGCGGGAACTCAAAAAAGTTTTGGACCATGATACAATAATTTATAGTCATTCTAGATATGATGTAGAACTTCACGAACAAATGATAGGATGACAATAAGCCCTGAAATGTTGATAAGGCCTAAGGTTACGAAGTTTTGATGACATAGCAGAAACTTCGTGAGGTAGCAGAAGGAGATTAATCAAATAACCACGTGGCAAAGAATTGATGATGTGGAAGACACAAGATATGATAACGGCGCTGCAGGAATAATGGGACCAATCGATGATGAGGCAGTCATAATTCCATTTCATTACTTAATTAAATAGATAAAGAAGAGAGAGATTAAATCAGTTCAACAATTCTTAAAAAATATAGTGCTGAAAGTTATTCAATATTCTTAATTAGTTGTTAAATCAAAACACGATTAAAATAAAAGTTAGTTCGCCACGTAGCAGCCACATAGAGAGCAAAAATCAAGTACAATTGGCAAAATTTTCAACAACCATGTTCTAGCAATAGAGCAAAAACAAGAGGCTAATTTGAACTATAAAAGGACTCTATAACCATATTATTTGAAGGGGTCCAATACCAAATATTGAAGATCAACTATTGTCAGTAACTTTATCACTTTATCTTTCATGGGGTAGCACTAATTTGTAGTAAATGTTCTGTCTTTCACTTATCAATTCCTGAATCTGGTAGTTTTATTTTAACTATTTATTATATTTTACTTTAATTGTATTTCATTTTCTATCAACGCAAGTTAAATTTTCTTTCATTTTAACACTAATCATTTGAGTTTTCATTTATTTTCTCTTTTTGGTCAAGTTTATCATTTAATTTTCAAAAATAGTCCCTTTTTTATTATTCAATTCTTGCGATTGACAACTTAAATTCATGCAAAGTTAGTTACTCAAGTAATATTTCACTATCTCCTGAGAAAATATTAACATCCTCTTCATTGAGGCAAAACATGAACTGATAGTTCATCTTCCTAATCACACAATTCCTCAATTAGAAGTCAAAAACATACACCTTTAACTAGGTGTATGTAGACAAGCCCGCGGGGGACCTCGCTACAGCTCGGACTCGATTTGTTGTCACGGTTCTAAATCTTGAACCAAAGAGTCCAAATCCGGCAAATCGTTTTGAGAAAACAGATTTTTTTGAAAGAAGTGCCAAACATGGACTGCTTTGCCAGATACAGAGTCGCCACCTAAATATTTTTTAATAGGGAAATTTAGGAAACCCTGACTCGGTGCCAAAGGCCACGTGTCCGTCATCACCAAAGTTGCCTCGGCTCGGGAACTTGGGTACGATTGGGGAAGGTCACTTCGTGAGCACCCCCGCTCGCCCGATCAAAGATCGGCCTCTACTAATCATGATATCTAGTTTCGAAAACATTATATGCCCTTATTCCGGTTATTAGCCTAGATTTACTATGTGATGCGCACAGCATACAAGTATAGACTGGATCGCCTGAATTGGAACAAAACATTTCATGTTTGTTTTTGAAAGATGGTTTGCTACTCGCAAGTAGGCTTAAAATGCAGATTTTGCCACCCTCAGGTGGGCTTAGAAAATATGGTTTTGCCACTACCTAGTGGACTTAAAACTCACAGTGAATGAATTGTTCCAATCCAAATAACCCAACCTTCACCCACAGGCATTCAGGCAGTTATATAACATAAGCAGTTAGCCTCATGCTAAGCATGCTATTCATGGCAGTCACTCACACGCATGCAAGGATGCTAAAGCATAAAACTCACCGAGTACTCCAAGCCAAAAAAGAAGCTAATTAGAAATCCATGCATGATCCTAAATATACAGAAGTGCCTAATGCAACACATGCAAAAATGCAACAATAGCAGGCTCGGCTATTCTAAACATGGCATATGGAATGCTACAGCTAACACGTATTCAACTTAGAATTGAAATACAAATGCAGTTAGTATGATGCGCCGAGCCGGTGCATGCAAAACAGATGAATGAATGCAAACATGCTATCATACTGTATGCTAATTGAAACATGCCCTAATCTAACCATCATAAGCTGGTAAATAAAAGGGAAGAAAGACGTAGGGTTGGAAGACATACATCACACTCACGCACACTTATTACAATTATGCCCTCGCGCAGAGGGTCCGAATAAATAGTACAGTCCAAATAATACAGTCCAAATATGTACAAATCCTAATTAATTTACAAATTAACTAAGAAAAATAATAAACTGGCATGCAAGCCAGGGACTGTCTTGACTCTTCTTCAGATGATGAATGATGCATGTTCGGGTTGCCTTCGCGCGGAAATCCATGACGATGCCCCAATTAGCCTCTGTTTTGCAATGGTTTTTGGAAAGCGCGCCAAGCCTCGAAAGACTGCTGATTCTTGATTTGCTGCAACAGAGAGCAGGAAAGGGGCATGGCAATGTATTTTCACAATGTATGCATGCCTCGATCCTCGTGCCACCAATCACGCATTTCGATGCATGATGGCCGAGGAATCGAATTGCACTACTCAATATAGAATGAATGCACATGAAAACTCAACTAAAACCTAACTCCATCATGGATAATCCGGAGTGTCGGTGACTGGGGAATTGAGACACGTTCCATCACTCGAAGTACGAAACGTACCTCGTTTCCCGTGCTCGGGCTAACTCCTATCCCGAACACAATGCAATATGCATGATATGCATGAAATGCACTAAGATACAACCTAACATGCAACATGCTATGAAATGGCATACACGATGCATGAGGTAACATGGCATACACAATGCACTAACATACAACCTAGCATACACAATGCTATGGAATGAAATGGCATACACAATGCAATATGGACTTACACTAACACAAGTGGAGCTCAGCCACACTCACATAAGAGGCCATCAGATGAAAATGAGACACTCGAAATGCGTGCACACGTGCACGCAAACCGAGCATCGACCCTAAGGCACAGAATGCCACTCTCACAAGACATGGCAAAACATGGAATATGGCATACTAGCATGCAAATTTCAGAGGAAAAATGAGATGCAAAACAGCCCCGAAACATGGCAAAATGGTACCCGATGCATGGAACGAGTCCTAAAACATGAAATTAGGCATACGGAATGACCTATAGCTATGCAATGCATGCATTATTTGAACATGGAATGTGAATAAAGAATCAATACAGCCCAAAAATAAGCATATTTACAGTTCTAAGCAAGGCCAAACGGCGAACGCAAATGGGGCTAAACTAGCATGCAAAAACGGCCCCGAAAGCAAGATAATGAAGCAAGTGGCAGCTTCTGACCCTAAACAGATAAGGGTCCTTCTACAATGTTGAGGAGGGGCCCAAAATATGATATTTTACAGTTTACCACAAGCCACAAAAACAGACACAAGTATGGAAAAATTCCTATGCAAGAAATGGGCCAAAATGGAGACAAAGAAACAACTGATACATGCTGGCCTCAAACAGATGAAGGTCCTTCAACAAAGTTTAAGAGGGACCTAAAACATGACTTTTTACAGTTTATGCTCAAACCTAAAACAGTATAAAAGTATGCTCAAAATGCTATGCAAAATAAGGCCTAAAAAGAGGTTACAACACAAAGTATACAAAAGATGCTCCAAACAGTAATAGACCCTTAATGAAACATGAAGAGGGGGTCAAAATAAGACCCTTTTCAGTTCGGACCAAAGTCCAAAAACAGAAGCACAATAGGCTAATAAATCATGCAAAAATGGGACCAAAAGATGGATATCAAAGAAAGTGGCACATGGAGGATTCAAACAGTGATGAGCCCTTCTAAAATGTTGAATAAGGGCTCAAAATAAGCCTATTTACAGTTTACATCATGCTTCAAAACAGACTATACACGGGCCTAAAACGCTACACAAGAAATAGGCGTACAAGAGGGATAATGAAGCAAGTGCAAAATGGGGGCCTCAAACAGTGAGAGGCCCTTAATGAAACATGAAAAATAGCTCAAAACAAGCCTATCTCCAGTTAGGGTCGGAGCCCAAATATGCAAGCATAAGGAGCTAAAATATAGACCAAGAAAAGAGCAAAAAGAGGGAAAATGAGACTCACCCTTGAAGACTAGTCTTTCATCAACTCTTGGTCCAAAATCTGAGCTTTCAACATCTTCAAAAGAGTCCCAAAGTGCTGGAATGGAGGATGGAGGTCTTGTGCTATGAGTTGGTGTGTAAAAATGGTGTAAGAATCAAAGG
Source organism: Camellia japonica (assembly GCA_030407325.1). Lineage (NCBI taxonomy): Eukaryota > Viridiplantae > Streptophyta > Magnoliopsida > Ericales > Theaceae > Camellia > Camellia japonica. Next base: position 54,818,503 of record JAPPVO010000059.1, on the reverse strand, counting down.
GTTTTGATGGTTAGAATATATATATATATATAGAGAGAGAGAGAGAGAGAGATTTAGTGTGAGAGCTCCACAACAAAATTTTCTAACCCCTAAAACACAGCTGGAGGGTCTGTTATATAGACACAAGAGGGTGGAAAAGCGGGGGAAATGAAATTCAAATTTCCCCCCAAAATGGCCAAAAAGTGAGATATAAAGGCAAGTGGTAGCTTCTGGTCCCAAACGGCCGAGAGCCCTTCAACAAAGTTGAAGAGGGGCTCAAAACAAGACACTTTGTAGTTTACAACCAAGTCCGAAACAGCTCACAAATAAGCCTAAAACATCATGCAAAAATAGGCCTAAAAGAGAGATAAAGAGGCAAGTGGTAGCTACTGGCATCAAACCAAAGAGAGCCCTTCAACAAAGTTGAAGAGGGGCTCAAAATAAGAAAATTTACAGTTTATGATCAAGTCCAGAACAGCTCACAAATAAGCCTAAAACATCATGCAAAAATAGGCCTAAAAGAGAGTTTAAACACAAGGGGTGAGAAGGAGACCTCAAACAGAGAAAGACCCTTGATCAAACATGGAGATGAACTCAAAATATGACTATTTCCAGTTCAGGTCGGAGCCTAAAAATGCAAGAAACAAAGGCTAAGAAAGCATGCAAAATGGAGCCAAAAGAGAGGGACAAGAGACTTACCCTTGTAGACCAATGAACCAGCAGGCTTTTGGACCAAGAAGAGGAGCTCCTAGCCTTTGGAAAACAGCCTCAAAGTGTTGTAATGGAGAATGGAAAGGTGGGGCTAGGTGGTGTAGTGTAAATGATGCAAAGGCCCTAAGGTTTGGAGGCTTAGAAGGGAGGGAAATGGAGAGTGTATGCAAGAGAGCTCTCTAGCAATTTTTGTAACCCTAAAAACCAGACCTGGGGTGTTGGTTATGTAGGTAAAAAGAGGGGGAAAATGGGGGGAAAAAAGGGGGGGAAAACAAACCAAGTTTCCCCCCAAAATGGCCAAACCCTCGGACATGGGTGTAGTGGAAAACAAAATATATGGCTAGAACACACTTGGGAGGGGAATAATGGCCGGCTAGTTTAAAAAGCAAAAAAAAAATCATTTTTTTTAGATAAGTGGCCGCCCGGCTAGTTTTTCTGGGTTTTCTGGCCGGCCAGCTACTTTTCCTGGCTTTTCTGGCCGGCCAGCTACTTTCAAGACAGAAAAAGTGGGCTGCCGGAAGGAAAAGTGGCCGGTGAGTGATTGGGAAGTCCAAATGTGGCCGTTCAAGTGTCCAAATTGAAGCCCCGGAAGTTATCTTTCCAATGAAGCAAACCTTGCATCAAAGTTCCTCCTGTGGAAAAAGTTATGCCCATTTCCGTGAAGCCGCGCAGATTCGGTCCCAACCGAAGTGATGCCCTACTTCAATCAACCATATCTCCCCTATCCGGAATTAGATTTAGGAGATTCTTGAGTGCAAAATGAAGCCCCGGAAGTCTTATTTCCAACGGTGGTGGCCTCATAGCTTGATTCCAAGTATGCGAATGAATAGGCCCGATTCGGCGAGGGCTGTCCGATTCTCTCTTAACGATTCATGCCCATTTTCTCCCCCAACTGGATTTCTTCCTTCTTCTCCTCTTTTCTTCAACTTCAAACCCCTAAGTAAGGTGTTTTGAAAGATTTTTCAAAGATTTCATCTCTCTTTCATTCATTCCCACTTTGTCCTTGCTCGGTTTACTGAAAAGCGCAACATTTGACAAAATACGAGTTTCGGAACATCGTAAAAACTTTATTTTCAAAATGTTTTGAAAGAGAGGGTTTTAAGATCTAAAATCTTTTGATCAAGATTGTTTTGGTCCAAAAGGGGTATGAAGTTGTGGTTTGACTCTCTTTTTGCCAAAGAAATTGAACCTTTGCCCTGCACATCTTTCATCACCGAGCAAACCATCAGTCGCGTCCAAGTCTTATGGATGGTCAAAAATGGGGTGTCTATAGTTGCCCCTCTTTGACAGAACTCGGAAGTCATAACAATGACGGGAGTGAGTGTCAAAGCCCAGAGACGACCCATTTTTGACAAGGCCTTAGACTTGGACAAACAAGCAAAATATAGATAAATAAATGGTTATGCCCGCAGGCTGCCTACGTATCCCCTTGCAAGGAATCAAACCAACGTAGTTCAGGGGTAGGATGTAAAATGATATGCAGGAAGATTTTGATAATTGGACTTATACGCTACGCGAAGCCGGTTTGAAGATTTGGACTTATACGCTACGCGAAGCCGGTTTGAAAATTGGACTTATACGCTACGCGAAGCCAGTTTGATAATTGGACTTATACGCTATGCGAAGCCGGTTTGAAAATTGGACTTATACGCTACGCGAAGCCACTTTTGAAAATTCAGGATTTATGTAATGCATTGTAACGACTAAAATGCAATGCGATAGCTAGGAAAAGGGAGGTACCTTACAGGGGCAATTTGCAATGACTTACTTCGACAATGTCCTACCTCATGCTGATGTGGGAATCTTCCTCTTCTTCTCAGTTGAACCACAGGTACTACTTTTCTCCCTGACTATGGTCGCAGCTTTCCCTATTCTCCAACAGGGTGACAGACTAGGTTGGATCAGTATCCAGAATTGAGGTGCATACAGATGCTATCTCAATCTATGGGGCTGCCATACAGATTTCAAGCCGAGGATATACCCCTGGGTATTTAAACCAGACTTTAGTCCCGGAAATCCCGAACCTTTGCGTTCTAGGCATGAGCCATTCGAACTCTAGTTCCCACCGTCTCAGTTGGTCTCCTAGGAACTCACCGCAAACACAGGCAGGTGGCTATACCAGACCACCGGAAATCGTTCGGGCACGACAAACACCAAAGGAATTGCACCTTTAGAGGATTTAAGGTCTCCTAGACCGGAGAGTGCACAAGACAGTGTAAGTAGGGTGAATGCATAAAGCAGTGTGATACAGGTAAAGTGCGCAAGATAGCGCGATGCAACGCACTAACAAGTGCAGGTGAGATGCGCAAGATAGCACGATAAAATGCATGCACAATGCAAGTAATGTGCACAAAATAGTGCGATGCGCAAAATAGCGCGAGTGAAATGTAATGCACTAACAAGTGCGGGTGGGACGTGCAAGATAGCGCGATAAAATGCATGCACAATGCAAATAATGTGCAAAAAATAGTGCGATGCGCAAAATAGCGCGATAAAATGCATGCACAATGCAAATAATGTGCACAAAATAGTGCGATGCGCAAAATAGCGCGAGTGAAATGTAATGCACTAACAAGTACAGGTGAGACGCGCAAGATAGCGCGAATGATACAATGCACAAAATAATGCGATACGCTAAACAACGCGATTGATTTGAAATGCACAAGATAGTGCGATGTGATATGCAAAGCACAGGACAGTGCGATTGAGGTGCGCAAAATAGCGCGAATGTAAACTGCACAAAACAGTGCGATTGAGGTGCGCAACATAGCGCGAATGATAAACTGCACAGAACAGTGCGATGCGCAGAATAGCGCGAATGTCAACTGCGCAAGATAGCGCAAATGATAAACTGCACAAAACAGTGCGATTGAGGTGCGCAAGATAGCGCGAATGATAAACTGCACAAAACAGTGCGATGCGCAAAATATCGCGAATGTAAACTGCACAAAACAGTGCGATGGAGGTGCGCAAAATAGCGCGATTGATTTGAAATGCACAAGATAGTGTGATACGCTAAACAGCACGATTGATTTGAAATGCACTAAACAGCGCGATACGCTAAACAGCGTGAGTGATTTGAAATGCACAAGATAGTGCGAGTGAGATACAACCACAAGATGCACAAGACAGGGCTAGTGAGATACAAAGTGTAAGTGCACAAGACAGTGCGAATGAGAAAAAATGCACAGGAAAGTGCGATAAAATGCATCTTCTATGCAAGTATGGGGATATTTTCCATGCAAAAGATACGAGCATTTTCTATGCAAGTATGGAAGCACATTCTATGCAATATTGAAAGCAAGCATATTCTATGCATGAAACAAGCAAAGCATATTCTATGCGGAATCGAAAGCAAGCATATTCTATGCATGAATCATAACGATGCGCGGCATGCATGCAACAACAGTGTATATGAAAGTTCACATTCTATGCAATAGAGGAGTATTAAATATGTACTCTGGTGCCTCTGATTTGCCTCTTAGAGGACTTCGCAACTCACTCAGCTCAAAAAGGGCACACCCTGTTCATATTGGCGAGAGATAACATCTGCATGTGAGACCCTCGGGTGCTGCTTGGACTGCCATTCTGACTTGAAGTAGGCTTACACTTGGGGTCGAGATACACTCATACTCCAGAGAAACAATGAGGCCTGAGAAGGTACACCTGGAATGCAGTCTCGGATTTTGCTAAAGTTAAAACATGCTAAGATGCTCCAAATTTTCCCTCTTTTCTTTTGCTTTGCAGTCTGGAACCCATATAGCTTCCGATAGGCCCTGGTTTTACTGTTTTCACATGACCTGGGTGAATCTTGCGGTTTTATGAAAGAACAAATCCTGTTTTGCACAAATTTGGAGAACGGCATGGCACTCCTGAGCACAAAACGATTCATTTTGAAATTGATAAATGAGTTCTTAACCGGGTATTGAGCCTACAACTGACCATAGCCAAAGCGACTCAACAACGAAAAACAAAAGGTAAACAACCTAAACACATCTGTTGACACTCAAAACGACTCAAAGCAAGAATCGAGACAAACAAAACAAAAGACACGACACACAGACGTGTTACAAACACGAGAGACCTCTCAGTGCACGAGGAGCCAGTTTCTTTGGGTATTGTTTCCCACCCTTTCTCATTTGTGATTCTCACATCACTCGGCCCTCAAGCTCTGTTTTTCTGAAAAAGCCCTTTCCTCACTTTTTCTCTCAGCGCACACCTCTCTATTCTTCAATCTCTCATTTTAAATCCCTCCCCTGGATGGTTGATGGATAAACAGAAGTTGTGGGCTCTTGCCCCTAGCATTCCTCTAGATTCTTCTTCTTCTGCACGCAGCTAGTGAGTTTCTCTCACAGAGAGGTTGTGCTACAACTGGGTGTGTAGCAAATCTGCAGGTGACATCGGTTGACGATGCTCTGCTGGGGAGTTTGGACGTGATCAGATCTGTCCAGATGATGGAGTGGAAAATCTTGCCCCATTCCAGTTCATGCTTCGCACTTGGCTTGACACCTTGTTGCTTGGAGGGTGTAAGAGCTTTCTGCCCTTTTGCTGTTAGCTTCAGTTGTGCCCTCTTCTGGCAGGTAGAGTGCCCTTTTTGGAAAATGCATTGACAACAGGGAAAAGACAGGAAGCCTGACTCAACTGTGCCCCTAGTTCATCATTTCGACCATTTTTTTTTGTTTTTGCTTTTTACTAAAACAGTTTTGACCAACATGAGAGTTAGATTAACATGCTTGTTCAACTTTTTGATTTGAAATCACGCAAGTCAGGCTATGAGCACTGAAAATTTTTCTTTTTGGGTCTAGGAAATGGTCTAGTTTTTTTTTAGAAAAGATGGAACAATTTTCGAGAAAATTAGTCAACCTCAGTAAAAATTTTCAAAAACTATTTTTGCAAACGGCCACTTACTCCACGAGCATGAAACCTACTCCTGAGATGCACAACCTCGGATCCAAAGGAAAACTACCCCGTGCTTGAAGAGTAGCTGCATGGCAACGGAAAGTTGCCCCTTGTTTGAACGGCGCCGCGGCGCATTGAATGGCAACGGAAAGTTGCCCCTTGTTTGGATGGCACCGCAGCGCATTGTAGGCAATCCTCAGAGTGACGAACACAACCAAATCCTCAGATACAGAGAAGGCAAAGATGATCAAAACCATTACATGGACACAATCGAATTTGAATTGTTTTACGGTTGGACTTCAGAATGAAGTTGCCTACGTATCCCAAAGATGGGAATCAAGCTTCACGTAGTTCGGGGTTAAGGTACATTCGGGTATTTAACCTCTCCTTTTTATGCTCTAACTTTTGCCAAGGCGCCTGTTGCAGATTTTCAACCTTGCGAGCTTCGTTTTTCTTTTCTTTTCATTTATTTTCTTTTCTTCTTTTTCCTTTTTTTCTTTTTCTTCATTTCTTCTTTTTTTTTTCATTCTTTTCTTTTCTTCTTTTTTTTTTTTTCATTCTTTTCTTTTCTTCTTTTTTCTTTTTTGCTTTTTGTATATATTTTTCTTGCTCTAACTTTTGCCTGGGTCGCCCTTCCGGGTTTTCGGCCCAGCGAGCCTCTCAAAGGGTAAAAGTGTAGCTTGGTCCATGCCAAATGGTTGTAAGGTTTTGAGGCCATCCGTATCCAGGAGAGTGGCTGTTGATTTGCAAGAGAACTCATCTTTGGCTCTTCGAGCACATCTGACATCTTTGCCCCTAGTTCGAAGGGTACTTCTGTTCTAGCTTGGCAAGCTTCTTCTGATCTTCTTGATCTGACTTTCCTGGCCTCTTGTTCGAGGGCTGCTTCAAATCTGGCCACACAGGCCTCACATTGTAGTTGACCGTTTGAACATTCTGAATCCCAGTTCAAGGTTTGAAAGTGAGGGGTCGAGTTTCGAGGCTGAGAGCGATCCTAGGCTACACAATCTCAAGAGTAGGTTCCACACAGGTCTTCACAGGACCGCGCAAAACATTTTTTTGAAATCTTTTAAGAAAGCGACAAATCGCTCACGCTGAAGACAGTGTAGAACCAATCTGGATCAAGCCAGGATCCTTCCCAGTACTCACACTAACAAGTATGATTTCATTCATTAAGGGCTTAGCACGCCTTTCTTCCTCTCAGTTGATCAAATTTTTGCAAATCCCGAGGAATTCCTTCCTCTTCGTTTTCACCGCAGTGTCCAAAAAAAGTTTTGAAAAACTTAGGTCAATGCAATGAGTTCAAGGCACAGAAAAGTAGGCGAAAAGCACTGTCATTTCATTCAGAACTTCTGGCATAACTGGCACAAGGCAGAAGCAAACACAAGGATGTGAAAATCACTGCTGTTCATTCAAAGTCTACTGGCACAACTGGCTCCCTGGCAGAAACAGACTCAAAACAAAACGAAAAGACAAACACAAAACAAAATGGTGATGCCCGAGGTAACACCCCCCCCCCCAGAATCACCCGACTCCTATACAATAGGATTGACTCGATACAACAAGACAGACCCAAAACAAAAAGACTGACTCAAAACAAAAGGACAGACTCAAAACAAAACAACAAGACTGACCCAATACCCAAGTCAGAATGCAAAAGTAACAGCACTTGTACATTGCTCAAAACAATGCGTGCCATTCCCACGTCTGGAGTTAATCGAGCGCCGTCCGCAGGTGGTTCATCCCCGTTCACGTAACATTATCCCTCAAGTTCACTGACCCAGTGCCAATAGACTTTGCTGAGCTCGGCGGGAGGATGACCCCGTTGTCAAATAGATCCTGTACTTCATGGCGAAGACGGAAGCAGTCGTTGGTAGTATGGCCAGTTTGCTGATGGTATGCGCAGTACTGGGTAGCATCATGCGTAGTCGGAAGAGGGTTCGGGAGAGGCCGAGGCTCAAGGGGTTTGAGATGGCCTTGTCCAACAAGGATTTGGAGAGCTTTGGACAAAGGCATATAGAGGGCATGGAAGACCTCCGACCTGGGGTTGATACTTCTGGGTTTGTGGATTTTTGCTGGACGCACTAGGAAAGGGATTAGCAGGTGCTGGCCTGATTTGCTGATCTCTTCTGAGCGGAGGATTAGAGCTGAAAGGAACGTTTCTGATACAACGACCCTTCTCCCGGCTTGTCCCTTGATTCAAACTGCCCCCAATTTGAGTGGCGAAAATGTTGTCCACAGCTTTTGCAACAACTGCGAGGACTTGCTCTTTGTTCAGTCCCTCAGCTTTCAAAGCCTCAACAAGTAGAGTAGAAGATGTTCATGGGGATCCATGCCGCCCCTACTTTGTTCTTTCCACTCGCTTCCACTTTGCCAAGGGATTGGCCTTCCTCAAATGCAGCCCGTCCCAAGACTGGAGAGCCTTTTGACATGAAATTCCCAGTATGTGGTGTGGTCGATGATGGAGCCAATGTCCCGGAGGCCAGATCTGTCATGGTTCTTTGAAGATCTTCGATCATCCCCATCAACTCAGAAGTAGTGGGTTCACGGGTTTGAGATGATTGAGGTTCAGGTGCACCCATCATGCATAAGTCCATGCTTTCTGGGATAAACACCTCAGGCTTGGGTAGATGGGCCGGGGTGATGTATATGCTGGGGTCATAGGTGGATGGCAGTGTATGGATGAGATTGAGGTAGGCAGGAGATGTTTGGTCATTGGGGTCTGAAGGTGGAGCTATCGTCCGATTGTCGATGAGATTTTGGACCTCATGACGAAGGCGGTAGCAACGGTCGGTGCCATGACCGCGCTGCTGATGGTACATACAGTACTTGGCGGGGTTATGTCTGGCTGGGAGTGGGTCGGGAAGAGGTTGAGGATCGAGGGGTTTGAGATGCCCTTTTTCCATCAGGAGTTTTAGTGCGCTAGTCAGGCTCATATAGAGGGGGGTGAAAGTTCTGCCCTGAGCTTGGGCTGGGCTGGCTGGTCGTAGGCTTGGTTTGGCAAAAGGGTTGGCTATGACGACTGTATTGATTTCAGTGGGTTCGGGAATAGTGCTACTTCCGGCATTGGTACTCCCTGCAATCGCCCTCCTTGTCGGTTCACTTGTTCTGAGAATGATCCCGCTGTTGAACGCATTCTCGACCTGAACCCCCAGTTCATGCAAACTTTTGAAAGTGAATAGCGAGCCACTATCAACTTTTGCAACATATCATGCTCGAGGTTTCGCACCATCATCTGCACTTGATCTCTCTCAGAAGGACGATTTGTCATCTGTGCTGCCTTTGCCCTCCACCTTGCAACAAATTCCACAAAAGGCTCTGTTGGGTTCTGGCGGGTTGTTTCAAGCTCTTGCATGGTCATTTCAACCTGGGTATTGTAAGAATACTGATCAACAAAGGCCTCAGCCAGTTCTTCCCAGTTTTGTTTCACTTTATCTTCCAACTTAGCGTACCAAGTGGCTGCTACACCCGACAGGGTTCTTCCATACAAAGAGAGTTTTTGTGGCTTAGTCAGACCCATCGCTTCAGGATATCCAAGAAAAGCCGGATATGTACCATAGGATCTCCAGACCCGTCGAAACGGTCAATATGTGGCATTTTGAATCTGTCTGGGAGCCGTACGGCAGCCTCGGTGTACCCATCCTCAATGTCAGGAATGGAGTTAAGGCCATGTGCCTTTTTGAATTGCTTCTCAAGGTTTGCAATTTTCACTGCGGTCAGATCGAGCTCATTAGCATCAAGGGGATAAAGCCTCTCATTAGGCTGCACCAGGGGTCTGAAAACTCGGGCTTGGGTCAACCTTTCTCAAGGATTCAGACATTGCAAATCTTCAACTGGCGGAAGTGGGTCAAAGTTCGGCTGGGGTCCCAAAGCTAGATGTGAGGCAGATGCCCCAGATGGGCACTGCGTTTCAATACTGGTCTCAGCCTGCATGGCAGCTCCCTGATTTGGCGCTGCTATCACGGCCACAAATTCTTCCGAACCCTGTGACATCACGGTCTGCTGAGTCCGAACAAAGGTGATGTGACTGGTGACTGACGGATCAGATGAACCGGTGAGCCCTGACTGGCCTTTCTTTGCCTTGCCTCAGCGAAAGAACACTGGTTGCCCTTGAATTGAATTTCTGACCTAACAAAGTCTATCAGCACTAGTCCAATGTACCCGGGGGATATTGAAGCCTTCTGAAGCTGTAGTTCCAGGACTACCTAGCAAAAGAGAAAACATGCAGCATCTCAGCCTGATTTCACGATAACCCATATGAGCCGGGCTGAATGACTGTGCCCCCACAGAATTCTGCCCCTAAACTGATTCTCAAAGTACTGAACTGGTGCCCGCAGGCCTGATGCCCAAACTACTGAACTGGTGCCCGCAGGCCTGATGCCCAAACTCATACACTGATACATGCATTCCTGTAAAGACGCACTCTAAAGCACATAACAGATAAGTGAGAGCCAAAACACCCCTATGTTGGGGTAGGGTTTCCCTGTCCTATTTTGTCAGGGACTAGGGTTTTACTACGCACGCAGCGGTTTCAAACAACCTATATCGGGTAAGCAACCTGTTCTAGTTTGGAATGGTCACTACGGATTTCGATATGCACTAGGTCGAATGGTCAAAAAGGGTGCCCCGGTAAAACCGGGGTTTGTGTTCCCATGTTGTCAGAGCCCACAGCCGATCAGCCTTATGGTCATGCCTTAACAAGACAAGCCTCCGGCAAATCGTTCGGAAATGGCATATGGCAAACACGGTGTCCTAGGCGCACCAATGCAAATGCAATGCAAAGAAACACACAAATGTAGTCAAAACCAGATATCATGAGTTCAAGTCAAGTTCTCTAATTCCCCAGCAGAGTCGCCAGAAACTGTAGACAAGCCCGCGGGGGACCTCGCTACAGCTCGGACTCGATTTGTTGTCACGATTCTAAATCTTGAACCAAAGAGTCCAAATCCGGCAAATCGTTTTGAGAAAACAGATTTTTTTTAAGAAGTGCCAAACATGGACTGCTTTGCCAGATACAGAGTCGCCACCTAAATATTTTTAATGGGGAAATTTAGGAATCCCTAACTCGGTGCCAAAGGCCACGTGTCCGTCATCACCAAAGTTGCCTCGGCTCGGGAACTTGGGTACGATTGGGGAAGGTCACTTCGTGAGCACCCCCGCTCGCGCCGATCAAAGATCGACCTCTACTAACATGATATCTAGTTTCGAAAACATTATATGCCCTTATTTCGGATTATTAGCCTAGATTTACTATGTGATGCGCACAGCATACAAGTATAGACTAGATCGCCTGAATTGGAACAAAACATTTCATGTTTGTTTTTGAAAGATGGTTTGCTGCTACTCGCAAGTAGGCTTAAAATGCAGATTTTGCCACCCTCAGGTGGGCTTAGAAAACATGGTTTTGCCACTACCTAGTGGACTTAAAACTCACATGAATGAATTGTTCCAATCCAAATAACCCAACCTTCACCCACAGGCATTCAGGCAGTTATATCACATAAGCAGTTAGCCTCATGCTAAGCATGCTATTCATGGCAGTCACTCACACGCATGCAAGGATGCTAAAGCATAAAACTCACCGAGTACTCCAAGCCAAAAAAGAAGCTAATTAGAAATCCATGCATGATCCTAAATATACAGAAGTGCCTAATGCAACACATGCAAAAATGCAACTATAGCAGGCTCGGCTATTCTAAACATGGCATATGGAATGCTACAGCTAACACGTATTCAACTTAGAATTGAAATACAAATGCAGTTAGTATGATGCGCCGAGCCTGGTGCATGCAAAACAGATGAATGAATGCAAACATGCTATCATACTGTATGCTAATTGAAACATGCCCTAATCTAACCATCATAAGCTGGTAAATAAAAGGGAAGAAAGACGTGGGGTTGGAAGACATACATCACACTCACGCACACTTATTACAATTATGCCCTCGCGCAGAAGGTCCGAATAAATAGTACAGTCCAAATAATACAGTCCAAATATATACAAATTCCTAATTAATTTTCAAATTAACTAAGAAAAATAATAAACTGGCATGCAAGCCAGGGACAGTCTTGACTCTTCTTCAGATGATGAATGATGCATGTCCGGGTTGCCTTCGCGCGGAAATCCATGACGATGCCCCGATTAGCCTCTGTTTGCAATGATTTTTGGAAAGCGCGCCAAGCCTCGAAAGACTGCTGATTCTTGATTTGCTGCAACAGAGAGCAGGAAAGGACATGGCAATGTATTTTCACAAATGTATGCATGCCTCGATCCTCGTGCCACCAATCACGCATTTCGATGCATGATGGCCGAGGAATCGAATTGCACTACTCAATATAGAATGAATGCACATGAAAACTCAACTAAAACCTAACTCCATCATGGATAATTCGGAGTGTCGATGGCTGGGGAATTGAGACACGTTCCGTCACTCGAAGTATGAAACGTACCTCGTTTCCCGTGCTTGGGCTAACTCCTATCCCGAACACAATGCAATATGCATGATATGCATGAAATGCAACTAAGATACAACCGAACATGCAACATGCTATGAAATGGCATACACGATGCACGAGGTAACATGGCATACACAATGCACTAACATACAACCTAGCATACACAATGCTATGGAATGAAATGGCATACACAATGCAATATGGACTTACACTAACACAAGTGGAGCTCAGCCACACTCACATAAGAGGCCATCAGATGAAAATGAGACACTCGAAATGCGTGCACACGTGTACGCAAACCGAGGACCGACCCTAAGGCACGGAATGCCACTCTAACAAGACATGGCAAAACATGGAATATGGCATACTAGCATGCAAATTTCAGAGGCAAAATGAGATGCAAAACAGCCCCGAAACATGGCAAAATGGTACCCGATGCATGGAACGAGTCCTAAAACATGAAATTAGGCATATGGAATGACCTATAGCTATGCAATGCATGCATTATTTGAACATGGAATGTGAAGACAGAATCAAGGAAGCCCAAAAATAAGCATATTTACAGTTCTAAGCAAGGCCAAACGGCGAACGCAAATGGGGCTAAACTAGCATGCAAAAACGGCCCTGAAAGCAAGATAATGAAGCAAGTGGCAGCTTCTGACCCTAAACAGATAAGGGCCCTTCTACAATGTTGAAGAGGGGACCAAAATATGATATTTTATAGTTTACCACAAGCCACAAAAACAGACACAAGTATGGCAAAATTCCTATGCAAGAAATGGGCCAAAATGGAGACAAAGAAGCAACTGATACATGCTGGCCTCAAACAGATGAAGGTCCTTCAACAAAGTTGAAGAGGGACCTAAAACATGACTTTTTACAGTTTATGATCAGACCCAAAACAGTATACAAGTATGCTCAAAATGCTATGCAAAATAAGGCCTAAAAAGAGGTTACAACACAAAGTATACAAAAGATGCTCAAAACAGTAATAGACCCTTAATGAAACATGAAGAGGGGGTCAAAATAAGACCCTTTTCAGTTCAGACCAAAGTCCAAAAACAGAAGCACAATAGGCTAATAAATCATGCAAAAATGGGACCAAAAGATGGATATCAAAGAAAGTGGCACATGGAGGATTCAAACAGTGATGAGCCCTTCTACAATGTTGAATAAAGGCTCAAAATAAGCCTATTTACAGTTTACATCATGCTTCAAAACAGATTATACACGGGCCTAAAATGCTACACAAGAAATAGGCATACAAGAGGGATAATGAAGCAAGTGAAAAATGGGGGCCTCAAATAGTGAGAGGCCCTTAATGAAACATGAAAAATAGCTCAAAACAAGCCTATCTCCAGTTAGGGTCGGAGCCCAAATATGCAAGCATAAGGAGCTAAAATATAGACCAAGAAAAGAGCAAAAGAAGGAAAATGAGACTCACCCTTGAAGACTAGTCTTTCATCAACTCTTGGTCCAAAATCTGAGCTTTCAACCTTTTCAAAAGAGTCCCAAAGTGCTGGAATGGAGGATGGAGGTCTTGTGCTATGAGTTGGTGTGTAAAAATGGTGTAAGAATCAAAGGGTTTTGATGGTTAGAATGTAGAGAGAGAGAGATTTAATGTGAGAGCTCCACAACAAAATTTTCTAACCCCTAAAACACAGCTGGAGGGTCTGTTATATAGACACAAGAGGGTGGAAATGAAATTCAAATTTCCCCCCAAAATGGCCAAAAAGTGAGATATAAAGGGAAGTGGTAGCTGCTGGTCCCAAACGGCTGAGATCCATTCAACAAAGTTGAAGAGGGGCTCAAAACAAGACATTTTGTAGTTTACAACCAAGTCCGAAACAGCTCACAAATAAGCCTAAAACATCATGCAAAAATAGGCCTAAAAGAGAGATAAAGAGGCAAGTGGTAGCTACTGGCCTCCAAACAAAGAGAGCCCTTCAACAAAGTTTAAGAGGGGCTCAAAATAAGACAATTTACAGTTTATGATCAAGTCCAGAACAGCTCACAAATAAGCCTAAAACATCATGCAAAAATAGGCCTAAAAGAGAGTTTAAACACAATGGGTGAGAAGGAGACCTCAAACAGAGAAAGACCCTTGATCAAACATGGAGATGAGCTCAAAATATGACTATTTCCAGTTCAGGTCAGAGCCTAAAAATGCAAGCAACAAAGGCTAAGAAAGCATGCAAAATGGAGCCAAAAGAGAGGGACAAGAGACTTACCCTTGTAGACCAATGAACCAGCAGGCTTTTGGACCAAGAAGAGGAGCTCCTAGGCTCTGGAAAACAGCCTCAAAGTGTTGTAACGGAGAATGGAAGGATGGGGCTAGGTGGTGTAGTGTAAATGATGCAAAGGCCCTAAGGTTTGGAGGCTTAGAAGGGAGGGAAATGGAGTGTATGCAAGAGAGCTCTCTAGGAATTTTTGTAACCCTAAAAACCAGACCTGGGGTGTTGGTTATGTAGGCAAAAAGAGGGGGAAAATGGGGGGAAAAAGGGGGGGGGGGGAAACAACCAAGTTTCCCCCCAAAATGGCCAAACCCTCGGACATGGGTGTAGTGGAAAACAAAATATATGGCTAGAACACACTTGGGAGGGAGATAATGGCCGGCTAGTTTAAAAAGCAAAAAAAAATCATTTTTTTTAGATAAGTGGCTGGCCGGCTAGTTTTTCTGGGTTTTCTGGCCGGCCAGCTACTTTTCCTGGCTTTTCTGGCCGGCCAGCTACTTTCAGGACAGAAAAAGTGGACTGCCGGAAAGAAAAGTGGCTGGTGGGTGATTGGAAAGTCCAAATGTGGCTGTTAAAGTGTCCAAATTGAAGCCCCAGAAGTTAGCTTTCCAATGGCGCAAACCTTGCATCAAAATTCCTCATGTGGAAAAAGTTATGCCCGTTTCCGTGAATCCGCGCAGATTCGGTCCCAACCGGAGTGATGTCCTACTTCAATCAACCATATCTCCCCTATCCGGAATTGGATTTAGGAGATTCTTGAGTACAAAATGAAGCCCCGGAAGTCTTATTTCCAACGGTGGTGGCCTCATAGCTTGATTCCAAGTATGCGAATGAATAGGACCAATTCGGCGAGGGCTGTCCGATTCTCTCTTAACGATTCATGCCCATTTTCTCCCCCAACTGGATTTCTTCCTTCTTCTCCTCTTTTCTTCAACTTCAAACCCCTAAGTAAGGTGTTTTGAAAGATTTTTCAATGATTTCATCTCTCTTTCATTCATTCCCACTTTGTCCTTGTTCGGTTTACCGAAAAGCGCAACATTTGACAAAATACAAGCCTCGGAACATCGTAAAAACTTTATTTTCAAAATGTTTTGAAAGAGAGGGTTTTAAGATCTAAAATCTTTTGATCAAGATTGTTTTGGTCCAAAAGGGGTATGAAGTTGTGGTTTGACTCTCTTTTTGCCAAAGAAATTGAACCTTTGCCCTGCACATCTTTCATTACCGAGCAAACCATCAGTCGCGTCCAAGTCTTATAGACGGTCAAAAATGGGGTTTCTACAGTGTACAAGTCCTTATACGCCCGTGCAATTTAAAACATCAACACTATGCCAAAAGTTGTGTTTTCCTTTGAAGGTAAACATATGGTCATTTTGAAAAATTAAAGGGGATAATCCGGTAATTAAAGTGATGTAACTTTACATTGTTGAATGTCAATGGGAGTTTAATAAATTTCTTTTTAAAAATTGAAATAAAATTCTTCAAAATGACGGACAGTAATATTTTCTTTTTGAATATTGAAATAAAATTCTTCCAAATGATGGGCAGTAATATTTTGGTTATTATAAAATACAAAGATGATTGTTTTTACCTGGAATGAAATTACGATAAAATGATATACCATTTCATAAATTTTTTCTTTTTAATACTATCACATTTATAATGAAACTCTTATTTTCAAGTAAACAATTGTCCATATTTTCTCAATAATGTTACATACTAAAAATTATTGCTTCAAATTTTACACAAAAATATAAATCTATGGTTCAGATTTATTTTATATATGGATTTATAATACCTTAATTAAATATCAACCACACTTCTCAATGAAAATTTTCTTAACAAATTTTATGGTAGTTTTTCAAATTTTATTTTTCTTTTGAACATACATGTTTGGGAAAGATTTGAAGATTCTTCAATATAGCGCACAAAAAGTGGAAACCCATGCCATATGCATTTTCTTTTCCCACAAATATTAGGGATTCAAAAAAATTCCAAATTATATTAAAAACAATGTGAAATTCATATTTATTTTAAATATAAATCGTACCATAAAAGATATAAATTTAAATCAAACTTATTTCTCAATAAAATTCTAAATACTATTTTTAAATATCTAAATTTATTATTATTATTTTTTTCATTTATTTCTCATGAGAAAATAATAATACAGCAATGCTAGGTATTATGAAAAACCTTTTATGAAAATAATCATGAAAGCTTTGTTACCTTTGGATTATACTTAGAATGAAGCACCACACACTAATCAAAGTAATCTAAGGATCATAAATCTTTTATGATCATTTATATAAAAAAAATTTCTTAATCCCTAACTTTTCTCTTAACAATAACATTGTCCAAAAAAACAACATCAAGTTGATTCATGACGTTATAATGTAACGAACACAAGCAGGAGTTAAGTTTTCAACGTAGAGCCATTGTGTTTTGTTCCCTCAAAGGAAAATGATTTAGAC
Organism: Camellia japonica; assembly: GCA_030407325.1. NCBI lineage: Eukaryota > Viridiplantae > Streptophyta > Magnoliopsida > Ericales > Theaceae > Camellia > Camellia japonica. Next base: position 54,801,756 of record JAPPVO010000059.1, on the reverse strand, counting down.
CTCTAAAAAGTGAGTTCTAATGAAACATTAATTTACCTCTTTTCTCATTTTTTATCTTTTACTTCACTATTTTTTTTTTTTTATTTATTAAGTGGACAACTCATTAGAGCTACACTGTAGCAGCTCTAATTAGAACTCTACAGCACTTTCGTTCCTCAAATCATTATAGAACTTCGCTATGAACTCCTCAGCAGCTTCGTCTACGTGGCTGTCCCTGTCAACGTCCCGTAACGGAAACGGTGAGTCCGTTATCCTCAGCTGCCTCACCATTGGGCTCGGTCCAAACCCCGGCAATGCCGGCGACGACAATTCACTATACAACATGTCATGCACCATCATCGGACTCTGCAAGAAACCCGGCAACACCGACGAGCCTGCCTCACTGTTCATCATCTCCAACGCCTTTTTAACTGCGCCAATGGTCATTATGTCATCGTCGGTGGGTGGCGCGTGAGCGCAAGGGAAGAAATGAGAGTGCTTGTGTTGTTTGCGCTGCTTGCTGAGGTTGAAGGGGAAGGCTGCTGGACTGTTGCTGCAGCTGAACTCGTACTCGTGTGGGGCGGGGAAGGACAGGTGTCGGTCGTGTGATTGGCGGTTGAAGGTGGAGGAATGGTGGTGGTGGAACATGAGGTTGTGTATGGCTTTCCCTGCGATCTTGCCACGTTTCATCATCATGTTGAGATCAACCATCAATTTTCGTTTTGATATGCCCTTCCTTACCATGAAGTACAACACACGTACTATGTGCCATAACCTTCTGGTTGCTACTGGTAGATTTGTATGTTCCATCTCTTTATTGTTTTGTGTTTTGTATCAATATAGAGAAAGATTTAATGTTTGGAGAGAGAGAGAGAGAGAGAGAGAGAGAGAGAGAGAAGACGATTTTGAATTGGGAAGAAGCAAAGGAGGGAGCTATATATAAAGGCCAAAAAGGAAGAAGACATATTGCAATGCATTGATATTTTGAGTTATTTTAATCAATATGTTATAGAGTAGTTATCAATTAGTCCTATTAGATAGCTAGGTACAAGTTTTGATTGATAAATTTATTAATATAAATTTATTTATTAAAACAAAAGAGAATGATAAATTTATCACTTGATGAATTTATTAATAAAACTTAATGGGTAACAAGTCTAAAAAATAAGACTTATTGGTAATTTATTTGACTCAATTATTATTGATAGCAGAATAGTTCGGAAATAAATATATATGTCTTCTATCTATCGATTTATACTATTAATATGTGAAGGTTGCTAGTGGTATCAACAAAAATATGTCTCATGATTTGCTGACACACTTGTTTTGACAAGTTGAATTAGTGATATATGACCTATGCCTCAAATTTTGCCTCCCACAATATATATGTATGTATGTGTATTCAGAAATATACTTAGAATCTTGATGTATTTTTGGGATACTTAGCTCTTGAATCATTTATATATATATATATATATATATCAACAAAAGAAAAGCTTTTATCGATGAAAACAAGCATTCAAAGTATGAATTATATCAATAAATGGGGAGAAAGTGCAAAGAGTATCATAGTAAAATTTCAAGATCCCAACTAGGTTGGCACTAATAAAAATACACAATCACTTGCTAGCACAAGCCTCAAAATTGGTGAGGAACAAACAAAAAGAAATAAAAACAACAGCAACAAACTCAATGTAATAAAAACAACACCACCACCACTACACAGTCCAACCACCAAACTCAATGTTCCTCAAGCTCCGCTCCTCAGACATTAACTCAAGCTCTGCTTCTCATTCTTAAACTAGTAACAGTCAGATGCAGCCCTTTATCTGTCTCAGTTTGGGCACAATATCATTAACTGAGTAATGAAATCTTTGGATTGAAGTTTTAAGCCATAATGCTATTTTAATATTGACAAGCTCACAAAAATCATATCCCTTAGGTTGAGCCCCATTAAAGACACACTCATTTCTAAGCTTCCAGAGAGACTAAAATACAACTAAACAACCCTTCCACAACCTATTTTCCTTCTTGAAATTTCCACCAGACCACCAATGGAACAGACCCTCAACAATTCTAGGTATTGCCCACTCAACTCCCCAACACTGCATCATTTCAGACCAAACACACCAGGAGAAAGGGCAATGGAGCAATAGATGAACAACTGATTCAGGTTCATTCTTGCAGAACACACACACATTAGCTGCATTGCTATTCAGAATACTAATTCTGTGTAGAAACACAGATGTATTGACTCTTTTTTTTCAAGCCAACCATCCAAAATATTGTACCTTAGGGGGGATATCCTTATTCCACACAAATTTGTAAACTCTGATCTGTGAGCCAAGCAATGTGTAACAAAATTTATACAAATATCCACCTTAAACCCTCCTACAGCTATACCATTCCAAGTAGGACAATTTGTACACCCCTGTCTCAGGTTTGGAGCAGAGTTCAAAGTGATAGCCAATCTTGAAGCCTCAATCATTTCCCATTCATACAAAGGTCTTTTGAGAAACAACTCTCATTCTTCGGAGTTTGGTTTCCCTTCATAGAATCTGGAAAGTGAGCCCTCCTTGTTAGTTGATAATCTAAACAGCCTTGGAAACTCCACTTAGCTCTGGAATCATGATGATATATATGAATTCGTGCTCTTCTGAGTTTATATCTTCATCTAAGTTCAGATACACAAAACCAATCATAAAATAATAATACTACATTTATCATATATTCATACCACAGTTCACATATCATTTCATATTGCTATATTCATACTACAATTCATATATAGCATTATGGATCATATTCACATATTCATACCACAAGTAGATGGACGGTAAATATAGCATTATGGATCATTGAATTGATCACAAAAATTACTGTTAGCTGTATATTATTATAGATGTATATTATTATAACTGTATATCTTATCTCTATCTCCTTCTATGCTTATCTCTATCTTTTCTGTACCTATCTAGGTTTCCTTTTCTATACCTATCTAGGTTTCCTTTCTGCCTATATATACAGGCTTCTCCTCTTGTATTATTCATTTAATTCAATATAGAGTTTCTCTTTTCTCTTCTTTCTCTATTTTCATAACATGGTATCAGAGCCTAGGTTCTCTCCTAACCTCATTTTTTTTCTGGTTCTGTCCCCGATTTGTTTCTGCTGGCTTCTGCATATCTAGTTCTTCTCTGTTTCAACGATTGGACTACACCACACTCTTCGTCTCTTCAAGAGGAAGCAAACGCCACAAAAATCACCCCCATCGACCATCACACGCGCCTTCACGCGCCACCCAAAGATCGGCGCGTCGGCTTGCTTCGGTTCTCCTCTTAACACACTCCTACACGCGTTGTCTCAGCCGACTTCCCTCGGCTTCTGCTCTTCGGTTTCCGCATTAGCCTCGGCTCGCCTTCGGCTCCCGCATCAGCCTCAGCTCGCCCATCGGCTTCCGCCTTAGCCATTCTGCCATCGGCTTCCGCCTCAGCCGATCTCCCCTCAGCTTCCACCTCAGCTGATTTCCCCTCGGCTTCTCTCAGCCGCGTGCCTTGTTTGGTTTAGCCGCTGACGTCAGCCTCTCTCAGCTCCTAACTGGCTGCTGACATTATCACAGCACAATGCTGACGTCAGTCCTACTTGTTCCTAAGGTTTTTGGGCTTCTGAATCTGTTGGTGACCTCCGTTTTGGCACTTATGGATCGTTTTGACAATATCCAATCTGTTCCTATTATACTTAATGGGCCTAATTATGTTATTTGGGCCCATGCTCTCTCTAGCTTCATTAAAGGGAAATGCCTTTGGCGGATTATTACTGGTACTCTTTCCAAACCCAACCAAAAGGAGGATGAGACGGACTCTGCATTCGATGACCGTCTTGACGAATGAGAAAGCAAGAATTATCAAATTATCACATGGTTCCGGGCTACCTCAGTTTCTTCCATCAATCTTCAATTTGGACACTTTCAGGACGATGACTCCATTGCCTCTCCTGCCAAAGCAATTTGGGATTTTTTGAAGGAACATTATCAGACCACTGGCCATGCTCATCAATATCAATTGTTGCAGACTTTTCATCACATGCGCCAAGCACCCAATCAGTCTCTCAATGACTTCATATCCCACATGTCGTCCGTTTGGGACCAGCTCGCTCTTTTTGAACCTCCATGGGCTCATTCTGATGATGTACAGCTATTTATTACTTATCAGAATCATCAGCGACTATTACAGTTTCTTATGGCTCTTCATAGCACTTTTGAGCCCGTGCGTGCTTCTTTGCTTCATCGTTTGCCCTTGCCCACTTTAGAGCAAGCCATTACTGAGCTCTTATCAGAGAAGACTCGTTTTGGGAGTCTCAGATCTCACGACATGGATTCTGTTCTTGCTACTCCATCTTCTCAAAGTTCCTCATCTTCACAGCCACTCATATGCAGTTATTGTCGCAACTGAGGCCTGCCAGCCAATCATTCTCTTGTTCACTGCCAGGTTCGCGAATGCTTGACTTGTCATAAGACTACTCCGGGCCATCTCCAAAGCAATTGTCCTCGAGCTCCCTCTACTACTTCATCTAAGAAAGGGGCTTCTCGTTCTGGGTCTCAGTCCAAATTTAACCACGGTTCTCGCTCTGCTGCTGTTGCCTCTGGGGGTTCTTCTGTTCTTTCTTTCTCTATGGATGATGTTGAGTCCATTATCCACCAGGTGCTCAACAAATCGGGTACTCCTCCTTCTGCTGCTCTTTCAGTAACCTCAGGTAACTCTTCATGGTATTTTGATTCTGCATGTTATAATCACATGACTTCTGACTCCATTCTATTTTCTTCTTTGTCATCATCCTCTTTTGCTCCCACTATACACACTGTTGATGGTTCTCATATGCCTGTTAGTTATATTGGCCAAATCTCTATCTCTTTTAGTCGTTTAAAAAATTTAGTTTCGAGTGGTCAGTTAGGTCGTGTCTGTCTTGACGATGTCGATTGTTTATCTTGTCAAATTGCTAAACAACCTGCATTATTTTTTAATAAAAGTAATTCTATTTCTACTGCTCCTTTTGATCTTGTGCATTCAGATATTTGGGGACCTTCCCTCACACCTACCATGGGGGGGTCTAGATATTTTGTGATTTTTGTTGATGATTTTTCTGGCTATACTTGGCTTTTTCTTCTCAAAAATCACTCTAAACTTAAACAGATTTACTATGATTTCTTTGCTATGGTCCACACTCAGTTTTCTTGTATTATTAAGCTTTTTCGTTCTGATAATGCTAAGGAGTTCTTGGATTCTGATTTTCTTTCTTTGCTTCGGGCTCATGGTACTCTTTCTCATCGATCTTGTGCAGGCACTTCCCAACAAAATGAACGAGCCGAAAGAAAGCACCGTCATATTCTAGACACTACTCGGGCTCTTCTCCTTTCTTCTTCTTGTCCTGAAAAATTTTAAGGGGAAGCTGCCCTCACTGCCATCCATACCATAAATCGAGTCCCTACCCCTATCATAGCTAACACAACTCCTTACGAGCGTTTGTATTGTTCTCCTCCTGATTATACCACTCTTAAAGTTTTTGGTTCTGCTTGTTTTGTTCTACTTCAGCCTCATGAACACACTAAACCAGAACCTCGTTCTCGTCTTTGTTGTTTTCTGGGATATTGTATCGAACAGAAAGGGTATCGTTGTTGGGATCCTATCTCCAAGCGTCTTTGTATTTCTCATCATGTGGTCTTCTGGGAACACAAAATGTTCTCCACTCTTTTCAAGTTTCACCTACCACAGTCCACCCACTCATCGGTCTTCACTGATATTTCTATAGATTAGTTTTCTTATGACTTTGATGCAAATTCTGGCCCCATGCTTCCACAGCCGCCTACGCCTATCGTCCATCCTGAGGATCCTGTGTCAGTTGATGGCCCTACGCCTTCTCCGGCTCCGGTGGAGGTTCCTCCGGAACCTATTTCCATTGAGGTTCCCCCTCTTCCTGAGCGTCATTCTACCCGGGTAAGGCAACCTTCTGTTCTTCTTCATGATTATATTGTTGGTTCCACCGCTTTTTGCTCTCATGAACCTACTTCTTATCAAGAAGCTTCTTCTAACCCTCTTTGGCAATAAGCTATGACTGATGAACTGCAAGTTTTCGATCAAACTCATACCTGGGATGTGGTTGATCTTCCTCCTGGCAAGCGTACTGTTAGTTGCAAATGGGTTTACAAGATCAAAACTCATTCTGATGGTTCCATTGAGCGTTACAAAGCTCGCCTTGCTGCCCGGGGATTTAGTCAAGAATATGGGATTGACTATGAGGAAACATTTGCTCCTGTTGCCCGTCTTACTTCAATTCGCAGCTTACTTGCCGTTGCTGCTGCTCGCCACTGGCACCTTTCTCAGATGAATGTCAAGAATGCATTTCTCAATGGTGATCTCACTGAGGAAGTTTATATGCAACCTCCTCCTGGTTCTTCTGTTCCCTCAAACAAGATTTGCAAACTCCGCCGTGCTTTATATGGTTTGAAACAAGCTCCACGTGCCTGGTTTGCCAAGTTCAGCTCTACTATTCGTGACTTTGGTTTTTCTTCTAGTGCCCATGATTCTACCTTGTTTATCCGTAAGACGGAGCGCGGTACTATTCTCCTTCTCCTCTATGTGGATGATATGATTATTACTGGAGATGACACAGTGGGTATTTCTAGTCTCAAACAGTTTCTGCATCGCCAGTCTGAGATGAAAGATTTGGGTGCACTTAGCTACTTCCTTGGCTTGGAAATTTCTCAAGATTCCTCTGGTTATTTTCTTACTCAAGCCAAGTGTACTTTTGATCTTTTGGCTCGTGCTAGCCTTTCCGATTGTAAGACTGTCACTACTCCAGTTGATCCTCAGACTCGTCTTACACCTCTTGACGGCCCCCTATTGTTAGATGCAACTTTATATCGTCAGTTAGTTGGTAGTCTTGTCTATCTCACAGTTACTCGTCCAGCTATTGCTTATGCTGTTCACATTGTCAGTCAATTTATGACTGCTCCTCGCTCTCCACACTATGCTGCACTGGTTCGCATTTTGCGCTATCTCAAAGGAACTTTGTTTCATGGTCTTCACTATTCCCCTCACTCTTCTCTACAACTGCATGCTTTTTCTGATGCCGATTGGGCAGGGGATCCTACTGATCGTCGTTCCACTACTGGGTTCTGCTTCTTTTTCTTCTTGGGCACCTCTCTCATTTCCTGGCGTAGCAAGAAGCAAACCCTTGTTGCTCGTTCTAGTACCGAGGCTGAGTATCATGCTCTTGCAGACACTACTCAGGAGCTTGTGTGGCTTCGTTGGCTTCTTTCTGACATGGGTGTTTCTCATTCAGCTGCCATTAATCTTTATTGTGACAATCAAAGTGCTATTCAGATTGCCCATAACGATGTCTTCCATGATCGCACCAAGCATATTGAGATCGATTGTCACTTCATACGACAACATGTTACTAGTGGCCATGTTCGTCTTCTCTTTGTTAACTCTACTGATTAGACCGCCGACCTCTTCACCAAAGCTCATCTTCCAGGCCGCTTTTTTGATCTCCTCTCCAAGCTCAAATTGATATCTGACTTACCACCTTGGGCTTGAGGGGGGGTGTTATCTGTATATTATTATAGATGTATATTATTATAGCTGTATATCTTATCTCTATCTCCTTCTATGCTTATCTCTATCTTTTCTGTACCTATCTAGGTTTTCTTTTCTGTACCTATCTAGGTTTCCTTTCTTCCTGTATATACAAGCTTCTCCTCTTGTATTATTCATTCAATTCAATATAGAGTTTCTCTTTTCTCTTCTTTCTCTATTTTCATAACAATTACAATAACAACAAATTGCACCAGAGTTCCCTTTAATTTATGTCCGTGTCAATTTAGTCCCACTAATAACATTATTGTTAAAATTTTCATATTATGTTAATATAATTCAATTAATAAGATTTTCTTTTTTAAAATTAAACTAAAATTACTGACAAAATGATCCATTCATTCCTCAAAACAATTAAAGAATTGGCATACAATTTGAAATCGTCCTTCAAAACTGCAAAAAGCATCTCTTTTAAAGATGACGAGTCGTTCATTTGCTACCATCAGGGGCCGAGGCAGCATAGGGCCGGGGTCATGAGGCTTCCCTCAGTTTTGAATTTATTTTTATTTTTTATTATCATGTATAAAATGTATTTTCTTTTTTTTCTTAACATGTTCTTTAGTTAAGAATTTATTATATTATTCACAACAAGTAGTTATTTGATATTTTGGGAACACTATGTTGTATTATTTATATAGTAGTTTAAATCAATAGTGTAACGAAAAATATTATAGATTGGATATAATGAACTCATTATTTTCAAATAGTTGACATACCACTTAGTATGATTTGTGATTTTCTATGCTTTGAGCATCACGTAGGTAATTTCACACTACAAAAAAAGTCACTTTTAGCGACTAAAATATTGGTCGCCAATTGTCTGTTTTTTGGTCGCCAATGACATTCTGCGACCAAAAATTTTGGTTGCTACATTTGTCGCCAAAACCCAGTCGGGAAAGGTCTTGGAGGGTTTTGCTGACCAAAAATCTTTGGTCAGCAAAAAGCAAGTCTTTAGTCACCAAAATTTTGGTCGCCAATAGTCAATTATATTTCTTTAAAATTATATATTTACCGACCAATGTTTTAGTCGCCAATAGTGAAGGAATCGCCGACCAACACCTTTAGTCGCCAAAAGCAACCAATCCCCGACCAACACCTTTAGTCGCCAAAAGCAACCAATCCCCAACCAACACCTTTAGTTGCCAAAAGCTTTAAACATGAAGAGAAGAAAAAAAAAATCATTGTAGAAGAATTTGAACGGCTCTTGCGGAGACTTGAACCGCCAACCTCTCGCACCATAAACCTTATACACCACTCTTCCCACTACGTCTCTATAGCACTACATGATTATGTATGCAACATATTTTATTTATATAGTACATACATTCATATTAATATAAAAGTATATGTATATGTATAAACATAATTATTTTATTGAATATAATTTATGTGAAATATAAACTATTTACTAGCAAAATAAAAAGACCATTTTTGGCGACTAAACATGTTTTTTAGTCGCTAATTCTATACTTTTGGCTACTAATTGTTTTTTAGTTGCTAAAAAACTTAATTTTTGCCGACCAAAGTCGGATTTGGTCACCGAATATGCACTTTCAGCTACCAAAATTTTGATTGCCAAAAAATTTAATTCCCGCCTTAGGATTTTAGTTCTCCCACGCTATAAATGACCACTTTTGGCAACTAAACTTATTTTTTTGTCGCCAATTGTAGACTTTTGGCTACTAAAATTTTTTTGGTCACCAAAAAGCTTTACTTTTGGCTCCTAAAATTTTTTTAGTCTGTAAAACCCATATAATCAACGACCAAACTTATTTTTAGTCGCCAATTATAGACTTTTGGCTACTAAATTTTTTTAGTCGCCAAAAAGCTTTACGTTGGGCTACTAAAAAAATTTTAGTCACTAAAACCCATATAATCAGCGACCAAACTTAGTTTTAGTCGCCAATTGTAGACTTTTGGCTACTAAAATTGTTTAGTCGCCAAAAAGCTTTACTTTTGGTTACTAATGTTGTTTTGGTCGCTGAAAGCTATACTTTCAGCGACCAAATTTTTTTTAGTCGGGAAATTTAGTCGCCGAATGTGGTTTTTCCTGGAGTGCCATATGGTGCTCTAAGACTGTTTAATAATTTTCATTCAAAACACATCATTTATAAACAATGTGATCTCTTTAAAAATTTTCTGTCAAACAAAAATTAAATAGATTTTATAATAATTTGTGCTATAAATGATGTGTTTTTATTTTTTAAAATTAAGAATTTTGATCCATAATTTTTTGTGCTAAAATTGCAAACTTACATAATCATCATCCCACACCGAGCTATTACATACTATTATAGAATTTTGATTTGTTCTTATTAATAATGAATATGTAATTTTTTATATTGAAATTTATCTCATAAAATTATGATTATCTTAATGTTGCTCATATTTTTTTTTAAATAAAAAATTATAATTAATAAGTGTGCTCTCTAACCTAATTTCCTGGTTCCGCCACTGGCTACCATTATAATTGCTTGATTTGTCAAACGGGTGATACGAAGGTCTCATGTCAAGTGGTTGAAGAGTTTTTTTTTTTTTTTTGATCGGCAAAGAAAATTTTCATTTAACGGCATGAAATTAAAAGTACAGGAAGATGACATGCATTGAGAGAGATTCGGAAGTATAAAAATACCCCTACTACTGCTACTCGCAACCATACAACCAACCCCTAAGCCTCTCGATTTTTTTAAACAGAAAAAGTTAAGAAGAACTTAACTAGAAAATTAAAACACAAGAATCCCTACTTAATCAACCCACCAAAACACCCAAAAACAAACTAATAGAACTAAACCAATACAAAACAAACCAACGCCCCCACGCCTCTGCCACATCACCCACTCCTCTGCAGCTACACCAACCCCTCCTCTACAGCTACACACCTGCAACATCAACCCACACCTCTGTAGCTACAACCACCCACACCTACGCAGCCTGCAGCCACCCTATGCTGCTGCCCTCACCACCCAATGTTGCTGCTAAACCGGCCCACACCGCCAGAACTGCTGGAAATCCGGCCAACCACACCTATGCTGCTACACCAGCCACAACCGGAAAACCCACTGCATATCCTCACCTTCATAGCCACCACCGGAAGACACCCGAACCTACTGCCACTGCTGATCATCACCTCCACAGCCACCACTGGGACACCACCCACTGCCGGTCCAAACACCAACCAGAATTTCAAGCTTCCATTCCAGATCTTCTTCTTATACCCCTCAAACTCTCTCACTAAGAGGAACGCTCGATGAAAACTAGACAGGTCTGAATCGACTCTGATGCCCAAGTTTCCACCCAAACCAAGCATCGAAACTTCACCAAACATCTGAACCAGATATCACCCTCAAGCTCCTACTCGTAAAAAGAGCGCTCGAGTGAAGAATCAGCCAACATGGCCCGGAATCACCAACAAAAACACGCACACCGCAGCACACCAAACACTCCAAGGTGGGAAGATAAAGAGGGACTCAAGTTCATTTAATTTATCATTTTGCTCTTGATTTTGTTTATTATTTTTTTTAGTAAATATTATCAATTGGATTAAATTAATATTATATGAAAAATTAAATCACAAAATTAATATAATGAACTACATATAGGAAATTGACATAAGAGACAAACTACAGAGACTTCGAATGTAATTTTTGTTCTTACAATAAAGTAATTTGAGTGAAACCATCTCCATAATATAGAATCTCACCATCTAAAATGTATAATCAAAATTATATTTTGTGATTGATTTTGTACCCATTTACTTATTGTTACTCACATGAAGAGAAACTCTCACTTTCATTTTTATATTTCTTATAAAACTCAAACATCGAAATTTATTAAAAGATATAACGTGTGGTTTGAATTTGATTTTTGTATGATGATACCAACATTAAAATGAATCTAGAGTATACATTGCTTCTTCTTTTTTCCCTTTTTTTTTTTTTTTTTTTTCCTTTTTTTTTCGGGGACTCTCAACACAAAGCAGTAGTCTATTTCTTGGCATAAAGTAATCCACTTTGGGAGCATATCAAACTCAATAGACTAATAGCATATGATCAGAACTCCACAATAACAAAGGCCTTTCAAATTCACATGATACAATTGTATGTTTCATATGTTTTTTCTTATTCTGACCTAAACCTCTTTTGCTTTGCTTCTGCATTAAGAATATAAAAGCATTCAAAAGTTCTTCTATACATTTTATTTCCTTTTCACATTTTCAAATATATTCACGTGATTAATTTCTATGAAATATGTTTTGTGGGCAATTTACACAGGTAATCTTTATATTTTGGCTCTTTAATTATTTTGCTCTTCTAATTTTAATTGCTTTTGACCCTGAATTTCTTATTTTGTCTTAATTTGATCTAATTAACTCAACAATATCAGCATTTTTTTATGAAAAACGTGCGTATGAGTGGCATGCGTCATATATTTTTAAGGATAAAATTGTAAACTTGATCAACTTAGTAAATTAATCTCAATCAACTCAGTAATCATTTTTTATCAAAAACTCTAACAGCGTTATCAATTAGACCAAATTGATACAAAATTTAAAATTAGAGTCAAAATTGAGTTAATTAAAAGTGTAAAGACAAAAATGACATAAAAAACAAAATATAAGAACTAGCAATATAATTGATCCATGCGTTTTTAATCAGTTTAATTGATCGATTGTTTGACGGGGGTACATTAGTAACAATTCATCAAAATCTCTCCAAGAAATCAATTATATATAAATTACTTGAATAAAAAAATGACTTCTACTTACTATAAAACCTCAAGCTACAAATCTTTTCTAATTTTGAATTAAAGTTGAATGTTAGGCACACATAATGTTGATTTTTGAAAGCTTTTCTTCAGCATTAAAGGTATTTTAATGTAACATAACTGTAATTATTTATTTGTTTATTTTATTTATTTATTTATATTTTATTTTATTTTATTTTTTTGCCAAAATGTTAGAACCTTTTATTGATAGAACTCAAAAAAGCTTAATGTCCAATATATAATAGGGTAAGGTCATTCTTACCTCAAAAGTTGACTTTTGAGATTAAGTTCTACCTGGAAAGCATTATAAGTTTTAGAGCATCTCTAGTGCTAAATGATAAAATAAATTATCATAAATCAAATTTTGGCAATGCTATAATGTGATAATATTAAATTTTAACAATGTTGCTTCAATGCCACACTAATCATTTCTTCTATTTTCTTCAATGAAAGGTTAATTCAAAATGCTATTTGTGACCTTTGTTGTGAAAGAGACAGGAAAGAGCTCTAGCCAAAATTTCACAATTTTCCAAACATTGTGAATAATATTCTTTCGATTGACAAAAATAAATAAATAAATAAATGAACCAATTAGCAATATGTATATAGCTAATCTTGTAAAGTAAACTCAAAAGTGAATCCTCCAATAATGCAAAATGGAAAGAAACAAATTATATGCATGTTATTCAATCACATATTAATAATTTAGTAAGTTTGGTCTACCACAGTTGGCCAATTACAACTTTTTGAACTTTTGAACACAAAGATAGAAAGAAAGAAAGAAAGAAACGTAGATCAATTGTGCCATTAAAATCTTTACATTCAAAAAAATCCAAATGTTTCATGCATTTGAATGGTTGCCATAAAGGCTGGCAGTGGGTGGGTGGTTTTTTATTATTTTATTTTTGCAATATTTCTAGTAAGTGAAAAAAAAAAACTAAATTAAATTAAAAATTAAAAATTAAAAAACAATATAATCCCTTTTTCACATCTTTTTTAGGTTCGAAAGTTTTACACTAAAGCTAGATGTCCATAAAAATTTTGAGAAAAACTTCATTATATGAAATGTGATCGAGATTCAATTTTGTGGGGTCTATGACTTGAATAAATTTGAACTACACATTTAAAATTTATATTTTTGAGTAAAATTTTAAATAAAATGTTTGGGTTTGTAGCATTGCTCAACGTTCTATTAAACTGTGTTTGGATTATTTCACTCACATTTTTTCTTTTCGTTTTCAAATTCCTAACCAATCCATTATCCAAACCCAGATTTAGATTGACATCATAATATGGAGAAGCTAGTCTTATGGAATCACTATACGGTGCCTTAATTTAAATGCGATTCGTTTATAATAGGTCATCACTCCTTTGTCGAAATTTTGAATTGACAATCCCGTTTGACAAAACTCCTTTCACTTGTAATTTTTTCTCTTTTATGTTTTAGTGAGAATGTGAGTGTTTAGATACGAATCTAACCCAAATTGTGCCTATGTAGAGGAGTTTGTAATCTTGATCTTTTCATATTTGTTACTTCGTTGACTATGTACAGGGATCGAACTGTTTGAGTGCTCGAGCGGTCATCCGTGCACTCGAGCGGAGAAAAGGATCATTCAGTATTTTTGCAGAGCGTTTGAACTTTTGGAAAGCAAATTTTACCACTCGAATAGTGAATGTTGCGATCAATCGGTCAACCTACATGTTTTGCACCGCCTATACTCACACCACTCAAGCGGTGAAATGTACACTCGAGTGGTCTTTGCGATCCAGTTTACTATAAAGCATGTTGTTTGCTTGGTTTAGGGTTTGAACCATCCAGATTTTCAAAGACGAAGAAAAAACAAAATGTTTTATATTAGAGGGTACTTTATAAGTGTCCTTAATGATTTGAGAGTAATCAATGGATCTGTGAACTCATTCATATCAATATCATGAAGCGTTTGTTTTTTTTTTTTTTTTATTCACAAAAGAGAGAATTGTTTTTCTGTGGATTCTGAGGAATTTGGGCCTGAAGCTTTGGTGGATTCCAAAGTAGCTCATCACCGTGGATTCAACATCAGGATTGTAGATTCAACGTTGGACAAGACAATTCTGAGGTGAAGATGGTAGTGGAAGAGACACATTGAGGTCGGTTCAATTCGGACATGGATTCACTAGGTAATTGAGGGTATTCATGTGTAATTCTTTTTTGTCTTCTTAGTGGATTATTTTGTGACTTTGACCTGTGATTTTTTTAATCATAATTGGAGGCACTCCAATTGTAATTTTTTCATGTTAAATTGGTTGTTGATTTGTCTTTGATTGTTTGATTGGAATTATTATTTATTGTTTAAAATTAAAACATAATCACATATCAATATATCGTGGATTTCAGTTTTTTTGAGAATAGTAACAATTGATGATGTGATGATTAGTATGAAGCAATATCTGAAGGCATAGAATCTAATGAAAGTTTTACACATAGCAAGCAAGTTGTGAAAAATGATGTCTGTATTATTAAAAAAGAAAATCAGATTTTTTTTAAAAAAAATTTTGGTTACACTTGTCCTCAGCATACAAGTGTAAAGAATGTTATGTAACAAAAATAATAATACCTAGTAAAATGCTAGAATTTGAATTTATAATGTAAATTCATGGGCAACCCAATCCTTCTGCCTATGGCTGGGTAAGCATCTATCTGACTCGCCAAAATCGAACTCGAACCAATCCCTTATCGAATGGACGATTTCAATGGTCCGAACAAACAGATACATATGCATTTTTTTTCTAATCTACTTAAGTTCAGACAATTGGCAAGTGGCAAGCCACCCGACCCAATCTGATTTCACAACACTCCTAAGAAAAACGTATTATGGTTTTATATTTTGTGTTAGAAAAAATACATTTTATTTAGTAATTATATTTGGAGGTACTTATAAGCCTGTCCTATTAACCATACTTATTTACTGACAAATCCTGACTAATAAATTTATCATTGTAAATTTATTGATCAGACTAATAAATTTATCAGTGTAAATTTATTCAACACGATCATCTTCCACATACACAAAGAACAAAAGAGACTAATAAATTTATCACTTAAAAATAAATCTGAATCTTAAATAAAGGAGGCGGTAGCGATATGGTAGTTGTGTAGATCGACAATGGTAGAGTATAGATCTACAATGCTAAAGTATAGATCAGCGATAGTAGAGTGTAGACCTGTGACGATGGTGGAGATAGTTGGTGAATGATGGCAACATCCGAATAACGATGTGGTGGTGGTGAGTAGATAGCGGTAGCGATAGTGGCTGACGACAAAGACGGCAATGGTGGACTGAAGTTTCTGAAAAAATAGTAGAGAGAGAGAGAGAGGAGAAGAGAAAAGAAGAGAATATGGTGGGTCGATGATGACGACAACAGTGGTGGCAAGTAGGTGATGACGGCAGTAGCAGCGGTGGTGGTGGGTGGACGGCAACGGCAATGGTGGTGACCCATATTGCACAAGTACACACCTATGTCAAAAAAATCCAAGTGCAATAAGGATCAATCCCTTAGCAATCCCTTGCTCGGGATCAATCCCTATCAGTAGCTTAGCAATCCCTTGCCTTCGGAAATGTGCAAACTCAACAATTTATGCCAAAAACAAGAAAACAACACTTCCTAAGACCAATTTAATACTCATCTACTGTAAAAACACCAGACTTGGTACACTTTGAAAACACGATTGTCATAAAATATATATATATATATATATATGTATATATTCTACATGAAATGCAAATATATCTATGACGGTAATAGACCAATATCTGCATTTCAAGTCACAAAACATTTCTAATGCTGAAATAAATTATCATAAATCAAATTTTGACAGTGTTGTAGAGTGAAAATATTAAATTTTAACGATGTTGCTTGAATGCTACTTTGTGAGTTCCATTATGAAAGAGAGAGGAAAGGGTTATAGCTAAAATTTGACACTTTTCCAGACAGTCTAAACTATATCCTTTCAACTGTCCAAAAAAATAAAAAATAAAAAATAAATATCATAACTAATTAGTAATACGTATAGCTAATCTTCTAAAGTAAACTCAAATGTGAATCCTCCGATAATGCAAAATGGAAAGGAACAAAAATTATCATGCATGTTATTCAATCACAAGTCAATAATGATTAGCTATGTTGAATGTAGAGCGGAGAAAAAAGATCAGTAATAATACTATACAAACATAGAAAAAAATATATTTAGGAATTATTCAAAATTTAAAATTAATAGTTAAAAGATTTACTAAGGTTTTAGTCCCACAATACAAAGCTTAAATATACACCACAGATCAAAAAATCATGGTAAATTTTTGAACTTTTTTTAAGGGACTGGTTTCTCTCTGGTCCGATTTTGGACTGGAGAGGTGTTGTCCGGCCTATTGGGTCCATTTCGATAATCTGAACCGTTCACATTTTGGGATTCATCGAGAACATTATCCATCCAAAAAATCAAATCGATCGAATAACGGCAACCACATGTTCGAATCAGTTTTATATGAAAGAAAAATTGACGGTGAGAAAATAAACATTTCATACAAAATTGATCAAACATATGGTTTCCGTTATCTAATCAACTTGATTTTTTGCAGGAATGATGTACTTGACGAATTTTAAAATGTGAACAGTTTGAATTATTGAAACGAGACCCAAAAGTAGACTTAATGTGCCAAACTGAGCAATTCAATCTAATTTGGAATTGGAAACCATCCAGACCCTTTTTTTAATTCCTAGACTTTTGCAAAAAAAGATGTTAGTAGGTTTCGTCTGCCACAGTAGGCCGAGTCACATCTTTTTGGAAAATGTTTGGGACCTCCACGACCTCCATTGATGTATTGACTATTGATGTGTTATGAATTTTTTTTTTCTTTCCCTATCTCTAACAGTGACATGAATGATCCAGATCATTTTGAAGATTGTGGGAGTTATATTTTGTGAGGTCTTTATCATTATTGTAAATCTTTTTAACTTTTGAACACAAGATGGGACCACAAAGAAAGAAAGAAAGAAAGAAAGCATAGATCAATTGTGCCGTAATATCTTTATATTCGAAGTTCAAAAGTTTCCTTGCATTTGAATGATTGCCAGAAAGGTTGGCAATGGGTGGGTGCTTTTTTTATTTACAATATTTCTGGCAACTGAAATAAAAATAATAATAATAAAACAACAATATACACCCCTTTTCACATCTTTGTGAGGTTTCTAGCCAAAATAAATAAATAAATAAAAATAAAAAAAGAAGTAAAGCCAGATGTCCATAAATCATATTTTTCATCTTTTTGTTTTGCTTTCATTTTGTTGGCTTCTGTTCTGATTCATTTTGCCTAATTGGGTTTCGTATCATCTTTATGGTTTATTTTGTAAAATAAAATAAGATTTATTTATTTTTTTATTATAAATGTCTGATGAATTTTTTTATTTTTTATTTTACATAAATGACTTTTAATACAGGACTTACGAGGTAAAAGGTTCAGGTCATCGATATGGTCCAAATTGACACCCACAAGAAAAGTTTGGAGGAATATTGGGAGATGAAGATATGGAGTTGGACAGTTTCAAAAACAAAAAAAACAAAAAAAAGTGAAAAACAAATTTAAGAATTTCTATTTGGTGGGAGAAGAAGAAAAAAAAAAATAAAAAAATAAAAAAATAAATTATCAAAGCCAGGTTTCGATCCTGGGACCTGTGGGTTATGGGCCCACCACGCTTCCGCTGCGCCACTTTGATTTGATGTCATAAGATTGTGTTATCTATATATATATGCTATTGTGTATTCACTTTGCAAAAGAGATTGCTTCTATATCTACAAATTCAAGAAAAAAAAAATACATTGTTTTTGTGAGATTGATCAATCAAAGGGAGATTTTGGTTTGTATAATTAGAGCTGATCGTCTTGGTTTAGACATCAATGTCACTTTAGTCCTCTGGTATCACATTTCTATACCCAATTCCTCTTTTCCGATTTAGATCTCATTTGCATTTACTTCACTAAAATTGATAGACAAGATCTCCATGTGTCGTTGGTTAATTTTCTTTTATCTTGTGTAATTTGCATTAGTTAAGATGGGAATTATGCTGAAAAATTTAGAACTCCAATCTGTTTTCCACACTCCACAGACTCTACTTGATCCGATCAACCTCCTTTGAGTTTCTAGATCACCACAAAGCCCCTTGCCTCAATCTCCATACAACGATAGATCCATTCACACAAACGGCAAAGAGATATCATGGTGATGCAATGTCATCCAATGCAAAGTGTGAAGATTTTTATAAAAGTGCTCAAGAGAAATTTGCCTAAGTAAGGATTGAAGAACACTAAAAAACTGTTAGGGTAAAGATTGAAGAACACTAAAAAACTATTAGGTTGCTAAAAAATTATGAGGCTTACACCCAACAAATGTATTAGGGTCTTTTGATTAGAAAACTAAAATAGGTCAAATTAGGATTATTCCCTCTAGAACGATCGATCCCCAGGCGATCACTCTAATCTGGAGTTAAAACCATGTTTTGGCATGCATCCATCCCATTTGTTGGCGATCGACTATTTAGCAATCTCTTTCTATGTCATATAAATCCCTTAGCAATCCCCACCTGTTTTGTCTCTATTTTTACTTTAGGACAAATTATGACGGTAGTCCTTATACTTTGATCATTGTGTCATTTTGGTTACTCTAATTTCAATTACCACGATTTTGACTTTGGATTTATGATATTGTCTCAACTTAGTCCAATTGATTAAACTCTTAGCATTTTTTTTTATGAAAAATACGTACATAAGTGACGTGTCATATTTTTAAAGGCAAAATTAGAAATTTATTTAACTCAATGAGTTAACCTCAACCAATTTAGTAATTATTTTTCATTTAAAATTTTAAAAAAAAATGACATTATCAATTAAACCAAATTGATACAAAATCTAAAATTATTGGCCAAAATTGAGCCAATTGAAAGTGTAGGCACCAAATTGGCACTATAACCAAAATATAAGGATCTCCAATGCAATTTTCCCTCTACTTTAATAATAGCATTTCGAAGGTATGATATTACCCAAGCAACCTGATCTAAGTCTAAGGTACATTTCCTAATTTTGTCACCTTTGTAGGGAAAACTATCATATATAAGGAGTGTCTTTCCATGGCACACTATCTCAAATCAACTGGGTGAAAGCCTTACCTAATTGAAAACAATCTACTTTACATTGAAAATGGCGTTCGTTTGATTAGAAAAAGTTATCTCAACCAATTTCAAATGTCATTATCCCAATTATCACAAATCCAATAATGGTTTCATATGGATTACTCCAAGCCTAATATGAGAACACCAAACCATTCCAAGGCATAGTAAATGCCCCAGAATCATCAGCTGGCTCTTCAAAGTCAATGCTCAACGCCTTCTCGAAAAAGTCCGCTCGTATCAAAACAAAAGCAAGTCCTTAGAAGAAATCATCCAAATTGGGAAAGAATTTAGTAGAATGAATATCAACATCTGTAGACGTCCCCGAACGCCCCGGGAGGATGAGTCTCGTTCCGTTCGTTTTGGGCTCACTACAGTTCGGACTCAAATTGTCACGGTTCTTAATCTGAACCAAAGAGTCCGAATCCGGCAAATCGTTTTGAGAAAAACAAATTTTTTGAAAAGAAGTGCCAAACATGGACTGCTTTGCCAGATACAAAGTCGCCACCTAAATATTTTATTTTTGGAGAAATTTAGGAAACCCTGACTCGTTTTCCTAAGGCCACGTGTCCGTCATCACCAAAGTTGCCTCGGCTCGAGAACTTGGGTACGATTGGGGAAGGTCACTTCGTGAGCACCCCCGCTCGCCCGATCAAAGATCGGCCTCTACTAACCATGATATCGAGTTTTGAAAACCTTATGCATTCTTATTCCGATTATTAGCCTAGATTTACTATGTGATGCGCACAGCATACAAGTATAGACCGGGTTGCCTGAATTGGAACAAAACATTTCATGTTTATTTTTGAAAGATGGTTTGCTACTCGCAAGTAGACTGAAAATGCAGATTTTGCCACCCTCGGGTGGGCTTAGAAAAGATGGTTTTGCCATTATCTAGTGGGCTTAAAACTCACAGTCAATGCATTGTTCCAATCCAAATAACCAACCTTCACCCACAGGCATTCAGGCAGTTATATCACATAAGCAAATAGCCTCATGGTAAGCATGCTATCATGGCAGTCACTCACACACATGCAAGGATGCTAAAGCATAAAACTTACCGAGTACTCCAAGCCAAAACAAAAGCTATGTTAAAAATCCATGCATGATCCTAACTATACAGAGATGCCTAATGCAACAAATACAAAAATGCAACTATAGCAGGCTCGGCTATTCTAAAGATGGCATGTGAAATGCTACAACTAACAAGTATTCAACTCGGAATTGAAATACAATGCAGTTAGTATGATGCGCCGAACCTGGTGCATGCAAGACAGATGAATGAATGCAAACATGCTATCATACTGTATGCTAATTGAAACATGCCCTAATCTAACCATCATAAGCTGGTAAATAAAAGGGAGAAAGACGTGGGGTTGGAAGACATACATCACACACACGCACACTTATTACATCATTGCCCTCGCGCAGAGGGTCCGAATAAATAATATACAGTCCCAAATAAATAATACAGTCCCAATAAGTACAAAATCTTAATTAATTAACAAATTAATCTAGGAAAGCAATAAATGGCACGCAAATCCATGGACCACCTCGGCTCTGTTCCAAATGATGAATGATGCATGCTCGGGTTGCTTGGCGCAGAAATCCATTGCGACGCCCCAATTAACCTCTGCTTACAATTAAGCCCGGAATGTTGCGCGAAGCCCCAAAAGATTGCCGGTTTTTTATTTGCTGCAACAGAGAGCAGGAAAGGGGCATGGCAATGTATTTTCACATATGTATGCTTGACTACTCTTCAGGGAGTGTAGTCCTCGATCCTCGTGCCATCAATCACGCATCTCGATGCATGATGGCCGAGGAGTCGATTTGCATAACTCAATATGGAATGAATGCACATGAAAACATAACAAGGCCTAGACTCCATCATGGATAATCCAGAGTGTCGGTGACCGGGAATTAAGACACGTTCCGTCACTCGAAGTACGAAACGTCCCTCGTGTCCTGTGCTCGGGCTAACTCCTATCCCAAACACAATGCAAATGAGATGACATGCACTATGAAACTAATATACAACCTAGCATACGCAATGCTATGAAATGGCATACACAATGCATGATGTAACATGGCATACACGATGCTCTAACATGCAACCTAGCATACGCAATGCTATGAATTGAAATGGCATACACAATGCATAATGGACTTACACCAACATGAGTGGACCTCAGCCACACTCACATTAGTGGCCATTAGATGAAAATGAGACACTCGAAATGCGTGCACGCATGCACGCAAACCGAGGACCGACCCTAAGGCACAAATGCCACTCTAACAAGGCATGGCAAGGCACGAAATATGGCATACAGAACATGCAAGTTCCAGCACTGAAATGTGATGCAAAATGGCCCCGAAACATGGAAACATGGCACCCGATGCATGGAATGGTCCCGAAACACAAGACTAGGCACATGCATTGACCTATAGCTATACAAAGCATGCATTATTCGATCATGAAGCATGAAGACAGAACCAAGGCATTCCCAAAACATGAACATTTCTAATTCAAAGCATGGCCAAAAGATGCTAGCAAGATGGCCTAACATAGCATGCAATTTTGACTAGCAAACATGGTTTACATGGCAAGTATATGAAGCATATGGAATCTCACCAAACCAGCCAAAATCAGTGAACAAAACATGCCAAAATATGCCCACATAACCACTGAAATGAAGTCAACACATGCAAAAATGATGAGCTCCTTTAGAGGGCTATGCAAGGGATTATTAAGCACATACAAGATGGACACTTAGCATGGCACAAAAAACTCTTAAAATCAAATATGATAGCTCCAAAACTCACCAAATTGGGCCTGAAAAGTGGCTAAGAAGCATGCAAAGAGGGGTCCCTTTGGAAGGCCAAAATGACCATCAAACAACTCAAGGTGAGAGGGGGTCATCCCCCTCTGATTTGGAGGCTCAAAACAGTGTGTTAGCCACTGAAAATCCACTGGATTTCAGTGGCTAGATGGCCAAACAAAGCATGCAACAAGAGCTTAGGTGTAAGGCTCAAAATAAGAGACAATTAAGCATACAAGGAGGCATATGACCTCAAAAAAATATGGGACCTTAAAAAAACTTGAAGATGAGATTAAAACAAGATATTTTTCAGTTTATGACAACTCTCAAAAATGAACACAAGTAGGGCTAATCTATCATGCAAAAATGGCCCTACAAGAGAGATTAGAGACAGGGGACAGTAGCTGGCCCCAAATAGCAAAGAGCCCTTCAACAAAGTTTAAGAGGGACTAAAAAAAAGGCACTTTACAGTTTATATCAAGTCTCGAAAATGAGCACAAGTAGGGCTAAACTATCATGCAAAAATGGGCCTATAAAGAGAGATAGGAGACAAGTGGTAGTAGATGGCCTCAAACAGAGGAGAGCCCTTCAACAAAGTTGAATAGGGACTCAAAACAAGACATTTTACAGTTTGGCTCGGAGCCTAAAAATGCGCAAAAATAAGGCTAGTACATCATGCAAAAAAAGGCCTAAAAGAGGGATAGAGAGACAAGAGGTAGTAGGAGACCTCAAACAACAAGAGGTCCTTGATCAAACATGGAGAGGAGCTCAAAATATGACTATTTACAGTTCAGGTCGGAGCCAAAAATGTAAGCAACAAAAGCTAAGATAGCATGCAAAATAGGGCAAAAAATGAGGGAAAGGAGACTCACCCTTGTAGCACAAGTCTTCAACAGCTTTTGGTCTAAGAAAGTGTGCTCCTAACCTCTGAAAATAGCCTCCAAGTTGCTGGAATGGAGTGTGGGTTGATAGGCTATGAGTTGGTGTAGAAATGGTGTAGAAGCAAGGGTATTTTGAGGCTTGGAGTAGAGAGAGAGGGAGGCTTTAATGCAAGAGCTCCAATGGATTTTTCTAACCCCTCAAAATGGAGCTGGGGTGCTGGTTTTATAGAGGAGAGGCCAAGGGAAAAGGGGGGGAAAATCAAATTCAAATTTTCCCCCCAAAAGGGCAGATCCCCGGGCAGGGGTCTGGGTCAAAACAGCTGGCACAGCTGTAAGGAACCAGGAGAGAGAAATTTGGCCGGCCAGGTTCAGGAGGTTCAGGTGGCCGGCCGGCCAGGGTCAAAAGGGTCAACAATGATTAGTGGCCGGCCACCCCAAAAAGGTGGCCTCCCATGTGTGTACAACACAGCTGTATGGTCAAAAATTGGAAAAAGTGAACCAGGAGAGAGAAAAACCAACTTTTTAGAGGGGTTCAAAAGGGTCAGGAAGAGTTGATGGCCGGCCTACCCATATTGGTGGCCTCCCATGTGTGTACAACACAATGGTGTGGAGGAAAGTCAGAAAAAGTGACCCGGGAATGGAAAAAGTCAGCTTTCTAGTGAAGAAAACGGGCGATGAAGAGCGATGAAGGAATAAAGCTGGTCTTTAGAACAACTGCTGGCCTCCCAACCTTCTACAACCTTTCTAACAATGAAAATAAGGTATCTGCCAAAAATGAACCCAAACCGATGTAAAACAAAGGTTCGGGGGCCAAAACGCGCAGCCCGGGGTTCCGAAAACTGACTGTTAAGCACCGGAGGTGGCGTTCGACCACGAAGTTGGTCTCTTGAGCCACAGTGTCCCTCAAAAGGGAGGAAACAAGGTGTATGCCAAAAACCGGAGCAAACGGAGGTGGTTAAGCGGTCCCGAACCGAGGCACATGGCCGACGGCTCCGAAAAACCGGAAACCGGGAACCGGGCTCCAAACGGGAAAAATGGCCTACGACCACGAAATGTAGCCTATGGCCATTGAGAGATGGTCTACGAGACCTATCCCTCCCTTTGGGAAGAGAAAACAAAGAAAATGGGACCCGGTTCGCAAACCGAGGCAAAGCACAAAAGAGTCTGGAAGTCCGGAGGCAAGGCTCGCAGCCGAGACTCCGCAACCTCAGAACGAGCACAACATGCAACATCACCGAGCGCTCAGTTGGTGACGCCTGAGTCTTAAGGTCGGTCAAAAATGGGGTGTCTACAGTTGCTCCTCTTTGACAGAACTTGAAAGTCATAAGTGACGGGAGTAAATGTCAAAGCCCAGAGACGACCCATTTTTGACAAGGCCGAAGACTCAGGCAAACAGGCGAAATAAACAAAAAGATGTGCCCGCAGGCATGCCCGCAGGCAGGGGGCAAAATGCAAAGCGGTATGCACCAAGCCAGATGTAACTCATGATCATGCAAAACAGCAAGCTGTAATGAAGCGCACACGCAACAGTTTTAAGCAAGAATGCAAAGCAACAACTACATTTCATGCAGTTGAAGAATGCGGAGAATCATCGAATTCTCACCATGTCTCACACGGAGAAGATACAATACCTGTGCGGCGCGTCTGGTCGTACCAGCCTCAAATGAACCGTACATACAATATCGTGCCTGAAAAAGGAAGAAACTTAACAAGCACAACATAGTTAACAACATATGTTCAGTGTGATATCGAATGCAGACAAACGCGGTGTTGATGGGTGAGTGCATCGTAATGCGAGAAGCGACGTGCGTGAAAACGCAAGTTAAGCACAAGGATATGACAATGCTCGTGAAAAGTGCAGAACAGTGCAAGCGGTGTGCATGAGAATGCAAGTGACGTGCATAACAATGCAGGACAAGCGTAAACTCGAATGCACATTTCGAAATGAAACAACGAGCAAAGTAATGCAAGTTCCGATGAAGATGACTCAATCGCGACCTCCGGTTTATCTCCCGGAGGGGTCACAACATTTTCAAAAAGGATACATCTTGCTCTCGGCGAGTAATGATGAAACACACATTGAAAGTTGGAGTTGAAGTTCCCGCGGAGGGGTTTCGCGACAAAAAGTGCACTTTCCTTGTACTTTCTCGGGTGCCAGGGACTCCAATCATCACCAAAATTTGTAGAGGTCTTGGACACCATGTTGGGAACACTGCCGGCCATGCCTAGTCCAAGGGGGAGGCTGCCGGCTAGGGGTGAGGCAAGAGGATGGCCGGCCTGCCAGAAAAGGTGGCCGGCCGGCCACCTAGCCCAAATCCGGGGCAGT
The DNA here is from genome assembly GCA_030407325.1 of Camellia japonica. Taxonomy (NCBI): domain Eukaryota; kingdom Viridiplantae; phylum Streptophyta; class Magnoliopsida; order Ericales; family Theaceae; genus Camellia; species Camellia japonica. The sequence continues at coordinate 54,776,144 of JAPPVO010000059.1, read as the reverse complement.
TTGGTCTTTTTGCTCTCTTTTCTTTAAATGTGCTTATCCAAAGCACTTTTCCTCACAACTCCAGCTCTGAAATTGCTCTCTCCTCCTCCCCAAACCATTTTCTTCCTCAGATCTGCGCTCTATACGCGTTTTCCAACGCCCCACGCAAGTTGTTTTCGCGAAATCTTTCAGTTTTCGTCACTTTGAACCGATTAAATTTTGATTTCGGCGCTTCTTTTCTCATTTTCACCACTTGAGGTAAGTTTGTCTCAATATTTGGAAGATTTTCTCGGGAGTTGACTTTTGTTGACTTTTTCATTTCCCGAGAGTTGACTTTTGTTGACTTTTTCTAATTTTGGCTCATTTTGCTCGTTTTTTGCTCCTTTTTGCAGATTTTTCGAGATGGCTGGTCATTTCCCTCATGGTGGAGGTCCTCCGGGTGCCGGAGATGATCCCAATATTATGGCTTTGCCCCCAAGAGTTCGGCCGTTTGATCCCGAGAGGTATCATCCTCAGGAGCACGTCCTTCCTCAGGCGGTTTTCTACCACTTCACTGATTTTGATGATCGAGCGCCTAGGGATCTGCTTTTGCGAGAGCCGGAGTCCCACCTCTCTTACCAGGCATGAGAGTTATTTACTTCACTCTTACATTTTCTGCAATGCATTCTGCATTTTCCGTGTATTTTGTGCTTTTGCTATGTTTATTTGCTTACTCAAGCTCACAGCTTGTTTTGAATGTTTAGTTTATAACACCGTATTCCGTTTGCATCTTGAACACACAGTTCAAACACTCCGACTTTCTGAACACGCAGCCCGTATATTGATTGTGAACACACAGCACACACTTGTTGAGAATTGAACACACAGCCCAAACTTTGAGATGAACACACAGCCCACTGATTTTGAAATCTGAACGCACAGCTCAAATACTTGATGTTGACGTTGAACACGTAGTTCGAACTTTGATGATGAACACACAGCCCATTTTTTGATTGTGAGCACACAGCATACACTTGTTTGAGAATTGAACACACAGCCCAAACTTTGAGATGAACACACAACCACTAATTTTGAAATCTGAACACACAGCTCAAATACTTGATGTTAACACACAGCTCGTTGTTGAGGTGAACACACAGCACACACTGATTGAGAATTGAACACGCAATCCAAACACTTGATGTTGAACACACAGCTCGTTGTTGAGGTGAACACACAGCACACACTGATTGAGAGTTGAACACGCAGCCCAAACTTTGAGATGAACACACAGCCTATACTTTGATGTCGAACACACAGCTCGTTGTTGAGGTGAACACACAGCACACACTGATTGAGAGTTGAACACGTAGCCCAAACTTTGAGATGAACACACAGCCCACACTTTGAAATCTGATTTGATTTTGCACACAGCCTAGACATTTCATTTGCACGCAGCTTATTCATTTCATTTGCACGCAGCTTATTCATTTCATTCTGAAACTAAATACATGTGTTCATCCTGAACGCAGGTGACTTCTTGCGCTGCGCGAGGATATGGCTCTATCATGGCGAGAGAGTGGTATGCTGAGCTTCCGGAGGCCGTCCGGGATTTGGTTGACGTGGTAGGGTTTGGGCCCTTTTGCGCTGGGATCTCCCGTTGTCCTGCTAGTAGGACACTGATGGGTGCTTTGGTAGAGAGATGGTGGGACACCACCAACTCCTTTCATTTCTCTGCCACCGGGGACTTGACCATGACCCCATTTGACTTCGCTGTACTGACGGGTCTTGATATGGGAGGCTGGGCTATCCCATATGACGAGGATATGGGCCAGTGGGAGGCCACTTGGATATACTTATGGGGGCTCGCCCGCCAGTTGACCGATCTTCGGGCAGAGTCCGATACACCTGGTTCTCTTCTCATTTCAGGAGGGCGGAGATGGAGCCTGAGACTCCTGAGGAGGTGGCACAGTACACCCGTGGATTTCTGATGTTCCTTTTCGGGACCACTATGTTCGCCGATAGGGGGAACACCATCGGGCTATATCTTTTGAGCGCTCTAGTGGACCTATCACAGGTCAGTCGATATGATTGGGGTGGTGCCAGCCTGGCTACTCTCTATTGCTATATGAGTGCGACCTCCCGCGGACGGAGGAACATGGTTGGCGGCTACTGGAGGGCCTGGGAGGTACTTTCTGCCTTCCTGATTTGCATTTCTGCTTCTCATTACTTGTTCATTGCGCACACGGTGCACTTTACATTCTATACCTTGTACTTTGCTCTCAGCATTTTGTATTTACATCCTGCACTCAGCATTCTGTATTCTGATGGCTATTGCTCTGTTTCTCACAGTTATGGGTCTACGCATACTTCCCGACATTAGCCCCAGAGCTTGAGGTGGAGGTGCCCCTCGTGACCCCATATTCACTTGTATTCGAGGGCCAACACCGGCCGAGGCCTCGGGAGTCTTTCCTCTACCTGCGGCAGTACTTCGATACAGTGCGATCGTCAGAGGTATTTCAGAACTCTCAGTTCTTCATGTTTACAATCTTTGATTTATCTTGCACATACACAATTTCTGATCAGCTTATGCATTGGTTATCCGCAGATCACATGGCAGCCTTGGGCGTCTTTAGGTAGAGAGCTCCGATTCCAGTTTGCCGGAGCATGGGGGGCCTCTCGGTATAGGATCCTGTTTGAGGGACCAGTTGGTAGGGCTTGGTTTTTGGGGGATCGCTTCTTGCGTCAGGTATGGGGCTACCCTGATCAGGACATTCCTTCAGCGCCTCCAGACGATATGCGGACCGCTGATAGGCTCTCTCCCCAGGATGTCGTTGATGCTATGCAGGGTACCGATGCATTCTTACACTTAGAGCAGGGGGAGTATGCGACCTATCGTCACACATACTTGATGGCTCCACTTACGGGGGTCCGTACTCCGACGAGGAGATCTGCTGGTATGCCTTTATCGAGCCGGGCTCAGACTACAGTTGCCCCTTCCACCAGCAGGGCTGGCACATCTAGAGGCGGGGGTAGATTGGTTCCCCCGATTCCTCCGACTCATCATCATCCTGGATGGCCAGATATGCCGACTGAGTTGATGGGATGGCGATATGGGACTTCCTACCCGATCCCGATAGAGCCTCCTATGCCTGACCACCGATATGTCAGTGATCCTGACTCACCACCGGTATGTTCCACTATTTTCCGTTTTATCACACAGATACTTTGGCATTTGTTTATTCATTGATGACTTGAGCTTGTATCTGCAGCCACCCCGGGAGTACATGGATGAGGTGCTCGGGATGGTAGCCTCACTTGAGGGCATGGTCCTACGGAGAGAGGCGCAGTTGTCCCTCATGGGTGTCCAGGTACCCTTTAGTTTTCTTGCATTTATCATACTTCTGATGACATGCTGATCTTGAACATTTTACTGCATTGATAGGCTGCCTGTGTAGATCACGTCTGACACACACCACATTTACGCACTGTACCTACATGCACCCACTTTATGTAGTTTTCTTGCATCTGCATCTGATACACATATTTTGGCTGATGTATTCAAATTGCATTCTTCCTTTTCAGATGCTGCCGATATATACCGGGCCACAGCCTGGGCCACCTGGGCCTTCTCGAGGAGCTGGGCCATCTAGACCTTCTCGAGGGGCTAGGAGAGGGGAGTCGTCTCGCGGACGAGGCAAATGCAGGGCGCACATCATAGAGGAGGAGCCCAGCGAGGAGGAGGAGGAGACTGCAGATCCCCAGTCAGAGACATCTGCTGACAGAGAGGGTGGCTCTGATCCTGGTTCCGGTAGTGGAGATGAGGCTGATGAGGGTTCCGAGGATGGCAGCCCCGGCTCAGATGATAGTGATGATAATACAGAGGCTGTTCCGCAGAAGAGGACGAAGAGGGCCTCTTATTCTTGCTCTTGAAAGCATTGATGCAGTTGTTCCCTGTTTTATTTACCTTTTTACTAGTAGTTGTAGCACATTGCACATTGTTAGGCAGTTTTATTTTCTGTAAAACTTGTACCCTTGTTGTAAAACATGATGGAATGAAACAGCTTTTGAAAAAGTGTTGTATTTTATGTTCTTAGCATCGCATCGCATCATTTTGCACCAAAATGAGATTAAATGGAAATGTGCATTGTGTATTTGCCCAGTCAGGTAGTGAACCGACGCAACAAACTAAACAACTTAACTTACTAAGAAATAACAAAACCTTAGCAACTTTACAACTCGATAAGCAAAACACAACAAAGTTGACGACTCGATAAATAAGGCACAAAAACATTAAACAAAAAGTAACAACTCGATGCACGAAACTCGACAGCTCAACAAAACTTAACAACTCGATAAGAAAAACAACAACTCGATAAGCAAGACAACAACTCGATAAGCAAGACTTAACAACAACTCTATAAACAAAGTGTATTTCGGACGATCTGGGTGACGGAACGCATCCGAAACTGAGGGAAATGGAGGCCTTCGACACTCCCGATGCATGGAAATGCTAGGAACTTTCCTCTAGAGGGTAGAACAGGACCAAAGGCATATTTGGGAGCATGGCCGGCCACCTTTGGGAGCTGGCCGGCCAGCTTTTGCATTTGGAGGGGAGAGGGGTGGCCGGCCTACCAGAAAAGGTGGCCGGCCGGCCACCTAGCTCAGCAACCACCAAATTTTTGACACGTGTCCCCCGAACGGTGTCTTATCCTCTTTAAAAGTCCTAGCCTCGTGGTTGATTCATTTCATCTCAGTTTTGCACCAAAAATGGAGGCGTTTCTCGTCGAAAATCTCACAGCTTGGATCGCTTCTCTAGATGGCTCGGAAAAGTTGAACTTCCGGGGCTTCGGCTTGAATGCACTATTCACACTGAGCCGTACTCCGCTGCACCTTCCCTTCCTTCATGCCGCGGCGAGGTTTTGGAACCCGGTAACGCATGTGTTTAGCTTCGGCGGGCAAGAGGTATGTCCAACTTTCGAAGATTTTCAAGTTTTGATGGAATCTGAACGTTATGAAGAGATCTTGCCTCAGTTTCGCTTTGGCCATGCCCAAGCCTTAGGGCGGATGTGTGGACTCACCATGCATGACGCTCGGTCTCTGATCTGCAACGGGGAACTGGACATCCTCGGCTTGATTCATCGCTTTTCTGATGCCGGTGACCGCGGCAACCATTATTGGCAAGGTTTTCGGCAACATGCCCTCTGCTTGTGCATGCTGTCTCACTTTCTGCTTGCCCCGGGCTTCGGTGGATCTAGCATTCGTCTGATTGAAGTTGCTCAAGGCTTGAAGGAAGGAAAGAGCTGCATCGCCATGACATTGGCCGAGACACTGATGGGCTTAGATGCTTTCTATCGCCAGGAGACGACCAGATTTGCGGGGAGTCCACTACTGCTGCAGGTAATGTTTCCACCCAATCTCACATATATATTGCTCACGTCACTCGGCCCTCGGGCTCGTTTCTTCTCACAAAAACCTTTTCTTACTTTTCTCTCATCGCACATCTCTCTATTCTTTATTCTCTCATTTTTCATCCCTTCCCAGGTATGGTTGATGGATAAATTGCAGGTTGTGGACTCTTGCCCAGCCTACTCAACCCGCGGCTACTTCTTTCGACAACGCCTAGTCGATGCCCTTGATGAGGGATGGTGGTTCGACTGGATGTACAATTTGTCTGCAGATCGTATTGCTTGGCGCTGTCCTTGGCTCAATCTCCCGGCGATGAGCTATAGCATGTCCTGGCAGACCGGGATCCAGTTGATTGGCCTGACCCACTGTGTGTTCTACTTTCCATTTCGGTTCCTGCGCCAATTCAGTCATTATCAGACTTGCCCACCAGAGGGGATAGAGTATCCTGCCACATTCCCGGTTCGAGGTGCACAGCTTACCCGATATGTAGCAGCATGGAGGACTAGAGAGCTCCTTACCCTGCTCCCACTTTCAGTTGCACTTTGTCTGACGAGTGCTTGGATTGGCTCAATGAAGAGGCGCAGATTGGGCCCAGCTTGGCATCAGAGGCTTCGACCAGCTCTGGGAGGGGGCGCAGGGACACCTGACTTATCTATGTCCCGAATTTATTGCTTTACCAGTACTTTCAAGTTTTCTTTATGATTGTAATAAAAAAAAACAACTTCAATTTGTATGCAAGAGCAGGAGAACTCTGTATTGAAATCAATGAAATTGAAGGTTGTGGGTACTGAAAATTTTCCGCTTTGGTCCAAAAATGGTCTAAGTTGTAAAAAGATTAATTTGAACAAAGTCAACTTTCATTAAAACTTTTCAAAACCATTTTCGATATGGATCAGAACTGGACACGCCTGAGATCTGTCACTGAGATGCACAACCCCAAATCCTAGCAACTGGAAAGTTGCCCCTAGTCTGAATAGTACCGCAGCATTGCACAGCAACGGAAAGTTGCCCCTAGTCTGAGAAACACTGCACCGGAGATTACGATGAATGCTGACAGACAAAGATGACTGAAATGATCAAATGGACAAAGTTGATCGGGGAAAAGATTATGGCTGAACTTCAGGACGAAGTTGCCTACGTATCCCAAAGATGGGAATCAAGCCTTACGTAGTTCAGGCTCGGGTTCACTCGAGTATTTTCGTTCTCCTTTTACGCTCTAACTTTTGCCAACTCCGCCCTTTGCGGGTTTTCAACCTTGCGAGCTCAGTTTTTATAATTTCAAATTTTTTGTGCTCTGAGTTTTGCCTAGGTCGCCCTTTCGGGTTTTCGGCCTAGCGAGCCTCTCAAGGGTAATATTTCTTCAACTTGTCCATATTGATCGGTTGCGAGAACTCCAAGCCATCTAGATCCATCAGAACCACAGCTCCACCTGACTAGATAGACTTAATGATGGAGGGGCCAGTCCAATTAGGTCTGAACTTGCCCCTCGGGTCGTGGATGGGAGCTCGGTTATCCTTGAGTACCAAATCTCCTTCCTTTAAATTCCTGGACTTCACTTTCTTGTTGAAAGCTCGGGAAATTCTGCACTGATAACCTTGAACATGGTACAGTGCTTTCAGTCTTCTCTCATCAAAGAGCATGAGTTCCTCGAACCTGCTCTGCTGCCAATCTGCTTCGGCTATTTGACATTCAGCCAATACTCGCAAAGACGGAACCTCAATTTCGATAGGTAGAACGGCCTCCATCCCATAAACTAATGAATATGGAGTCGCCCCAGTAGAAGTTCTGATTGAAGTCCGGTAGCCCCACAGAGCAAACGGCAGCTTATCTGGCCAATCCCGGTAGGTTTCCACCATCTTCTGCCAGTATGTGTTTGATATTCTTGTTGGCGGCCTCAACCGCTCCATTGGTTGCGGCCGATAGGTAGACGACTTATGAAAAGCCACGTTGTTTTTTCCAACAAGTCAACCACTCCTTCTTGAACCAATGGATTTTTCTAACCCCTAAATGGAGCTGGGGGCTGGTTTTATAGAGGAGAGGCCAAGGGAAAAGGGGGGAAAATCAAATTCAAATTTCCCCCCAAAAGGGCAGATCCCCGGGCAGGGGTCTGGGTCAAAACAGCTGGCACAGCTGTAAGGAACCAGGAGAGAGAAATTTGGCCGGCCAGGTTCAGGAGGTTCAGGTGGCCGGCCGGCCAGGGTCAAAAGGGTCAACAATGATTAGTGGCCGGCCACCCCAAAAAGGTGGCCTCCCATGTGTGTACAACACAGCTGTATGGTCAAAAACTGGAAAAAGTGAACCAGGAGAGAGAAAAACCAACTTTTTAGAGGGGTTCAAAAGGGTCAGGAAGAGTTGATGGCCGGCCTACCCATATTGGTGGCCTCCCATGTGTGTACAACACAATGGTGTGGAGGAAAGTCAGAAAAAGTGACCCGGGAATGGAAAAAGTCAGCTTTCTAGTGAAGAAACGGGCGATGAAGAGCGATGAAGGAATAAAGCTGGTCTTTAGAACAATTGCTGGCCTCCCACCCTTCTACAACCTTTCTAACAATGAAAATAAGGTTTCTGCCAAAAATGAACCCAAACCGATGTAAAACGAAGGTTCGGGGGCCAAAACGCGCGGCCCGGGGCCCGAAAACTGACTGTTAAGCACCGGAGGTGGCGTTCGACCACGAAGTTGGTCTCTCGAGCCACAGTGTCCCTCAAAAGGGAGGAAACAAGGTGTATGCCAAAAACCGGAGCAAACGGAGGTGGTTAAGCGGTCCCGAACCGAGGCACATGGCCGACGGCTCCGAAAAACCGGAACCGGAACCGGGCTCCAAACGGGAAAAATGGCCTACGACCACGAAATGTAGCCTACGGCCACTGAGAGATGGTCTACGAGACCTCTCCCTCCCTTTGGGAAGAGAAAACAGAGAAAACGGGACCCGGTTCGCAAACCGAGGCAAAGCACAAAAGAGTCCGGAAGTCCGGAGGCAAGGCTCGCAGCCGAGACTCCGCAACCTCAGAACGAGCACAACATGCAACATCACCGAGCGCTCAGTTGGTGACGCCTGAGTCTTAAGGTCGGTCAAAAATGGGGTGTCTACAGTTGCCTCCTCTTTGACAGAACTCTGAAAGTCATAAGTGACGGGAGTGAATGTCAAAGCCCAGAGACGACCCATTTTTGACAAGGCCGAAGACTCAGACAAACAGGCGAATAAACAAAAAGATGTGCCCGCAGGCATGCCCGCAGGCAGGGGCAAAATGCAAAGCGGTATGCACCAAGCCGGATGTAACTCATGATCATGCAAACAGCAAGCTGTAATGAAGCGCACACGCAACAGTTTTAAGCAAGAATGCAAAGCAACAACTACATTTCATGCAGTTGAAGAATGCGGAGAATCATCGAATTCTCACCATGTCTCACACGGAGAAGATACAATACCTGTGCGGCTCGTCTGGTCGCACCAGCCTCAAATGAACCGTACATACAATATCGTGCCTGAAAAAGGAAGAAACTCTAACAAGCACAACATAGTTAACAACATATGTTCAGTGTGATATCGAATGCAGACAAACGCGGTGTTGATGGGTGAGTGCATCGCAATGCGAGAAGCGACGTGCGTGACAAACGCAAGTTAAGCACAAGGATATGACAATGCTCGTGAAAGTGCAGAACAGTGCAAGCGGTGTGCATGAGAATGCAAGTGACGTGCATAACAATGCAGGATCAAGCGTAAACTCGAATGCACATTTCGAAATGAAACAACGAGCAAAGTAATGCAAGTTCGATGAAGATGACTCAATCGCGACCTCCGGTTTACCTCCCGGAGGGGTCACAACATATTTCAAAAAGGATACATCTTGCTCTCGGCGAGTAATGATGAAACACACATTGAAAGTTGGAGTTGAAGTTCCCGCGGAGGGGTTTCGCGACAAAAAGTGCACTTTCCTTGTACTTTCTCGGGTGCCAGGGACTCCAATCATCACCAAAATTTGAGAGGTCTTGGACACCATGTTGGGAACACTGCCGGCCATGCCTGGTCCAAGGGGGAGGCTGCCGGCAGGGGTGAGGCAAGAGGATGGCCGGCCTGCCAGAAAAGGTGGCCGGCCGGCCACCTAGCCCAAATCCGGGGCAGTTTGGTCTTTTGCTCTCTTTTCTTTAAATGTGCTTATCCAAAGCACTTTTCCTCACAACTCCAGCTCTCGAAATTGCTCTCTCCTCCTTCCCAAACCATTTTCTTCCTCAGATCTGCGCTCTATACGCGTTTTCCAACGCCCACGCAAGTTGTTTTCGCGAAATCTTTCAGTTTTCGTCACTTTGAACCGATTAAATTTTGATTTCGGCGCTTCTTTTCTCATTTTCACCACTTGAGGTAAGTTGTCTCAATATTTGGAAGATTTTCTAGGAGTTGACTTTTGTTGACTTTTTCATTTCCCGAGAGTTGACTTTGTTGACTTTTTCTAATTTTGGCTCATGTTTGCTCGTTTTTTGCTCCTTTTTGCAGATTTTTCGAGATGGCTGGTCATTTCCCTCATGGTGGAGGTCCTCCGGGTCCAGAGATGATCCCATATTATGGCTTTGCCCCCGAAGAGTTCGGCCGTTTGATCCCGAGAGGTATCATCCTCAGGAGCACGTCCTTCCTCAGGCGGTTTTCTACCACTTCACTGATTTTGATGATCGAGCGCCTAGGGATCTGCTTTTGCGAGAGCCGGAGTCCCACCTCTCTTACCAGGCAGAGAGTTATTTACTTCACTCTTACATTTTCTGCAATGCATTCTGCATTTTCCGTGCTATTTTGTGCTTTTGCTATGTTTATTTGCTTACTCAAGCTCACAGCTTGTTTTGAATGTTTAGTTTATAACACCGTATTCCGTTTGCATCTTGAACACACAGTTCAAACACTCCGACTTTCTGAACACGCAGCCCGTATATTGATTGTGAACACACAGCACACACTTGTTGAGAATTGAACACACAGCCCAAACTTTTGAGATGAACACACAGCCCACTGATTTTGAAATCTGAACACACAGCTCAAATACTTGATGTTGACGTTGAACACGTAGTTCGAACTTTGATGATGAACACACAGCCCATTTTTCTGATTGTGAGCACACAGCATACACTTGTTTGAGAATTGAACACACTAGCCCAAACTTTGAGATGAACACACAACCACTGAATTTTGAAATCTGAACACACAGCTCAAATACTTGATGTTGAACACACAGCTCGTTGTTGAGGTGAACACACAGCACACACTGATTGAGAATTGAACACGCAGTCCAAACACTTGATGTTGAACACACAGCTCGTTGTTGAGGTGAACACACAGCACACACTGATTGAGAGTTGAACACGCAGCCCAAACTTTGAGATGAACACACAGCCCATACTTTGATGTCGAACACACAGCTCGTTGTTGAGGTGAACACACAGCACACACTGATTGAGAGTTGAACACGAGCCCAAACTTTGAGATGAACACACAGCCCACACTTTGAAATCTGATTTGATTTTGCACACAGCCTAGACATTTCATTTGCACGCAGCTTATTCATTTCATTTGCACGCAGCTTATTCATTTCATTCTGAAACTAAATACATGTGTTCATCCTGAAGCAGGTGACTTCTGCGCTGCGCGAGGATATGGCTCTATCATGGCGAGAGAGTGGTATGCTGAGCTTCCGGAGGCCGTCCGGGATTTGGTTGACGTGGTAGGGTTTGGGCCCTTTTGCGCTGGGATCTCCCGTTGTCCTGCTAGTAGGACACTGATGGGTGCTTTGGTAGAGAGATGGTGGGACACCACCAACTCCTTCCATTTCTCTGCCACCGGGGACTTGACCATGACCCCATTTGACTTCGCCGTACTGACGGGCCTTGATATGGGAGGCTGGGCTATCCCATATGACGAGGATATGGGCCAGTGGGAGGCCCTTGGATATACTTATTGGGGGCTCGCCCGCTAGTTGACCGATCTTCGGGCAGAGTCCGATACACCTGGTTCTCTTCCCATTTCAGGAGGGCGGAGATGGAGCCTGAGACTCCTGAGGAGGTGGCACAGTAACCCGTGGATTTCTGATGTTCCTTTTCGGGACCACTCTGTTCGCCGATAGGGGGAACACTGCTCGGGCTATATCTTTGAGCGCTCTAGTGGACCTATCACAGGTCAGCTCGATATGATTGGGGTGGCGCCAGCCTGGCTACTCTCTATTGCTATATGAGCGCGACCTCCCGCGGACGGGGGAACATGGTTGGCGGCTATTGGAGGGCCTGGGAGGTACTTTCTGCCTTCTTGATTTACATTTCTGCTTCTCATTACTTGTATCATTGCGCACACGGCTGCACTTTACATTCTGATACCTTGTACTTTGCTCTCAGCATTTTGTATTTACATTCCTGCACTCAGCATTCTGTATTCTGATGGCTATTGCTCTGTTTCTCACAGTTATGGGTCTACGCATACTTCCCGACATTAGCCCCAGAGCTTGAGGTGGAGGTGCCCCTCGTGACCCCATATTCACTTGTATTCGAGGGCCAGCACCGGCCGAGGCCTCGGGAGTCTTTCCTCTACCTGCGGCAGTACTTCGATACAGTGCGATCGTCAGAGGTATTTCAGAACTCTCAGTTCTTCATGTTTACAATCTTTGATTTATCTTGCACATACACAATTTCTGATCAGCTTATGCATTGGTTATCCGCAGATCACATGGCAGCCTTGGGCGCTCTTTAGGTAGAGACGCTCCGATTCCAGTTTGCCGGAGCATGGGGGGCCTCTCGGTATAGGATCCTGTTTGAGGGGCCAGTTGGTAGGGCTGGTTTTTGGGGGATCGCTTCTTGCGTCAGGTATGGGGCTACCCTGATCAGGACATTCCTTCAGCGCCTCCAGACGATATGCGGACCGCTGATAGGCTCTCTCCCCAGGATGTCGTTGATGCTATGCAGGGTACCGATGCATTCTTACACTTAGAGCAGGGGGAGTATGCGACCTATCGTCACACATACTTGATGCCTCCACTTACGGGGGTCCGTACTCCGACGAGGAGATCTGCTGGTATGCCTTATCGAGCCGGGCTCGGACTGCAGATGCCCCTTCCACCAGCAGGGCTGGCACATCTAGAGGCGGGGGTGGATTGGTTCCCCCGATTCCTCCGACTCATCATCATCCTGGATGGCCAGATATGCCGACTGAGTTGATGGGATGGCGATATGGGACTTCCTACCCGATCCCGATAGAGCCTCCTATGCCTGACCACCGATATGTCAGTGACCCTGACTCACCACCGGTATGTTCCACTTTTTCCGTTTTATCACACAGATACTTTGGCATTTGTTTATTCATTGATGACTTGAGCTTGTATCTGCAGCCACCCCGGGAGTACATGGATGAGGTGCTCGGGATGGTAGCCTCACTTGAGGGCATGGTCCTACGGAGAGAGGCGCAGTTGTCCCTCATGGGTGTCCAGGTACCCTTTAGTTTTCTTGCATTTATCATACTTCTGATGACATGCTGATCTTGAACATTTTACTGCATTGATAGGCTGCCTGTGTAGAGCACGTCTGACACACACCACATTTACGCACTGTACCTACATGCACCCACTTTATGTAGTTTTCTTGCATCTGCATCTGATACACATATTTTGGCTGATGTATTCAAATTGCATTCTTCCTTTTCAGATGCTCCGATATATACCGGGCCACAGCCTGGGCCACCTGGCCTTCCTCGAGGAGCTGGGCCATCTAGCCTTCTCGAGGGCTAGGAGAGGGGAGTCGTCTCGCGGACGAGGCAACGCAGGGCGCACATCATAGAGGAGGAGCCCAGCGAGGAGGAGGAGGAGGACTGCAGATCCCCAGTCAGAGACATCTGCTGACAGAGAGGGTGGCTCTGATCCTGGTTCCGGTAGTGGAGATGAGGCTGAGAGGGTTCCGAGGATGGCAGCCCCGGCTCAGATGATAGTGATGATGGTACAGAGGCTGTTCCGCAGAAGAGGACGAAGAGGGCCTCTCATTCTTGCTCTTGAGAGCATTGATGCAGTTGTTCCCTGTTTTATTTACCTTTTTACTAGTAGTTGTAGCACATTGACATTGTTAGGCAGTTTTATTTTCTGTAAAACTTGTACCCTTGTTGTAAAACATGATGGAATGAAACAGCTTTTGAAAAAGTGTTGTATTTTATGTTCTTAGCATCGCATCGCATCATTTTGCACCAAAATGAGATTGAATGGAAATGTGCATTGTGTATTTGCCCAGTCAGGTAGTGAACCGACGCAACAAACTAAACAACTTAACTTACTAAGAAATAACAAAACCTTAGCAAGTTTACAACTCGATAAGCAAAACACAACAAAGTTGACGACTCGATAAATAAGGCACAAAAAATTAAACAAAAAGTAACAACTCGATGCACGAAACTCGACAGCTCGACAAAACTTAACAACTCGATAAGAAAACAACAACTCGATAAGCAAGACAACAACTCGATAAGCAAGACTTAACAACAACTCTATAAACAAAGTGTATTTCGGACGATCTGGGTGACGGAACGCATCCGAAACTGAGGGAAATGGAGGCCTTCGACACTCCCGATGCATGGAAATGCTAGGAACTTTCCTCTAGAGGGTAGAACAGGACCAAAGGCATATTTGAGGCATGGCCGGCCACCTTTGGGAGCTGGCCGGCCAGCTTTTGCATTGGAGGGGAGAGGGGTGGCCGGCCTACCAGAAAAGGTGGCCGGCCGGCCACCTAGCTCAGCAACCACCAAATTTTTGACACGTGTCCCCCGAACAGTGTCTTATCCTCTTTAAAAGTCCTAGCCTCGTGGTTGATTCATTTCATCTCAGTTTTGCACCAAAATGGAGGCGTTTCTCGTCGAAAATCTCACAGCTTGGATCGCTTCTCTAGATGGCTCGGAAAAGTTGAACTTCCGGGGCTTCGGCTTGAATGCACTATTCACGCTGAGCCGTACTCCGCTGCATAAAAGGGAGAAAGACGTGGGGTTGGAAGACATACATCACACACACGCACACTTATTACATCATTGCCCTCGCGAGAGGGTCCGAATAAATAATATACAGTCCCAAATAAATAATACAGTCCAATAAGTACAAAATCTTAATTAATTAACAAATTAATCTAGGAAAGCAATAAATGGCACGTAAATCCATGGACCGCCTCGGCTCTGTTCCAAATGATGAATGATGCATGCTCGGGTTGCGCGCAGAAATCCATTGCGACGCCCCAATTAGCCTCTGTTTAATTAAGCCCGGAATGTTGCGCGAAGCCCCAAAAGATTGTCGGTTTTTGATTTGCTGCAACAGAGAGCAGGAAAGGGGCATGGCAATGTATTTTCACATATGTATGCTTGACTACTCTTCAGGGAGTGTAGTCCTCGATCCTCGTGCCATCAATCACGCATCTCGATGCATGATGGCCGAGGAGTCGATTTGCATGACTAATATGAAATGAATGCACATGAAAACAACAAGGCCTAGAACTCCATCATGGATAATCCAGAGTGTCGGTGACCGGGAATTGAGACACGTTCCGTCACTCGAAGTACGAAACGTCCCTCGTTTCCCGTGCTCGGGCTAACTCCTATCCCAAACACAATGCAAATGAGATGGCATGCACTATGCAACTAATATACAACCTAGCATACGCAATGTTATGAAATGGCATACACAATGCATGATGTAACATGGCAATACGATGCTCTAACATGCAACCTAGCATACGCAATGCTATGAATTGAAATGGCATACACAATGCATAATGGACTTACACCAATATGAGTGGACCTCAGCCACACTCACATTAGTGGCCATTAGATGAAAATGAGACACTCAAAATGCGTGCACGCATGCACGCAAACCGAGGACCGACCCTAAGGCACAAATGCCACTCTAACAAGGCATGGCAAGGCACAAAATATGGCATACAGAACATGCAAATTCCAGCACTGAAATGTGATGCAAAATGGCCCCGAAACATGGAAACATGGCACCCGATGCATGGAATGGTCCCGAAACACAAGACTAGGCACATGCATTGACCTATAGCTATACAAAGCATGCATTATTTGATCATGAAGCATGAAGACAGAACCAAGGCAGTCCCAAAACATGAACATTTCTATTCAAAGCATGGCCAAAAGATGCTAGCAAGATGGCCTAACATAGCATGCAATTTTGACTAGCAAACATGGTTTACATGGCAAGTATATGAAGCATATGGAATCTCACCAAACCAGCCAAAATCAGTGAACAAAACATGCCAAAATATGCCCAAATAACCACTGAAATGAAGTCAACACATGCAAAAATGATGAGCTCCTTTAGAGGGCTATGCAAGGGATTATTAAGCACATACAAGATGGACACTTAGCATGGCACAAAAAACTCTAAAATCAAATATGATAGCTCCAAAACTCACCAAATTGGGCCTGAAAAGTGGCTAAGAAGCATGCAAAGAGGGGTCCCTTTGGAAGGCCAAAATGACCATCAAACAAGTCAAGGTGAGGGGGGTCATCCCCCTCTGATTTGGAGGCTCAAAACAGTGTGTTAGCCACTGAAAATCCACTAGATTTCAGTGGCTAGATGGCCAAACAAAGCATGCAACAAGAGCTTAGGTGTAAGGCTCAAAATAAGAGACAATAAGCATACAAGGAGGCATATGACCTCAAAAAAAAATGGACCTTAAACAAACTTGAAGATGAGATTAAAACAAGATATTTTTCAGTTTATGACAACTCTCAAAAATGAACACAAGTAGGGCTAATCTATCATGCAAAAATGGCCCTACAAGAGAGATTAGAGACAAGGGACAGTAGCTGGCCCCAAATAGCAAAGAGCCCTTCAACAAAGTTGAATATGGGCTAAAAAAAAGGCACTTTACAGTTTATATCAAGTCTCGAAAATGAGCACAAGTAGGGCTAAACTATCATGCAAAAATGGGCCTATAAAGAGAGATAGGAGACAAGTGGTAGTAGATGGCCTCAAACAGAGGAGAGCCCTTCAAAAAAGTTGAAGAGGCTCAAAACAAGACATTTTACAGTTTGGCTCGGAGCCAAAATGCTCAAAAACAAGGCTATACATCATGCAAAAAAAGGCCTAAAAGAGGGATAGAGAGACAAGAGGTAGTAGGAGACCTCAAAAACAAGAGGTCCTTGATCAAACATGGAGAGGAGCTCAAAATATGACTATTTACAGTTCAGGTCGGAGCCCAAAAATGTAAGCAACAAAAGCTAAGATAGCATGCAAAATAGGGCAAAAAAGAGGGAAATGAGACTCACCCTTGTAACACAAGTCTTCAGCAGCTTTTGGTCTAAGAAAGTGTGCTCCTAACCTCTGAAAATAGCCTCCAAGTTCTGGAATGGAGTGTGGGTTGATAGGCTATGAGTTGGTGTAGAAATGGTGTAGAGCAAGGGTATTTTGAGGCTTGGAGTAGAGAGAGAGGGAGGCTTTAATGCAAGAGCTCCAATGGATTTTTCTAACCCCTCAAAATGGAGCTGGGGGTGCTGGTTTTATAGAGAGGCCAAGGGAAAAGGGGGGAAAACAAATTCAAATTTCCCCCCAAAAGGGCAGATCCCCGGGCAGGGGTCTGGGTCAAAACAGCTGGCACAGCTGTAAGGAACCAGGAGAGAGAAATTTGGCCGGCCAGGTTCAGGAGGTTCAGGTGGCCGGCCGGCCAGGGTCAAAAGGTTCAACAATGATTAGTGGCCGGCCACCCCAAAAAGGTGGCCTCCCATGTGTGTACAACACAGTTGTATGGTCAAAAACTGGAAAAAGTGAACCAGGAGAGAGAAAAACCAACTTTTTAGAGGGGTTCAAAAGGGTCAGGAAGAGTTGATGGCCGGCCTACCTATATTGGTGGCCTCCCATGTGTGTACAACACAATGGTGTGGAGGAAAGTTAGAAAAAGTGACCCGGGAATGGAAAAAGTCAACTTTCTAGTGATAAAAACGGGCGATGAAGAGCGATGAAGGAATAAAGCTGGTCTTTAGAATAATTGCTGGCCTCCCACCCTTCTACAACCTTTCTAACAATGAAAATAAGGTTTCTGCCAAAATTGAACCCAAACCGATGTAAAACGAAGGTTCGGGGGCCAAAACGCGCGGCCCGGGGCCCCGAAAACTGACTGTTAAGCACTGGAGGTGGCGTTCGACCACGAAGTTGGTCTCTCGAGCCACAGTGTCCCTCAAAAGGGAGGAAACAAGGTGTATGCCAAAAACCGGAGCAAACAGAGGTGGTTAAGCGGTCCCGAACCGAGGCACATGGCCGACGGCTCCGAAAAACCAGGAACCGAGCTCCAAACGAGAAAAATGGCCTACGACCACGTAACATAGCCTACGGCCACTGAGAGATGGTCTACGAGACCTCTCCCTCCCTTTGGGAAGAGAAAACAGAGAAAACGGGACCCGGTTTGCAAACCGAGGCAAAGCACAAAAGAGTCCGGAAGTCCGGAGGCAAGGCTCGCAGCCGAGACTCCGCAACCTCAGAACGAGCACAACATGCAACATCACCGAGCGCTCAGTTGGTGACGCCTGAGTCTTAAGGTCGGTCAAAAATGGGGTGTCTACCACATCGAAAAATCCTAGAAAGGAACATGGACACCTCAAGAGTCACCTTGAAAATTGTTTCCCTCTCTGAGAATCAGTCCTGGTTTCTGAAAGGAACATCTTGGCATCTATCCACAAAGATCAAGGTACAATTCAACAAGTAGACATCACCATCATGACCGACAAGTCAAAAAACCAAATAGGGTACTTTTCTCTCAATTTTTGGTTTCCAGAACTTTCTCAGCTAATAGAGAAATACTAAAAGACATAGAAAATCCCCCAGACGTGTCTTGAGATATGCAAAATGTACTTCACACTTTAAGACCTACAAAATCATCCTTTGTACGAGTATATATGTATGAAAGAAAGGCATCAATGCCCTATAGATTATGACATTTGCGCTCGAAGAACAAACTTGCATGTCTCAAGACCCACGAAGTACATCTTGTAACACTTGTGTTCCTTAAGTCGTTGGAGAGTGTATTTAATTCATTTATTTTTCGTTATGGGAGTCTTTGGGGTGGTTGTATCTTCATTTTGGAGGAGTACAATTCGATTTAGACTTGTTAGGATTGTTCATTCGTGCTTGGTTTCATCGAAAAGTTCATTGAGAACTTAGAAATTGTGTTCTAGTGTCGTCACTAGGCTCCTTAAGGGTCGACACCTGCTGTTCTTCTCTCTTTTCTTGTTTGGTTCTGCTTCTGGGGTCAACACCAATCTTATTGGTGTCAACATTGCCTTGTTGCTTTGTGTAGACACCCCATTTTTGACCGACCTTAAGACTCAGACGTCACTAATTGAGCGCTTGGTGATGTTGCATATTGTGCTCGTTCTGAAGTTGCGGAGTCTCGGCCGCGAGCCTTGCCTCCGGACTTTCGGACTCTTTTGTGCTCTACCTCGGTTTGCGAAGCGGGTCTCGTTTTCTTTGTTTTCTCTTCCCAAAGGGAGGGAGAGGTCTCGTAGACCGTCTCTCAGTGGCCGTAGGCCATTTTTCCCATTTGGAGCCTGGTTTCCGGTTTTTTTCGGAGCCGTCGGCCGTGTGCCTTGGTTCGGGACCGCTTAACCACCTCCGTTTGCTCCGGTTTTTGGCATACACCTTGTTTCTCCCCTTTTGAGGGACACTGTGGCCCGAGAGACCAACTTCGTGGTCGAACGCCACCTCCGGTGCTTAATAGTCAGTTTTCGGGGCCCCAGGCCGTGCGTTTCGGTCCCCGAACCTCCGTTTTGCATCCGTCTTGGTTCATTTTTGGCAGAGACCTTATTTTCATTGTTAGGAAGGTTGTAGGAGGGTGGGAGGCCACCTTTTCCCCTGAAAAGCCAGTTTTCTCATTTTCTCTCTCCAAAAGCCGATTTTTCTGATAGGAAGCTGGTTTTTCTCACTTTTGAGCCACAATTTCTGGCTTTTCATAGCATCATTGTGATCTACTCATCTGGAAGGCCACCAATCTTGGTAAGCCAACTAGTAATTCCTCCTGACCCTTTTGAACCCCTCTAAAAAGCTGGTTTTTCTCTCTCCTAAACCACATTTTCTGGTTTTTCACCACAGGGCTGTAATCTACTCACCTGGGAGGCCACCTTTCTAGGTAGGCCGACTAGCAATTCTTGGTGACCCTTTTGACCCCTGGTCGGCCGACCAGGGGAGGTGGCCGGCCGGCCACCTTGACCTTTTGAACCTGGTCGGCCAAGTTTGTCTCTTCAGGTGCATTCCAGCTGTGCCAGCTGTTTTGCACCAGATCCACTGCCCGAGGCTTTGTCCCTGTTTTGACCCCTTTAAAGGTGGTTTTTGCCCCCTTTGCTTGGCTTGAAGAGAGTTTGGCCCCTTTGGTCAAGCTTCTTGAGGAAGCTTGACCCTTTTGGGTTAGCTTCTTCAAGAAGCTTGACCCCTTTGGTCAAGCTTCCTTTAGAAGCCTTGAACCCCCCTCTTTAGCTTCTCTAAGAAGCCTCACCCTTCTCCCTCTATAAAACCAACCCTTGAGCTCCATTTGCAAGGGTTAGAAAACCAGCTGGAGCATTTGCATACAACTCCCCATATATCTATACTTCAACCCTCCAAACCCTAAAATCCTTGCACCATTTGCACACCAACCCATAGCCTACCACCTCCATCATCCATTCCAACACCTTGGAGGCCATTTGCAGAGGTTGAAAGCTCAGAATCTTGGACCAGAAGCTACTGGAAACCTGCTCTTCAAGGGTGAGTCCTTATTTTCCCTTTTCTTGCCTTATTTTGCATGATTGATTAGTCTTCTTTGCAAGCATTTCTGGGCTTCGACCCAAACTGTAAAGTGTCTTATTTTGAGCCCCTCTTCAACTTTGTTTAAGGGTTCTTTGCTATTTGAGGCCATCTACTGCCCCTTATCCTCTATCTCTCTTTTAGGGCTATTTTTGCATGATATATTAGCCTTATTTTTGAACTTTTTTGGACCTCGACCTAAACTGAAAAAAGTCCTATTTTGATATCCTCTTCAAGTTTGGTTAAGGTCTTATTTCTGTTTGGGGTCATTTTCCCCCTATGCATGCTTCATCTCTTCATGAATAGGGCTATGCATTAGAGCACTTGCATTGGCCATGGCTTGGCCTCTTAGCCACTGAAATCCAGTGGATTTTCAATGGCTTAGGTGTATTCTTGAAGGCCAAAATCAGAGGGGGATGACCCCCTCTCTCCTAGTCTTGTTTGGTGGCCTTTTGGGCCTTCCAAAGGGACCCTATTTTTTTCATGCTTTGAAGTCACTTTCTAGGCCTTATTCTGAGGGTTTTGAGGTCTGCCTTAGCTCTGTTTGAGGCCCTTTTGGCCATATCTTTTGTCTATGATGCATGTGTAGAGCAATCCCATTCAAGGCCTCTCAAAGAGGCCTTTCTTCGCATGTTTCCGAGACTGATTCCAGGGCCTATTTGGTGGGTTTTAGGACTGTCATAACCCATTTCCAGAGTTGGTTTGGTCTTGCTAAGTGTCTATCTTGTAGGTGCTTAATAACCCCTCGTATGTCCCTTTAAAGGAACCCATTATTTTTGCATATGTTGGCTGCATTTCAGAAGTTATTTGGACATATTTTGACATGTTTTGTTCACTGATTTTTGTTGGTTTGATGAGTTCTCATACGCTTCATATACATGCCATGTAAACCATGTTTTGCTAGTCAAAGTTGCATGCTATTTTAGTCCATCATGCTAGCATCTTTTTGTCATGCTTTGAACTAGAAATGTTCATGTTTTGGGACTGCCTTGGCTCTGTCTTTGTGCTTCATAGTCAAATAATGCATGCTTTGGATAGCTATAAGTCAATACATGTGCCTAATTTTGAGTTTCGAGGCTCATCTCATGCATCGGGTGCCATGTTTCCATGTTTCGGGACCACCTTGCATACTGTTTCAGAGCTGTCATTTATGCTATTGCATGCCATCTTGCATCCCTTGTCATGCCTTGTTAGAGTTGCATGTTGTGCCTTAGGTTCGGTCCTCGGTCACGCATTTCGATTGTCTCATTTTCATCTAATGGCCGCTGATGTGGGTGTGGCTGAGGTCCACTCATGTTGGTATAAATCCATTATGCATTGTGTATGCCATCTTAATCCGTAGCGTTGTGTATGCTAGGTTGCATGTTAGAATTGCATTCACGCATGTCATGCATGTTGCATTGTGTTTGGGATAGGAGTTAGCCCAAATACGGGAAACGAGGGACGTTTCATACTCCGAGTAACGGAACGTATCTCAATTCCCGGTCGCCGACACTTCGGATTAACCATGATGGAGTCTCAGTCTTGTTGTGTTTATATGTGCATTCATTTCACATTGAGTCGTGCAATTCGACTCCTCGGCCATCATGCATCGAGATACGTGATTAGTGGCACGAGGATCGAGGTATGCATACATATGTGAAAATACTTTGCCATGCCCCTTTCTTGCTCTCTGTTGCAGCAAATCAGAAACCGGCAGTCCTTTGGAGCTTCGTGCAACATTCCGAGCTTAATTGTAAACAAAGGCTAACTGGGGCATCGCAATGGATTTCCGCGCAAGGCAACTCAAGCATGCATCATTCATCATCCGGATCAGAGCTGAGGCGGTCCATGGGCTTGCATGCTAATTTACTGCTTTCCTAGTTAATTTGTTAATTAATTAGGGTTTTGTACTTATTCGGACTGTAATTATTTATTCGGACTGTATTATTTATTCGGACCCTCCGAGCGAGGGCACAATTGTAATAAGTGTGCGTGTGTGCGATGTATGCCTTCCAACCCCACGTCTTTCTCCCTTTTATTTACCAGCTTATGATGGTTAGATTAGGGCATGTTTCAATTAGCATACAGTATGATAGCATGTTTGCATTCATTCATCTGTTTTGCATGCACTGGGCTCGGCGCATCATACTAACTGCATTTGTATTTCAATTTCGAGTTGAATACTTGTTAGCGGTTGCATCTCATATGCCATGTTTAGAATAGCCGAGCCTGCTATAGTTGCATTTTCGCATGTGTTGCATTAGGCATTTCTGTATAGTTAGGATCATGCATGGATTTCTAACATAGCTTCTGTTTTGGCTTGGAGTACTCGGTAAGTTTTTATGCTTTAGCATCCTTGCATGCGTGTGAGTGACTGCCATGATAGCATGCTTACCTTGTGGCTATATGCTTATGTGAGATAACTGCCTGAGTGCCTGTGGGTGAAGGTTGGGTTATTTGGATTGGAACAAATCATCGACTATGAGTTTTAAGCCCACTAGATAGTGGCAAAACCATCTTTTCTAAGCCCACCCGAGGGTGGCAAAATCTGCATTTTTAAGCCTACTTGCGAGTAGCAAACCATCTTTCAAAAACAAACATGAAACGTTTTGTTCCAATTTAGGCGACCCGGTCTATACTTGTATGCTGTGCGCATCACATAGTAAATCTAGGCTAATAACCGGAATAAGAGCACATAACGTTTTCAAAACTCGATATCATGGTTAGTAGAGGCCGATCTTTGATCGGGCGAGCGGGGGTGCTCACGAAGTGACCTTCCCCAATCGTACCCAAGTTCCCGAGCCGAGGCAACTTTGGTGATGATGGACACGTGGCCTTAGGCAACGAGTCAGGGTTTCCTAAATTACCCCAAAAATAAAATATTTAGGTGGCGACTCTGTATCTGGCAAAGCAGTCCATGTTTGGCACTTCTTTCAAAAAAATCTGTTTTCAAAAACGATTTGCCGGATTTAGACTCTTTGATGATTCATCGGTCTTGCATTGCACTCTGTGAGATTAGATACAGGACCGTGACATTGAGTCCTGAACTGTAGTGAGCCCAAATGAACAAAATGGGATTTCCCTCCCGGGACGTTCGGGGACGTCTACACTTTGCTTTTGGTTTGTTATTGCTTTTTGGAGTCAACACCACTAGTTCTAGGGTCGACACCCTATCTACTACAAACAATAGTGTTTCAACACTGCTTCTTGGGGTCGACACCATTGCTCTAGGTGTCTTCACCTGCGAGTAATTTTCATATTTTTAGGTCACTGTTTGGGCCTTACTTTTTGGGATTGACTTATTCTTTTAGGTTGCCTTTGGGACTTTATTTCACTTTGACCTAGTACTATAAATAGGGTCCTCACTCATTTATTCACTTTATCTTTTCTTTTCTCTCTTTTTCTCCTCTACTTTGTAGAACTCTCTCTCTCTCTCTCTCTCTCTCTCTCTCTCTCTAAACTCAAGCTTTTAACACACAATCTTCAGATCTACTCACTTAGAAACATCTTCTTACCTTGGTCCTTTGAGAAAGATTGTAGATCTCGTCAAGGGCTTCATTTTGATCTAAGAAATTTGTGGTTTTGTTGCCATTAAGTTTTTCAGGTTCTCCTCTTCGCTTCAAGATGTAGAGATTTCCTTATTTCTCTTCAATACCTTGCTATAGATAGACTTGTTGGTATTCTCCTATTGCATAAAATTATGATTTTGAGAAGAGATTTTCAAAAGGCATATAATGTAAGTTAGGGTTTAGAATCCAAATAGCAAATCTTATTTTTAATGTTGATTTTAAGAACCTGAGATTAATGGAACATGATTTTGATGGTTTGAACAAAAAAGCCCTAATTGTTGGTTAATTTAAAAAATTTTGGAGGAATAAGCTTATGGTTGATTCATGATTTACTGAACTAATTTAATTAATGTAAAGGAAAAATACATCTAAGAAGATTTTTATGAAATGGAGTTGTGCAATAAAAGTTGGTGAATTAAATTAGTAAATAAACAAATGACATGTTCAAAGAGATTAAATCAAAAGTTCTAATTTTAATTATTTGATAATGTTGAACAATACAACCTTGATGTTTCTTTTGAGTTATACGAATTCTTTTGTAAGTAAAGAATGTGACCTAGAAGAGATGGAAACTCGAGTTTTGTTAAGAGTCGGAGATCCATGGAAATTAGTTATGGGAGTTGTGTGTTGTTTTGATTGTTGGAGTATAATCAAGATTGTGTTAATGATATTTCAAGTGTGGAACGTTATGAAAATTGTTTGCTTTATTCGGGAACTATATGTTGTTGATTGTTCATGAATAGGTCATGCATATTATGTGTCGATGATTATTTGTGAAGTTTGAATGTTGTAGGAATGATTGAGAAATGTGAAGGACCTATTTCCTTCTGACTTGTGATCGGTAAAGCGTGGTGCATTGACAGAGGTTCTACTCCCTTTCGGTTCACGCTCGGTAAAGCGTGGTTGGAGGTTCCACTCCTTTCCGAAAAACGATCGATAAAGCGTGGCGCATTGACACAAGTTCTGCTTCCTTTCGGTTTGCACCGGGTAAAGCATGTTGTGAATTTGGTGACTCGTTATAGTCGGTTTTATTTAAATAGATTGATAGGTGCCACACTACAAGAATTTACACATTTGGCGACCAAAATTGGTGACCAAAACAAATTTAGTCGCCAAAAATAGTCCTTTTGGTGACTAATTTTTTTAGTCGCCAAAGGTTCAAATTTTGGCTACCATTTTAATTTAGTCGACATACATTGTTTTTTGGCGACTAAAAAAAATTTAGAAGCGAAATATATAGTTATAGGCGACTAAAAAACAATTAGTCGCCAAAAGTTAATATTTTATGCTACTAATTCTAAGTTTAGTCGTAGAACAAGCTGATTTGCCGACAAAAATATAGTTTAGTCGCCAAATATAATGGACATTATTTACACCTTTTGGTGACTAAACAATTTAGTCGATGTATATTTACTTTTTGCCGCCGAAAAATAAAATTAGTAGCCAGAAGATAGTTTTGGCTACCAATATATTAGTCGCTAATACGTAATCTTTTGGCTGCAAAACAAGTTGTCGTTATTCAGTACTATTTGGCGACTAAAATGTAAAATAGTCACTAAAAGTTGAATTTTTTTTTTAAAGGAAAACCAATATAATTTGGTGCCCGATATGTTTGTCTCTCACACACACGCACACGATATACACTATCTCAAACAAATTTTGCTCTCTTTCGACACTACCAAGCCTCACCCCGCTCACCACCATCGTTGGCCATCGGCGAGAGAGACCGTCGGACATCGCCACCACCACCTGCAAAGCACCAGAGCCACTTAATCACAGGTATGTTTCTCTCGCTCTGTCGCTCTCGATCTCTCTCTGTCTCTCTATCGCTCTCAGTCTCTATCTCTATCTCTGTCAATGGAGCTCTCTCTCCCTCTCTGTGCATCTCGGTCTCCCTCTTTCTCTCTCTCTCTCTCTCTCTCTTCTCTCTCTCTCTCTCTCTCTCTAAACTCAAGCTTTTAACACACAATCTTCAGATCTACTCACTTAGAAACATCTTCTTACCTTGGTCCTTTGAGAAAGATTGTAGATCTCGTCAAGGGCTTCATTTTGATCTAAGAAATTGTGGTTTTGTTGCCATTAAGTTTTTCAGGTTCTCCTCTTCGCTTCAAGATGTAGAGATTTCCTTATTTCTCTTCAATACCTTGCTATAGATAGACTTGTTGGTATTCTCCTATTGCATAAAATTATGATTTTGAGAAGAGATTTTCAAAAGGCATATAATGTAAGTTAGGGTTTAGAATCCAAATAGCAAATCTTATTTTTAATGTTGATTTTAAGAACCTGAGATTAATGGAACATGATTTTGATGGTTTGAACAAAAAAGCCCTAATTGTTGGTTAATTTAAAAAATTTTGGAGGAATAAGCTTATGGTTGATTCATGATTTACTGAACTAATTTAATTAATGTAAAGGAAAAATACATCTAAGAAGATTTTTATGAAATGGAGTTGTGCAATAAAAGTTGGTGAATTAAATTAGTAAATAAACAAATGACATGTTCAAAGAGATTAAATCAAAAGTTCTAATTTTAATTATTTGATAATGTTGAACAATACAACCTTGATGTTTCTTTTGAGTTATACGAATTCTTTTGTAAGTAAAGAATGTGACCTAGAAGAGATGGAAACTCGAGTTTTGTTAAGAGTCGGAGATCTATGGAAATTAGTTATGGGAGTTGTGTGTTGTTTTGATTGTTGGAGTATAATCAAGATTATGTTAATGATATTTCAAGTGTGGAACGTTATGAAAATTGTTTGCTTTATTCGGGAACTATATGTTGTTGATTGTTAATGAATAGGTCATGCATATTATGTGTCGATGATTATTTGTGAAGTTTGAATGTTGTAGGAATGATTGAGAAATGTGAAGGACCTATTTCCTTCTGACTTGTGATCGGTAAAGCGTGGTGCATTGACAGAGGTTCCACTCCCTTTCGGTTCACGCTCGATAAAGCATGGTTGGAGGTTCCACTCCTTTCCGAAAAATGACCGATAAAGTGTGGCGCATTGACACAGGTTCTGCTTCCTTTCGGTTTCCACCGAGTAAAGCATGTTGTGAATTTGGTGACTCGTTGTAGTCGGTTTTATTTAAATAGATTGATAGGTGCCACACTACAAGAATTTACACATTTGGCGACCAAAATTGGTGACCAAAACAAATTTAGTCACCAAAAATAGTCCTTTTGGTGACTAATTTTTTTTAGTCGCCAAAGGTTCAAATTTTGGCTACCATTTTAATTTAGTCGACATACATTGTTTTTTGGCGACTAAAAAAAATTTAGAAGCGAAATATATAGTTCTAGGCGACTAAAAAACAATTAGTCGCCAAAAGTTAATATTTTATGCTACTAATTCTAAGTTTAGTCGCAGAACAAGCTGATTTGCCGACAAAAATATAGTTTAGTCGCCAAATATAATGGACATTGTTTACACCTTTTGGTGACTAAACAATTTAGTCGATGTATATTTACTTTTTGCCGACGAAAAATAAAATTAGTAGCCAAAAGATAGTTTTGGCTACCAATATATTAGTCGCTAATACATAATCTTTTGGCTGCAAAACAAGTTGTCGTTATTCAGTACTATTTGGCGACTAAAATGTGAAATAGTCACTAAAAGTTGAATTTTTTTTTAGAGGAAAACCAATATAATTTGGTGCCCGATATGTTTGTCTCTCACACACACGCACACGATATACACTATCTCAAACAAATTTTGCTCTCTTTCGACACTACCAAGCCTCACCCCGCTCACCACCATCGTTGGCCATCGGCGAGAGAGACCGTCGGACATCGCCACCACCACCTGCAAAGCACCAGAGCCACTTAATCACAGGTATGTTTCTCTCACTCTGTCGCTCTCGATCTCTCTCTGTCTCTCTATCGCTCTCAGTCTCTATCTCTATCTGTCGATGGAGCTCTCTCTCCCTCTCTGTGCATCTCGGTCTCCCTCTCTCTCTCTCTCCCCCTTCCTTTGTTTCCCCATTTCTCACACTTGCCCTAGGGGTTTTATATGATTTTTTTTGTTTAATTTTGTGTTGATTTCCCACACTTGGTATAGGGTTTGTGTTGATTTTTACACAGAAATCCCAAATTCAAGCTAGATTGAGCAAGAATTTGGGACATGACTGGGGTATTCTAATTCTAAACTATTTAGTAACAGTAATGAACTTGTACAGAATGTATTGTCCACTTCCATCCTTTTAATTGGCCTATTTTAATGCATTTGAGATGCTGAAATCCTTAGACTCCCTTCCAAATGTAAACAATTTGTTTATTCAAACACTGAAAAGGAAAATAAATAAATACCACTAACCTGTACTTTATTTTTAGTGTTATCCCTCCCTAGAGTAATCTGTGGCTTGTTGGTTCAATTGTACTAACCATGCTCCTTCATATTCTTATCTTGTACATGCGACCTCTGTCTATTCTTTTTTCTGTAAGTGATTTATCTTCTACTTCTATCTATTTACTGCAATTTCTTTTCTATGATTCAACTTTTTTGCCCCCTTACATGAGGTTGTTAATTAAAATATTTGAATTTTGTGTTGTAGGTGACGCCATTGTCTTGGGCTAAGTGGACTGTTGTTTTGTATCTTTCATTTCCTGTACGTAGTTTGATTACATTCCTTGTTTGCTGATGTTCATATTCTCTCTCTTTGAGTATCGGAACTTATTATCTTACCATGTTGGTGCATTTTCTGCTGCTAACTGTGTTATGATATTGTTAAAATTAATAGACAAATATCATGAATTGCTACTTTTTTTTTTTTGGTTATAGATATAGTGTCATAGACAAATGACATAAATAAATAAAATTGATCGTTAGATTACACGTTCCTCCTATTTTAATCTTGTTTGCCAAATTAAGGGCAATTAGAAATCATGAACTATCTATATATATGTTGGTATTGTCTAATAGAATATGACTCTAACTTGGTGGTCTATCTAGATAATAAGAGAATAATAAGAGAACTTTTAATCTCTGATCAACCTAAAATTTGGCATGCATGAACGATCAATTTTATTTTTGAAATATGAATCTAGCAAAAAAGTTATGAAACGATGTAATGTAAGACTAAAAAGGTTTTACATTGGATGTAAAGGGATCTCTCCCGATGTACTAAGTCTGTATTATTATTTCCATACATACACAAATTTCTTGTCATTTAAGTATAAAATGTTATTCAGATATTACTTTACTTCAAATTTTAGCAAAAATATTATTCTTTGGCATTAAAGCAATATCCTGGTCTTAATATTTATTAAAATGCAATGAAAGAAAAATTAATTCAAGAAGGAGGTAAACTAATGCCAACTTGATAACATAATGGTAATTTTATTTATATAAGGATGGTATTTCATATATCTGTATGGTGGAACAAAGATTATGTTTAACTCATCATTAGTGTAAGGTATATAGTCTATATATAATTGATTGAAATTGTTAAGGACAGAAGAGTAATTATGATAGAAGGTAAAAGGCAAATGTAGAAACAAAAGGGTAGATTTGTGTGCTTATAAATCATTTTTGTTGGGGAGTTAAAGTAATTCAACAAGATTAACACCTTGGGTTGTCGAACTAGTCCTTGAGTTAGTCAATTTTCAAAAGAAGATTTTATTTATTTATTTATTAGGGATCCTTCATATTTTTGCAGCACTTTTGTGTAACTTCTTCTAAGCTACATCTATTGGATCCAAAAAGAGTAACCAATTTCCATGGTTATATTGAGTTATATTTGATTAGGCAAATATAGACTTGGTCAAGTCAGAGAAACTACAAGGACAAAAGGAGGCCCATAATGAACTTGATAGAGCTAGTAACTAATCCCAACATGTAAGTATTGAAAAAACTCTGTAGACCCAACTTTCTTCACGCGCTCCCCTTTCGGAGAGGCGCGAATTGGTCTTACTACAGTTCGGACTCCTGTCACAGTTCTGAATCTAATCTCACAAAGTGCAATGCGAGACTGATAAACACCAAAGAGTCCAAATTCGGCAAATCATTTTGGAAAATCGATTTTAAATAAAAAGCGCCAAACACGGACTGCTTTGCCAGATTACAGAGTCGCCACCTAAATATTTTATTTTGGAAAATTTAGGAAACCCTGACTCGTGCCAAAGGCCACGTATCCGTCATCATCGAAGTTGCCTCGGCTCGGGAACTTGGGTACGAGAGGGAAAGGTCCTAAAATGAGCACCCCCGCTCGCCCGATCAAAGATCGACCTCTATTACCATGATATGTTGTTTTATAAACCTCATATGTTCTTATTCTGATTGTTAGATAACTTTACTCGCGAGAATTGGAACAAAACAATTCATGTTTGTTTTCAAAAATGGTTTGAAAATGCCACTTGCAAGCAGGCTAAAGTGTGGATTTGCCACCGAACATGATGGGCTTAAAACATGATTTTGCCACTTCGCAAAGTGGGCTTAAAACTCACAATCATCGAATTGTTCCAATTCAGGCAATAAAGCCTCCACCCACAGGCATTCATGCAGTTATAGCAATTAAGCAAATAGCCTCATGGCAAGCATGCTATCATGGCAACACTCACACTCATGCAATGATGCTAAAGCATAAAACTTACAGTGTACTCCGAGCTAAAACAAAAGCTAGTTAGAAATAATGCATGATCCTAACTACGCTAACAATGCCTAATGCAACACATGCAATAATGCAACTAAATAGGCTCGGCTATCTAAGATGGTATATGAATGCAACAATTGATACACATATTCAAATAGGTATTGAAATACGATGCAATTTGAATGATGCACCGAGCCCGGTGCATGCAAGACAAATGAATGATGCAAACATGCAAGGCATAAGGTATGCTAAACAAAACGTGCCCTAATCTAACCATCGAAAGCGGTTAAGTAAAAGGGAGAAAGACGTGGAGTTGGAAGACATGCACACACACGCACGCTTATTACAACATTGCGCCCTCTCGAAGGAGGGTCCGAATAAATAAGCTAACTAGCTACACTAAGCTAAGCTAACTATTACAAACCAATTAATTAACTAACTTAGCTAATTAATTATTACAACACATTTGAATAACTAGTTATGCTAAGCTAATTAAAATCTTACAAAACAAATTAATCTAATTACTTACAACACATGTAATAATTAACTACAACTAGCTAATGAAGCAATAAAGAAAAGATGGCCTTGCGGACGAGGGAGCCATGCATGCTCGGTTGGCTTTGTCCCGAAAAATTCATCACTTCGCCAAAGGTTGCCTCTGTTTGCACTCGCCTTGATTTCTGAACATTGAACCAACTTCCAGACTGCCTCTGCCTCAAAACAGGAACATTTTGGCACAAAAATGGACTGGCGGCCGGTCGGCCACAAAAAGTGGCTGCCGGTCACCTTAACTGGCCGGTTGGCTAGTACAAGTGGTCGGTCGGCTACCTCAAGTGGCCGGTCGGCCATATGCTTTTCCAAACTTCTGGTTTTGCTGCAACAGAGAACAACAGAGGCACAGTAATGTATTTGCAAGGAAATGTGTGTACTGCCACACTTCTCATCATTTCTCAAGCTCAAAGAAATATGGCACTTGGCTCTCAAGCCATCAATCAAGCATTTTCATGCATGATGGTCGAAGAACCAAGCTTGTACAAGCTTAGTGAATGCGCACATAAGACTCAAAGTGCCACCACCCTATCATGCATGATCAAGGGTGACGGTGACCAAGAAACGTGACATGTTTCATCACTTTGAGTATAAAACGTCCCACATTTCTTGTGTTTGGATTAACGTCCGATCCAAACACATGCAATGCAACACGAATGCTTATCTTGTTCATGTTTTACTTTCTTCATTTTATTTACACATTTTACATTACCAAACCATTCTTTAACCGGTTCAGTCCAATATGATTGTCCTCTAATGAGAGGGTGATCAACCAAAGAATGGTTTAAGGCATGAGAGAGATCATGCCTTTGGCTAGGAGGAACCCTCATAAGAGAGTTAAAGCCATTTGAGCACAAACTCTATCAAGCTTAAACACAATCACAAGGCTAACCAACCCTCAAAACGAATGGAAAAATGAAGAAATGAGGGAGGTTGCAGAATTTCAGTGCTGAAATGGCATGCTAAAGACACTAAATCATGCAAACAATGCATGCACAACATGTTGAAAGCCAAAAACATCAAAGCTAGTAAAGAGCATTACACAAGAGGCATGCAATACTAAGCTTAAATAACCAAACCAGCTCTGGACAGAGCTTAACCATGCCAAATCAGTAACCAAAACATGCTGAAATGTAGACACGAAAGGCAAGAAAAGCATGCTAAAAGCAACGAAAGAATGGAATATGTGAGAGTGTGACAAAGTTACATGCTCTAAAATTATGTGTGAAATGATACTAGAGCATGCAATCATCTTAAGCAAAACATGTTAGAAGCCTTGAAGCTCAAAGCTAGTGAAGCCAATTACACTAGAGCTATACAAAGCAAGCCTCATGTGACTAAGAAGACTCAAAAAAGATCTAAAACCACTTAAATAAAGTTCTAAAACATGCTTGAAGTAGGCTAGAAAGAGCTAGAATATGAGGCTAATGCATAGCACAAACTAAACTAGCAAGCATGATTACACTACAAGTGTAAGAAGCAAGCAACAAGTGACTTAACTAGCCAAAAATAGAGCTAAAGCAGGACAAGAAAGTCACAAAAACATGCTGAGATCAAGCCATGAGATGGTAGAAAAACATGCTCACATGTTGGGCCATCTACACATGCAAATAAGATACAAGGAGGGGAGGCCACCCCCTCCTATTTTGGACCTTAAAACCAACTTTTTACCACTGAAAAACCTCTGAGTTTTAGTGGTTAAAAGGCCAAGAAAAGGGGGTTTCAAAAGTTTTTAGAGATGGCTCAAAAGGCTTTACAAGCCAAAGAGCAAAGGGAGGAAAGCACCCCCTAACCAAACAAGACTCAAACCATCATTTTAAAACCTTAAAAACAAAGTTTTTAGAGGTTAAAACCAGCCTCAAAACCAGCCTCAAAATAGCATGCAAAGGTGGTTAAACAAGGAAATAAAGCAAGGCTTTAAAGAGGTAAGTTCTTACCCTTGAAGCATAGCAACAAAACAGGAGTAAATCTGAGCCAAAACCAAGCTTAAGACCTCAAACCAAGCCTCAAAGAACCTCAGCCCCAAGGTTAAGGTATTTGGTCAAGGGTCCCTTTGCAAGAGTGTAGAGAATTCTCACTTTCAAGCACAATATAGGGAGAGAGAGAGAATTCTAGAGAGAGAGGCATAAGTTTTGCTCTGAAAATTTTGTAGAGAGAGAGGGATTTTAGAGAGAGAGGCTTCCAAACTTGCTAACCTTCAAATATGAGAGAATGGCCTCCATATATAGCAAAAATAGATCATTTGGTCAAAATATCTACAAAACATACAGCTGAAGGGAAAAGATCTGCCAAATATCTGAGTTTGGGACATTAGTGGCCGACCGGCCATTTTAGTAGCCGAAAACCCACTTTTCTGGCCGGTCGTCCACTTGTGGTGGTTGGCCGGCCACTAAAAATCTGCTTTTCGGACCTGACTTGAAATGAGCATAACGCCTTCATCTGGACTCCTTTTCTGGTCATTCTTATGTCTAAATTGAAGCCCCCGAAGTAAGCTTTCCAATGGTGGCATCCTCACATCAAAATTCCATGTGTGCTAAGAGATATCTATCTTTTAGTGAAAACTGCACAGTTTCGGTCCAACCGGATTGATGTCTAACTTCAACCAGCCATATCTCCCTCATCCGGCCTCGGCTTGAGGAGATTCTTGAATGCAAAATGAAGCCCCGAATGTCCTCTTTCCAACAGTGGTGGCCTCACAACTTAAGTCCAAGTGTACAAAAGGATAGACCTAATTTGGTGAAGGCTACTCAACTCTCTCTTAACGATTCATGCCCATCTTCTTCTCCAACTTGGTTTCTTCACTCTCCTCTTCTTTTCTTCAACTCCAAACCTCTAAACAAGATGTTTTAAAGATTATTTCAATGAGATCACCTCTCTTTCATTCATTTCACTTTGTCCTTGCTCGGTTTATCGAAAAGCGCAACATTTAACAAAATGCGAGTGTCCGAACATCGTAGGAACTTTGTTTCAAAAATGTTTTGAAAGAGAGGGTTTTAAGGTCTAAAATCTTTGGTCAAAATAGTTTTAGTCCAAAAATTGGGTGTAAGGTTGGGATTTGACTCTCTCTTTGTTGAAGAAATCGAACCTTTGCACTGCACACCTTTCGTCACCAAGTAAATAATTAGTGGCCTCCAAGTCTTAAGGGAGGTCAAAAATGGGGTGTCTACAAACTCATATTAGCAAAAAAACCCAACATGTAAGTGCATAAATTTTTTAACATTTTTTGGGTGCTTTATCGAAATATCAGTAAAGATTACTTGAGCATACAATTCAATATATTCTAAACATTTAGCGAAAGGAAAAAACCTAACTATGGAGCTCTCTTTTGGTTTGAGTTTTGTGAAAGTGAGAATTAAATAACTAGAGAACTAATCTGGTTCTCAACTGGAGGCAAATCAGGTTTTGCTATTGAAGTTAGAAGGTGCCTGTGTGTTGGAGCATCAGCTGTTGCACTCTGTCTTTGTGCTGTATTCTGTCTTAATCTACCACTGCAGGGGCAAAAGGTTCTGGTGTATTAAGCTGTAGAGTAGTCATTGATTGAATTGTGGCTGTGGAGATGTGGAGCAGTGGTGTTAGTCATGGTGCTAGTCTGGTAACTTCTGGTTTGCTCAGCATTGTCTATCGTTGGTAGTCTGTTGTTGGTGGCTTAGAATCTGATCTAATCTATTAGTTGCTGATGTAATCTAAAGCTGTCTTGTTGTCCTGCTAAGCTCTTCAGTGGCTGCGTTTTGTTTGTTATTTTTGCTCATCTGTGGCTGTATCAGTTTGATCTAATCTGTTGGTTGCCTCTGTTGTTTTGAGAATAAGCTGCAACCAAACCCTTTGTATTTGCAAATTCTACTATTGAATGAAGTATTACAAATATACAAAGTGAAAGACACATATTTATGCTTCAAAGATTTGGCTTATGGAGGACTAGAATAGTGTTGATGAACCTTTTTGAAGATATGAGCTTAATGTCTGTGAGTATTGGATTCTTGTTGGGTTCAAGTTGGGGTTTTGTAATTTCATAGCTATTGATCCACATTTGACTTTCCATTCACCTTGAGTTATAATTTTTTTAGTTCACTACAAGAAAAAGCAGAATTGGCGACTAAAATTTGAATTTTCGTCGCTGAAAGTAGCACAATTGGCGACTAAAAATCAGTTTAGTTGTCAATTATATGGGTTTTAGCGACTAAAAAAATTTTAGTAGCCAAAAGTGAAGGTTTTTGGTGACTAAAAACATTTAGTAGCCAAAAGTATAGGTTTTGGCAACTAAAAAATAGTTTGGTCACCGATTATACGTGTTTTACCGACAAAAAAAAATTTCGTAGCCAAAAGTGAAGCTTTTTGGCTACTAAAAAAAATTTAGTAGCTAAAAGTCAACAATTGGCGACTAAAATTCAGTTTAGTCACCCAAAGTGGAGGGTTTTGGCGACTAAAATTCAGTTTAGTCGCCAAAAGTGGAGGTTTTTGGCGGGAATTAATTCTTTTAGCGACTAAAAAATAGTTAGTAGCCAAAAAGTATAGAATTGGCGACTAAAAAATAGATTTAGTCGCCAAAAGTGGTCTCCTATTTTTTTTAGTAAATAATTTATTTTTTACATAAATTATATTGAATAAAAATAATTATGTTTATATATATAGTTTTATATTAATACGGCTCATTATACTATATAAATAATATATGTTGCATATATATTCATGTGGTGTTGTAGTAGCATAGTGGAGAGAGTGTGTTGCTAAAGGTTTAGAATGTGAGAGGTTGGTGGTTCGAAACTTTGGAAGAGCAGAGGGTAATTATTTTTTTTTCTGAAATAAGCATTTGGCGACTAAAATGGAATTTGGCGACTAAAATAGTTAGTAGCCAAATGTATAGTTATTGGCGACTAAAAATCAGTTTAGTCGTCGATTATATGGGCTTTAGCGACTAAAAAAATTTTAGTAGCCAAAAGTGAAGGTTTTTGGCAACTAAAAACATTTAGTAGCCAAAAGTATAGGTTTTGGCGACTAAAAAATAGTTTGGTCGCCGATTATACGTGTTTTACCGACAAAAAAAAATTTCGTAGCCAAAAGTGAAGCTTTTTGGCTACTAAAAAAAATTTAGTAGCTAAAAGTCAACAATTGGCGACTAAAATTCAGTTTAGTCGCCCAAAGTGGAGGGTTTTGGCGACTAAAATTCAGTTTAGTCGCCAAAAGTGGAGGTTTTAGGCGGGAATTAATTCTTTTAGCGACTAAAAAATAGTTAGTAGCCAAAAAGTATAGAATTGGCGACTAAAAAATAGATTTAGTCGCCAAAAGTGGTCTCCTATTTTTTTTAGTAAATAATTTATTTTTTACATAAATTATATTGAATAAAAATAATTATGTTTATATATATAGTTTTATATTAATACGGCTCAATATACTATATAAATAATATATGTTGCATATATATTCATGTGGTGTTGTAGTGGCATAGTGGAGAGAGTGTGTTGCTAAAGGTTTAGAATGTGAGAGGTTGGTGGTTCGAAACTTTGGAAGAGCAGAGGGTAATTATTTTTAAAAAATATAATTGAGCTTTGGCGACCAAAGTTTTAGTCGCTACAGACTTCGTTTTTGGCGACTAAAAGCTTTTTAGTCGCTGATACCTTCCCCGACCGTGTTTTCGCGACAAAACCGGCTACTAAAAAATTTAGTGGAGGAAACTAAAAAGTCGACTTTTGGCAACTAAAAATTTAGTCGCCAAAGGTGCTTTTTCTTGTAGTGGTTACTTGTTGTGTTTGTTTCTTGATTGACCAATGTGACACTTTTCTAACTGACTATTGAGTAATGCTTGTTCATTACTTTTTTGTTGATTGTTACCTGTTAGTGATGGTTAGATGTAGTAGTTTCCTTATATATGTCGCATTTGGTCTTGTAGGATTTTCTTGAACTGGTTGAGAAGTTTTTCTATCTTTTCGTTAGAACTATACATAAAATATGAATAAAATGCTTTATGGCATATTGTGCACACCATTCTATTCTAGAAAATAAATGAAATTTGTTAAGAAATAGGAATATTTTGTAATGTACTTGGATATCAGGTTAAATTAAAGGAATTGGATACTTAGAGACAAACCTATGTAACTTTCTTTATTAAAATTTATTCAACCAAGGGTGTTAAGGAGGCGAAAATTCTAAACCACCCCCGAACAACCGTGTGACTGTCACTGACAGCTTCCCTATGACAAATAGGACTTGTGACAACTGACGGAACGTAATTCGGACCCATAGGTAAAGAGTTAGAGCCGAATATGTCCTAAACTTAGTCGGAAAAGGGCGTTTTGGCGGCGAAAATTCTAAACAGCACCCGAACGACCATGTGACTCTCACGGACAGCTTCCCCATGACAAATAGGACTTGTGACAAATGACAGAACATAATTCGAACCCATAGGTAGAGAGTTAGAGCCGAATACGTCCTAAACTCAGTTGAAAAAGGGCATTTTGGGGGCAAAAATTCTAAACACCACTCAAACGACCGTGTGACTCTCACGGATAGCTCCCTCATAACAAATAGGACTTGTGACAACTGACGGAACGTAATTCGGACCCATAGGTAGACAGTTAGAGCCGAATACGTCCTAAACTTAGTCGAAAAAGGGCATTTCAGGAGAGAAAATTCTAAACAGCCCCTGAACGACTGTGTGACTCTCACGGACAGCTTCCCCATGACAAATAGGACATTTGACAACTGACGGAACGTAATTCGGACGCATAGGTAGAGAGTTAGAGCCGAATACGTCCTAAACTTAGTCGAAAAAGGGCGTTTTGGCGGCGAAAATTCTAAACAGCACCCGAACGATCGTGTGACTCTCATAGACAGCTTCCCCATGACAAATAGGACTTGTTACAAATGACGGAATCTAATTCGAACCCATAGGTAGAGAGTTAGAGCCGAATACGTCCTAAACTTAGTCAAAAAAGGGCGTTTTGGGGGTGAAAATTCTAAACACCACCCGAACGACCGTGTGACTCTCATGGATAGCTTTCCCATGACAAATAGGACTTGTGACAACTGATGGAACGTAATTCAGACCCATAGGTAGAGAGTTAGAGCAGAATACATCCTAAACTTAGTCGAAAAAGGGCATTTCGGGAGAGAAAATTCTAAACAGCTCCCGAACGACCGTGTGACTCTCACAAACAGCTTCCCGATGACAAATAGGACATCTGACGACTGACAGAATGTAATTCGGACGCATAGGTAGAGAGTTAGAGCCGAATACGTCCTAAACTTAGTCGAAAAATGGCGTTTTGGGGGCGAAAATTCTAAACAGCCCCCGAATGACTGTGTGACTCTCATGGACAGCTTCCACATGACAAATAAGACTTGTGACAACTGACGGAACATAATTCGGACCCGTAAGTACAGAGTTAGAGTGGAATACGCCTTAAACTTACTTGAAAAAGAGCTTTTCGGGGGAAAAAATTCATAATAGCCCCTGAATGACCATGTGGCTCACACGGATAGCTTCACCATGACAAATAGGACTTGTGAGAACTGATGGAACGTAATTCGGACCCCTAGGTTGGGAGTTAGAGTCGAATATGCCCTAAACGTAGTCGGAAAAGGGCATTTCGGGGGCGAAAATTCAAAACAACCCCAAACGATCATGTGGCTCACATTGATAGCTTCGCAATGATAAATAGGACTTGTGAGAACTAACGGAATGTAATTTGGACCCGTAGGTTTGAAGTTAGAGCTGAATACGTCCTAAACTTGGTCGAAAAAGGGCGTTTCGGGGGCAAAAATTCTAAACAGCCCCCGAACCACCGTGTGACTCACATGGATAGTTCCCCCATGACAAATAAGACTTGTGACAATTGACAGAATATAATCCGGACCCGTAGGTTGGGAATTAGAGCCGAATACGCCCTAAACTTAGTCGAAAAAAGGCGTTTCGGAGGCAAAAATTCAAAACAGCCCCCGAACAACCGTGTGGCTCACACAGATAGCTTAGCCATGAAAAATAGGACTTATGAGAACTGACGGAACGTAATTCGGACCCGTAAGTAGAGAGTTAGAGCTGAATATGCCTTAAACTTACTCGAAAAAAGAGCTTTTCGGGGGGCGAAAATTCAAAACAGCCTCCGAACGACCATGTGACTCTCACGGATAGCTTCCCCATGACAAATAGGACTTGTGAGAACTGACGGAACGTAATTCGGACCCATAGGTTGGGAGTTAGAGCCGAATACGCCCTAAACTTAGTAGAAAAAGGGCGTTTCAGGGGCGAAAATTCAAAACAGCCCCCGAACCACCGTGTGGCTCACACAGACAGTTCCCCCATGACAAATAGGACTTGTGACAACTGACAGAATGTAATCCGGACCCGTAGGTTGGGAGTTAGAGCCGAATACGCCCTAAACTCAGTTGAAAAAGGGCGTTTCGGGGGCAAAAATTCAAAACAGCCCCCCGAACGACCGTGTGGCTCACACGGATAGCTTCGTCATGAAAAATAGGACTTGTGAGAACTAACGGAACGTAATTCGGACACGTAGGTTGGGAGTTAGAGCCGAATATGCCCTAAACTTAGTCGAAAAAGGGCGTTTCGGGGCGAAAATTCTAAACAGCCCCCGAACCACCGTATGACTCACACGGACAGTTCCCCCATGACAAATAGGACTTGTGACAACTGACGGAATGTAATCCGGACCTGTAGATTGGGAGTTAGAGCCGAATACGCCCAAAACTTAGTCAAAAAAGGGCGTTTCGGGGGCGAAAATTCAAAACAGTCCCCGAACGACCGTGCGGCTCACACGGATAGCTTCGCCATGAAAAGTAGAACTTGTGAGAATTGACGGAATGTAATTCAGACCTGTAGGTCGGGAGTTAGAGCCCAATACGCTCTAAACTTACTCGAAAAAGAACTTTCCGGGGGTGAAAATTCATAACAGCCCCCGAATACTTCTGACACTTAGTCGAAAAACTCGCAACACTTAGTTTAAAAAACGACGACTTTATGAAGATAACATTTACATATTCTAATAATTGCCTTTATATACTCATAGCACGAAGAAATTACATATTACATTGTTTGTTCAGTTGGTTACAATAATATTGCATGATACATATATATATATATATATATACTTTATTTTATTTCCAAGAAGACATTTCTCGATTGTTCTACCTTAAATGCATGTTAGAACATGTTCTATATGGCTGACTGAATTGATATTTTGTAACCAATTCTAATGTTTCGTTTTTTGTTTTTCTTTGTAGATGGCTTTGTTGCATGGACTTGTGGATAATCAATATTGGTGTATGGAGAAGAATTTTCACTTTTGTGTAGAACTAATATAATACTTTTGTTGTCCTTAGCTTTTGTGTAGTTCATTATAACTGATACATAAATCTTTTTGCAATCAATAGATAATGACTGTCGTGGTACATATATCACCTTCTGTCGTGGTACATATATACCATTTGTTGGCGTACATATAGGACATTTTGTCATGGTCTATAGAAAACTTTTGTGGTGGTACGTATGTCACCTTTTGTGATCGTACAGATTACGATGGTAATTTCGCTTGGTAGTAAATGTATTTTTTGTATACGGAGGGCTTTGATTTTTGTATGATATATTTTGTATGGAATTATTATTTTAGTTTGGACAATAGTTGATTTGTATGGACTTTGACATTTAAAGTTATTTATTTTTTGGTATATGGATGCAGATTGTGGAATGATTGATAGTATGCATCATTTTGTTTATATACGTATTACAGGTTGCATGGAATATAGACAGGTTGTGGAGAAATTATAATTTTGCGATAAAATATAATATCATGTTTTTGGCAACTAAACAATTTGTAGCTAAAAAGAAATTGGGAAAAGACATTTGGCGACTAAAAGTTTTGTACCAAAAAAAAATAGACATTTGGCGACTAAAAGTTTAGTAGCCAAAAAAAAAAAAAAAAAAAAAAATTTGACATTTGGCAACTAAAAGTTTAGTAGCCAAAAGAAAATCAAACATTTGGCGACTAAAATATTTCGTAGCTAAAAACAAAAAACTAAAGGATAAAAGCACTTTTGCCGACTAAAATTTTAGTAGCAAAAAATGTAGAACTTTAGGCGATCAAATATTTAGTAGCCAAAAGAGGAAGTCTTTGCCGACTAAAAATTTAGTAGCCAAAAATGTGGGACTTTCGGCAACTAAATTTTTAGTAGCCAAAAGAAGAACTCTTTGCCAACTAAAATTTTAGTAGCTAAAAATGTAGGACTTTAAGCGACTAAAAGTTTGGTCGCCAAAAAGGGTCTAATTTAATTTAATGTCCAACCTTTTGGCGACTAAAATTTTAGTCGGGAATTGTATACATTTGGTGACTAAAATAATTTTAGTTGCTAATTACCTTTACCAACAATTTTTTTGCGACTACTTTTGTGACCAAATAATTTAGTCGCTAAAACCATTAGGCGACTAAAAATTAATTTAGTCGCCAAAAGTGAAAATTCTTGTAGTGCCAATTGCCTTTTCGTGCTGAGGCCGATAAATGTGGGAATATATGAGGATGTTTCATTATTAAATAATATGTGGAATGTTGGTAATTATGCATTGAGAAATTAATGGATGTGATTAGTACATTTTTGGAAATTGTTATTGAGATTATAATCGATGATTTTATTTTGTGAAATGAATTTCTTGCTGATAATAGAAGACATGTTATGGATGACTTAATGTTTAAAGCTAGAAAGAAATCGACAACATGTAAAAATATTTTGTGAAACCAAATGGAATTGAGGAAATTATTTTTGAAATACGAATAATGATTACTAATTTTAAGAAAAGAAACGAGTTTTATTTGATTTGTTAAAACAGGGATTCTCTTTGAAAAGTATACGTATGTATGTGTATTTTGAATATAACAAGAAGCATATTCTATATATGTACAATAGTAAGCATCATGATCATTTTTATCTATTAAGTGTCATTGTTTAGAATTATTGTAGATCCCTACTGGACCATTACGATCATCTCTGTTGTTAAACAATTTTTCAGGTGCATAATCGGATGCGTGGTTCAAGAATTGAGGAAATTCCTTTTGGTTGAAGTTTAGGCATCGACGGTGATTGGCAAAATGCCCATATAATGTAACATGAATGTATTTTCTATTTCTTGTGATTATTTTATTTTCTAATTCATGATGTAAGCCCAAGGGCATGGATTGAAATATGTTGCATTTTCATGCTTCATCATTTGTGTAATACGAGAAAGAACATTTCCATTCATTAAACGAGGATTTTGGTAATGTATTTGAGTAATAAAATCGGGGGCGTTACATATCTCACGATTGTTAACCTACACGAAGGACAAACTCGCATATCTTGCAATAAACGAGCTAGTCCAAGATTTTATCTATGAATAATAATCTCCCCCTCTCATTTTGAAAGAAAACTTCTAAGAAACGAGCCTCTGCTAAACTGACACGATTCTATGCAACTTGGACTGCTGGACTGCAACACACCTCCCAGTACTATGAAAGTACCATGATACTCACATTTGTGAGTTGGTAAGTATTTTAACTCTAACACACATCAACACTCTTTCTTTAATCCTCCCTTTTTGTCTTTTTCCTCTCCTCTTTGTCTATAGAGACTTCTTATTTTACACATCTTTCGATCTTAAGGGCCATGTGTGGCATAAAGAACATTCCACTTCATAGCCATCAACCACACGGCCCTTTATATCAATTGTATGACCATTTTCAAAACAAAAGATTAAGTGCTCGTTCGAGATTGTATGCTGATCTTTAGAGCATTTCACTCCTAGTCCACCAAACTTTCAAATTCTAAAAAAATTCGCTAGAATTTTGCTTAACACGTTTAACCTCTATTTAGGTTGTGTATTGGGTTAGAAAGTGTTCCATTTCTTGTCCATCAACACACAACCATTGATGTTTGTGGTTATTATTTTCAAATATCCTAACATTTGTTGGGTATTATGTATGATCTTGAGAGTATTTAGCCCTAAGATCATTTAAAGTGCACAATGCCCAAATTAGGGCCAAGAGATCCTTTTTAAAAAGCAATAGCCCTTATTAGGTAGTATGTGTTGTCTTGAAGGCATTCTTCCTTAAGATCATCTAAAAGACAAAATGCCCAAATAAGGGCCAAAGACTTCTTTTCAAACCTATAACCATTAATTGGTATTAGGATTATTTAAAGCACAAAATGCCCAAATAAAGGCCAACAAATGCTTTTCAAAAAATTGTAGCCCTTGTTAGGTATAATGTGTGCTCTTAAAGGTGTTCTACCTCAAGATCATTTAAAACGCAAATTCTCAAATAAGAGTCAATAGATCTTTTTCAAGCTTGTAATTATGTGTGGTTTTCATGGCATTTTACCCTACAATCATTTAAAGCACAGAATACCTTAATAATGGCCAACAGATGATTCTTCAAACATGCAACCCTTATAAAGTATTATGTGTAGTTCGGAGAGCTTTTTATTGACGATGGCCTTGTGGCCTAATCGCATTGAGGCAGTACTTAAGTGCTTTCAAGGGCGAAGTTGAGGGTTTAACTCCCTACAAAAGCCAAACTAACAACATTTGACTTTCGCAATTAAATAAATAAATAAGGTGTTCTATATCCCAAGATCATTTAAAGCACGAATTGCCAAAAATAATGGCCCATGTATCATTTTTAAAATCTTGACTCTTATCAAATTTTGTGTGCAATTTAAAGGATGTTCTATCATGAGATCATCTAAAGCATGTAATGCCTGAATAATTTTTAAATCATAACCTCCGTAAGGGTTACATGTTCAAAATCCTCTTTGAAAACTGTGACCCTTAAAATCATTACTTACTAATGGCCAGTAAATTAATTTTTGACATTAATGAATTGTCCTATTTTGAAGGACAATTACATTTCTAGACCAAAACTTATCTACTTAATTTCGAAGGTTAAATTTAGAAAACTAAGTGCTAAAAGGGTTATGTAGAGTGTGTATCAACTTCCTTATGCATAAAAGTAAACCTTCAAGCCGATCTCTTATTTTCAAATACCAAAAATGAAAGTCCACAGTCACACAAGGGTTATCATACCCCACTGTGGTGAAAACTACT
This sequence comes from Camellia japonica, assembly GCA_030407325.1. NCBI lineage: Eukaryota > Viridiplantae > Streptophyta > Magnoliopsida > Ericales > Theaceae > Camellia > Camellia japonica. Next base: position 54,732,230 of record JAPPVO010000059.1, on the reverse strand, counting down.
AAGTTTAAACCATTTTTCCAAAATAAAGCATTTTCCAACAAATTCAACTTGGATGACCTAACACACCTGAAACTCTTGTTCGATGAGACTCCAACTATTCAAAAACCTTTTAAACAACCAATTCGAGTCCTAACATCTCGTTGGTCGATAGTAATCAATTCATCACACTAAGCTATAATGTACTGACCCATGATGCACAAATACACTCCTGGGTCAAAAAAATCCAAACACAATAGGGATTAACCACTTAGCAGTCCTTATTAATCGCTTAACAATACTTTTCCTTTGAAAATGTGCAAACTAACAGTAGACACCCCATTTTTGACCGGCCTTAAAACTTGGGCACTCTATGAAAAGCTCCCGATGAAGAAATCAAAGATTGTTCCAAGCAACAAGTCAAGGATGGAGAGTGACAAACCTTCCCTACATATGTTTTGGCCAAAGGATTTTCTAGACTCCTAAACCTATTTTCAAAATGTTTTTAAGACAATTGATACTTTTTGATTCATTTTGACCATTATTAGCATTGTGTTTTCTAAAAATGTTTAATCCACTTTTTAAAAGAAAAGGCGTAGAAAGCCAGAATGAATAAGAAAACAAAGGAAATATTTTGAGAAAATCAGCCAAATAAGATAAAATCAACTAGATAACTTTTCAGGGAAGATGCCGAACAACTTCAATCTGAGGACACATGCCCGAACCACTTCTGCTTTACCGGACAACTTTTTGAGGAAATACGCCAGACTACTTCATCATGGCCGAACAAGTTTTATCCGGCACAAGCGATTATGACATCAACCAAACATCTTTCTTGTAAGGTGTCCCAAGAATCTTGGAATATGTCATCCAGATCCTGAGGGATCTAGAGGCATATTCCAAAACCTCCTAAGCCTATAAAACGCACTCTCTTTAGAGGATTAAGGGTTCCAAAAATTTTAATTCCTAAGAGATTTAACCTTTGATATAAGGGCTTAGTTAATTAGGTAATTAACTAATTTGAGTGAAATTTGGACAATGGAATTAATACACTTGTATCACTCTCTCCATCCCTTTGCTTAAAGACTTGGAGCTAGAGATCTCTACTGGCTAGAGGGAGCTTGGATTAGAGTTTGTGACCAGCTTGAGCCCTATATCTACTAGCTTAGAGGTAATCTCTACTTTTATTCTTAACTTTCTTGCAATTTCCAATTTTCAATTTTTTTTTTCCCTTTCTTTTTGGAGCTTTCTTGAGATTTTGAGATCATTGTTGGGTTGTTGTTGATAATATAGTTGGTTTCTCTCTTTTGTCTCTCTTTTTTCAGTAATTAGTGGAGGCTTGTATATGACTCTGTCCAAGTCCAGACTATTTTATTTTGATTTTGTTATGGGTTGAAAACCCAAGCACGGTTTCCTCTATGAGAAGAGATTAATTCTCTCCTCCCGAACCTATGTTACATGGATTTGGGTAGCTTATACTCATCTTCATGAGTAGAAGGATGAAAATCTTTCTCCTCTCATCAGATTTTTTCCCTCTTTGTTATTATAGTTGATTTTGTTAAATGGAGAAGTCCAGACATAACTTTCTCCGCGAGAATAGACTGTATCTCTCCTCTCGCTACTATTTTCCATGGATTTGGTAATCTATACCCCTTTTCATGTGTTGGAGGATGATAAACTATTTATCCTTGTGGGACTTCTTGATCCTTTATCGCTTTAGTAGATTAATGATGATGTGGAAGTCCAGGCATAACTTGCTCTTCAAGGATAGACTGAATCTCCCTTATTGTTACTATTTTTCATGGATTTGGATATTTCATACCTTTTTCCATGTATAGAGGGTGTGAATCCCTCTATCCTCACAGGAGTTCTTTTTATTTCATTGATTTTCATAGTTATTTTTCATTATATTTGTCGCATACGTTGGAATGGATTTCCTCTATCCCTACCTGTACTCTTTCTCATCCTTTATTTCTTGTTTTACATAGATTTAATTTCAGTTTCATGACATTTACATGCTTAGTCTAGAATCATACATGCATTCAAGCACAAACCATAATATTTTGGTAGTTACATAGTGTGTAGTTTTCGATGATTCACATGCCATCTTGATAGTGTTAGAGCTCGTAGGGTTTATTCTGTATGAATTTTGCATCTTGTAGAATTTGACATCTAGGTTTATGCATATTCCTAATTAATTGTTTTTTGTCGCACTTGGATGGAGTACCCAGTGAGTCTTCTTTCATTTTCCGTTACATATCATTTAGGTTATGCAACGCCCGGAAATAATAACCATAATTCATCTCATGACAATTATAAAATAATAACACAATTCTAAATATCGTAATTATATATCTCTTTCCAAAACCATGCAATGCCAAGTTTATATCACAATTCTTGAAAACATTTAATTTACAACAGAAAATAGGGTAGCAGATACAAGCACTGGAAACCTCTAGGTACGTGTCTGCAAGTAGGGTATACAAGCACTACCAATTGCCATTTTTACCGGTACTAACCTGAAGGCTTGGCACCAAATTGTGCAAGTTTCTAGACTTTTACCAATGACACACAGGCCAATAGTAATACCACAACCACACCCCATACCCAAATTCATCAAGGTATTAACCCATTTTTCTCAAAACAATATGTATTTTCAATGTGTTAAGTATGCAACAATGCTCAATACAAATGGATGAGAAATTAGTTTTAATTCTCCTAATTCTCATGCAATTTCTACAACAATCATAGTTATCCTCCACCGATAGCCCAAAACAGATATCTCTAAACAGATAGATTATTTTCAATAAAGATAAACTTTTCAAAATTTCAAGATGGGAGTGATAATGCATATCCAACTCCATCATTGTCATCATCATCGTTCTAATTTCATAAAACCCAACATCATTTCCATTTTCTCTTTACAAAATCAAATATTCACATTTTAGGATAAAATGCCCTTTTCCTTATAAATCAAGTCCAAGGATAAAAATCCATCATTTTATCACAACTCAACCACATTTACAAACCTACAATTGTAATGCCCCGAAACAATTACTATAACCCATACTCAATATCAATAAGTGATCACAATGACAAAGTGAATATCTTTCATTAATTTACAATTAAACTTTACAAAAGAGTGATATAATGAAGAGATATGATGAAAGTTAAACAAATAAGAAATGCCCTAAAGGCTTACATCTTTTCAAGACGATACTTGGTTACAACAAAAGTGAACTTAAGTCCAATACAGTTAAAGCCCTTGGCTTGTACAAAAATGAATACAACAAATACACAAAAGAAGCTCTAGCTCCAAGTCCTCTCTCGCTATTGCCTTGGCGGAGGCATATCATCAGCACCTGAAATGTTTTTCCCACGTAGGGTGATCTAAAGCCCGGATATATATAATTTAACACAATATATGAATCTTAACAAAGCTATAAGGTGAATGCATATGCAATGCTCGTGCCAAAACATTTTTATATCTCTTTCCAAAACTATGCAATGCCATAATAATATCATAAATCATTTCCTTTGGAATAAAAAGATAGGGCTATGAATCATGCTCTGGGAATTTCAAAACAATACAACCTTTCCCAGAAATTTTGTCCGGAGGAAACCGTAAACCAAGACCTATGTAAACATAGGCCATACAAGCACTACTATTTCCATTTCACGAAAATTTCTTCCGCGGGATTGGCACCCATGTATATACGCAGTTTTTAAGACTTTCACCATAGACACTCAGACCAACTTGTTTCAACAAGACAATATGTATTTCCCAGATTCACCCCTTTTTCTTAAATTTGATAATCATTTCCAATGTATAAAAGTGAGATAATGCTCAATGTAAATGAATGAGAAAATAATTTCAATTCACCTAGTTCTCATGCAATTTCTACAACAATCATAGCTATCCTCCACCGATAGCCCAAAACAGGTATTTCTAAATGGATAAACAATTATCCAAAAAGATAAACTCTCCAAATTTTTCAGAGGTGAGTGATAATACATATCTAACTCCACCATCCTCATCAACATCAATCCAATTTCACAATTTCAATATCAATCTCATAAATTATATAAAATCAACACTTGAGGCACTTAGGGCAAAATCCATTTTCTTTCCAAAATCAATCCCAAATGTCAAAATCAACCATCCATTCCTAACTCAACATTATTTTCCATATCAAAATCATTTTCAATGATTCATTAGAAAACTCGCTCTTTTGATTTTTACCCAAAACCCTAGATTTGTTCCAAATCTTCCAAAAATCACAATATTGTTTAGAAATAACAAATAACTAAGTTAAAACTCATGAAAAGTGTGGAAAGCATCCCTACCTCAAGTTTGAAAAGAGAGAGAGAGAGAGAGAGAGAGAGAGAGAGTTGAAAACTTGAAAATGCCAAAAACCAACTTTGCTCGATTAGAACGAAGCCCTCGCCAAGCTCTATCCTTTTAACAAAGGGACAGGGGTGAAAAGACCAATGAATCTAGGTGTATTTGAGTGAAATAGATGAGTTTTAAAGAGAGAGTGAGAGAAAATAGGGTTTTGAAATGTTTAGAGAGAGAGAGAGATGAAAAAGTGATTAAAAAGTGACTTTTACAAACTGATTTACGCGTAGACCGCTCGAGTGCAAGAAGTGTCGCTCAAGGGTCCAGACACAAAAGATGTGACCGCTAGAGCGCAAGAAGTTGTCACTCAAGCGTAAAACACAAACTCCCAGTAGTTTTATAGACAAAAGACCAACGCTCGAAAGCAATAAGGACCAATCGAGCCAATACCGCTCAAGCGTAGAATACCACTTCCCAGTACTTTTGCAGACCTGCAAAAGTACTAAGAGTTCACAAAGACGACTCAAGTGCCAGAAGGGATGCTCAAGCAAAGGAACAAAATTCTAGGCAACAACAGTTTAAAAAACAAGTTACCAACCTGTTTCAAACTCAACCAACACAACCTAATAGCTAAACTTAAGGAGAAATAGTGGGAAACAAGACAAGACCAATTGTCTAAGGAAAGGAAGCCTAGATCCAAAATCTCAAATGGGTCGAGTCTAAGCTTATCTACGGTCAAAGTATAGACATTGACGATTTTGAATTATGAACGAGCACGATACATATTATGCATGCCCACATTTAGTAGATATTGCAACCAAAACATCTACTAACAAAATTATGAGACTAAAAACATTAAAATGTCTCGAGTGTGGAACATCAACTTAACTCATTCAAACTACATAGTTTAGGTTGTTCATCTTGTTACACGGTGTCTTGGGCCCAAAATCTAGCCACAATCATATTGAAGAACCAATTTGAAAACCCCTCTTGATTTTTAAATCAAAACCCTAGATTTTGTTCCCAAATCTCCAAATCACAATATTATTTAGAAAAGCAAATAACCAAGTTAAAAACCATACAAAAGTATGGAGAAATCCCTACCTCAAAGCTAGAAGGCATGGGAGAGAGTGAAAAAACTTTGACGAAGCCGAAATCAATTTTGCTCCGATCAAAAGGAAGCTTTAGGCAAGCTCTACCCTTCTTTTTTTTTTTTTTCAAAGGACAATGGTTAAGAGATCAATGGATGATAGTGTATTTAAGGTTTAAAGATGGTTTGTAGAGAGAGAGAGGAAGAAAATCTGAGATTTTAGAATGTTTAGAGAGAGAAGGAGATGAGAAAATGACTCAAAAAGTGACTTGTACGGACTGATATACGCGTAGACCGCTTAAGCGACCCGACACAATAAGTGAGACAGCTCAAGTGAACAAGTTACTGCTCGAGCGCACAATGACACCCTCCTAGAAGTTTTGCAGACAGAGGCTTACTGCTCGAGCCAAGACCGCTCGAGCGCAAGACACTACCCTCTCAATATTTTTGTAGACCTGCAATTATACTGGAAGTTCTCAAAGACCGCTCGAGCGAACTGACCAAATCTGCCCAAAGACTCCTTTAAAAAACGGACTCCCAACCTGTTTCAAACGCAGTAATGACATCCATATAACCAAACTCAATCAAGAATAGGATGTATAAGGGTATGAACAACCATTTAAGATTAGAAATCCCAGTTTCAAAACAATAAACAGATCGAGTCTAAACCAGAATTGTTATAACCTCCCCCCTTAAGGAATTTCGTCCCAAATATTTTAAAATTAACACAATAACCATTGTATTTAAATCATCCAAAACAATAATAACAAGTCGAACTCATAACCAAGACCCATCCATCGGTCATTCATTCTTATGACAATGATAAACAAAGTTTTCAATACTAAATATACTTTTTCCAAAACATAGACAATGTTTACATTTAAGTAACATAACAAGATTTTCATTGCAAGTCTCAAACATCAATAAAAAGGTCCGAATACTTCTCACGGACTTTTACCTCAGTCTTCATTCTATGACTCCAGAAGAAGCTTGGAGTTCACATAAGCCAAGTGTCAACCATCTCAGAATATTTGGGTGTGTTGCGTACACCAAGATTCCAGAAGCAAGAAGAACCAAGCTCGATGATAAGGGAGAAAAATGTATCCTTGTAGGATATGGAGATAGAACAATGGGATACAAGTTGTATAATCCCATTACCAGGAAGGTGATCATGAGTCGAGATGTGATATTTGAAGAAGAAGAAGCTTGGAACTGGAATCAAGATGAAGTTGTCAAAGATGCAGAACTCATTCTTGAAGATGAAACATCAAAAGCTCCTGTTGAAATCACAATAGAAGTTCAAGATGAGCCACAAACTCCTCCACATAGAATTCCTGCACCTAGATCGCTAGTTTCTCACAGAAGTGTTGCATCATCATCATCATCAGCTTCATCAGATGATAGTTTTTTCAAACAACCAAGACCAATGAGAAATTTGCAGGAAATATATGAAGCTACAGAAGAAGCAGATCTGAATTTGTTCTGCCTACTCGCAGATAGTGATCCACTTACCTTCTCAGAAGCCATCCAGGAAGATAAATGGAAGAAAGCAATGGATGAAGAAATTCATGCCATTGAGAAAAATGACACATGAAAGCTTACCAGTCTACCAGAGGGGCACAAACCCATTGGAGTGAAATGGGTATACAAGACACAGAGGAATGCACAAGGCGAAGTGCAACGCTACAAGGCAAGGTTAGTAGCAAAAGGTTACAAGCAGAGAGCTAGAATTGACTATGGAGAGGTGTTTGCTCCAGTTGCCCGATTGGAGACTATCATGCTAATGATTTCTTTGGCTGCCCAGCACAAGTGGCAAATTTATCAACTTGATGTGAAATCTGCATTTCTTAATGGTTTCCTCGAAGAAGAAATCTATATTGAACAACCTTCGGGGTATGTTCAGAATAGGCATGAAGACAAAGTGTACAAATTGAAGAAAGCACTTTATGGATTGAAGCAAGCTCCGCGTGCATGGAATACTAGAATTGATCAGTATTTTCATGACAATGGTTTTGAAAAATGTCCATATGAGCACGCACTATATTTGAAGAAGGAAGCTAATGGAAGCATGTTGCTTGCTTGTCTTTATGTTGATGATCTAATCTTCACCGGAAACAATCCAGCCATGTTCAAAGACTTTAAAAGAAGCATGGTCCAAGAATTTGAAATGACAGATATTGGATTGATAGCTCATTTTCTCGGCATTGAAGTGGCACAAAGAAAAGATGGAATTTTTATTTCCAAAGTGGTTATGCCAAGGAAATTCTCAAGAGATATGGAATGGAAAATTGCAATCTAGTGAACACTCCTGTAGACAGTGGAGTGGAGCTCAGAAAAGGTACGAAGACAGGTGATGTGGATCAACTTATTTCAAGAGCCTAGTTGGAAGTCTTCGCTATCTTACTTGTACCAGGCAAGACATACTCTATGGAGTAGGACTGATTAGCAGATATATGGAAACACCGGATCAGTCACACTTTTATGCAGCAAAGAGGATTCTTCGCTACATCAAAGGTGCAGTCGATGATGGTTTATTCAATAAACCAACTGATAATTTCAGTCTTGTTGGCTACTCAGATAGCGACTGGGGACGTGACTTGGATGAACGGAAAAGTACTACGGTATTTACTTTCTTTATGGGAGATACAGCCTTCACATGGTCATCCAAGAAGCAAGCCATTGTGATATTTTCGACTTGCGAAGCTGAGTATGTTGCAGCTAACTCAGCTGTGTGTCATGCAATATGGTTACGGAACATGCTGAAGCATTTGGGATTTCCACACAAAAAAACCCACTGAGATCTATGTTGATAATCGCTCAGCAATTGCATTGGCAAAGAACCCAGTTTATCATGAAAGAAGTAAGCATATTGATACCCGCTATCATTTCATCCTAGAGCATGTGAAAAATAAAGAGGTGGAATTGTTGCCTTGCAAATCCCAAGATCAGCTTGCAGATATTTTCACGAAGCCATTGAAAAATGATCTGTTCAACAGAATGAAGTTAATGCTTGGAATGAAGCAGCATGGAGAATCAAGATTAAGGAGGGATGTTGTGAAGTAATCTTGCTTCACCTATAGATTGTTTTTTCCACTGGCCTAAGAGTAGGCATGTGAAGTCTACAATTAAGTTTGTCAGAAAATGGAGGCTGCAGAACAAGTTTGTCAACAATAGCTGCGATTCACGCCTCAGCCGTACTTGCATTTGCTGTATTCACATTGTTAGTTTTATCTATATATAGTTATATGTTTTGAGAATTTAGAGAGTGTGGGAGAAAGAAAAAAGAGAGAAGAGTGTGTTCATGCTTTGTATTTGTTTCAGAATTGTTATGAGTCAATTTAATTTCAGTTTGGTTCGTTTTTAAATCTCTTATTATGAATCACCAACAGTGATTTGCACCCCACTCCCACTAACACAGAATTGTCTTGTCCAATGTTGAATCTACAACCCTGATGTTGAATCCACGGCGATGAGCTACTTTGGAATCCACCAAAGCTTCAGGCTTAAATTTCTCAGAATCCACCGAAGAACAACTCTCTCTTTTGTGAAAAAAAAAAAAAAAAAAAACAAACGCTTGATGATATTGATATGAAGTTCACAGATCCATTAATTACTCTCAAATCATTAAGGACACTTATAAAGTACCCTCTAATATAAAACACTTTGTTTTTTCTTCATCTTTGAAAATCTGGATGGTTCAAACCCTAAACCAAGCAAACAACACACTTTATAGTAAATTGGATCGCAAAGACCACTCAAGTGTACATTTCACCGCTTGAGCGGTGTGAGTATAGGCGATGCAAAACATATAGGTTGACTGATTGATCGCAACATTCACTATTCGAGTGGTAAAATTTGCTTCCCAAAGTTCAGACGCTCTGCAAAAATACTGAATGATCCTTTTCTCCGCTCGAGTGTATGGATGACCGCTTGAGCACTCAAACAGTTCGATCCCCGTACATAGTCAACGAAGTAGCAAATATGAAAAGATCAAGATTACAAACTCCTCTACATAGGCACAATTTGGATTGGATTCGTATCTAAACACTCACATTCTCACTAAAACATAAAAGAGAATAAAATTACAAGTGAAATGAGTTTTGTTAAATGGGATTGTCAATTATAAAAACTTAACACATACTGTTTTTCAAAATTTCGACAAAGGAGTGATGACCTATTATAAACGAATCGCATTTAAATTAGGGCACCGTATAGTAATTCCATAAGACTAGCTTCTCCATATTATGATGTCAATCTAAATGTGGGTTTGGATAATGGATTGGTTAGGAATTTGAAAACGAAAAGAAAAAATGTGAGTGAAATAATCCAAACATAGTTTAATAGAACGTTAAGCAATGCTACAAACCCAAACATTTTATTTAAAATTTTACTAAAAAATATAAATTTTAAATGTATAGTTCAAATTTATTCAAGTCATAGACCCTACAAAATTGAATCTTGATCACACTTCATATAATGAAGTTTTTGTCAAAATTTTATGGACATCTAGCTTTAGTGTAAAACTTTCAAACCTAAAAAAGATGTGAAAAAGGGATTATATTGTTTTTTAATTTTTAATTTTTAATTTAATTTAGTTTTTTTTTTCACTTACTAGAAATATTGCAAAAATAAAAAAATAAAAAACCACCCACCCACTGCCAGCCTTTATGGCAACTATTCAAATGCATGAAACATTTGACGGCACAATTGATCTACGTTTCTTTCTTTCTTTTTTTTTTTTCTTTCTTTCTTTCTTTCTTTGTGTTCAAAAGTTCAAAAAGTTGTAATTGGCCAACTGTGGTAGACCAAACTTACTAAATTATTAATATGTGATTGAATAACATGCATATAATTTGTTTCTTTCTATTTTGCATTATTGGAGGATTCACTTTTGAGTTTACTTTAGAAGATTAGCTATATACATATTGCTAATTGGTTAGGATTTTATTTATTTATTTATTTTTGTCAATCGAAAGAATATTATTCACAATGTTTGGAAAATTGTGAAATTTTGGCTAGAGCTCTTTCCTGTCTCTTTCATAACAAAGCTCACAAATAGCATTTTGAATTAACCTATCGTTGAAGAAAATAGAAGAAATGATTAGTGTGGCGTTGAAGCAACATTGTTAAAATTTGATATTATCACATTATAGCATCGCCAAAATTTGATTTATGATAATTTATTTTATCATTTAGCATTAGAGATGCTCGAAAACTTATAATGCTTTCCAGGTAGAACTTGATCTCAAAAGCCGACTTCTATATTGGACATTAAGCTTTTTTGAGTTCTATCAATAAAAGGTTCTAACATTTTGGCAAAAAAATAAAATAAAATAAAATATAAATAAATAAATAATTACAGTTATGTTACATTAAAATACCTTTAATGCTGAAGAAAAGCTTTCAAAAATCAACATTATGTGTGCCTAACATTCAACTTTAATTCAAAATTAGAAAAGAATTGTAGCTTGACGTTTTATAGTAAGTAGAAGTCATTTTTTTATTCAAGTAATTTATATATAATTGATGTTCTTGGAGAGATTTTGATGAATTGATACTAATGTACCCCAATCAAACAATCAATCAATTAAACTGATTAAAAACACATGGATCAATTATATTGTTAGTTCTTACATTTTGTTTCTTATGTCATTTTTGTCTTTACACTTTTAATTGACTCAATTTTGACTCTAATTTTAAATTTTGTATCAATTTGATCTAATTGATAATCCCGTTAGAGTTTTTGATGAAAAATGATTATTGAGTTGATTGAGATTAACTTACTAAGTTGATCAAGTTTACAATTTTATCCCTAAAACTATATGATACATGCCACTCATATGCACGTTTTTCATAAAAAAAATGCTAATATTGTTGAGTTCATTAGATCAAATTGAGACAAAATAAGAAATTCAAGATCAAAAGCAATTAAAATTATAGGGAACCAAATAATTAAAGAGCCAAAATATAAAGATTACGGGTATAAATTGCCCACAAAACATATATCATAGAAATTAACCACGTGAATATATTTGAAAATGCGAAAAGGAAATAAAATGTATAGAAGAACTTTTGAATGCTTTTAATTTCTTAATGCAGAAGCAAAGCAAAAGAGGTTTAGGTCAGAATAAGAAAAAACATATGAAACATTCAATTGTATCATGTGAAAGGCCTTTGTTATTGTGGAGTTCTGATCATATGCTATTAAGTCTATTGAGTTTGACATACTCCCAAAGTGGATTACTTTATGCTGAGAAATAGACTACTGCTTTGTGTTGAGAGTCCACCCAAAAAAAAAAACCCGAAAAAGAAAAAGGGAAAAAAGAAGAAGCAATGTATACTGTAGATTCATTTTAATGTTGGTATCCTCATACAAAAATCAAATTCAAACCACACTTTATATCTTTTTGTGAGGATATATTTTCTGAGTACCAACACGTGGCCAAGGTGACGCCGACGTGTCAGCCGAGGTGCCACGTGTCTTGGTCATGACGCCGAGGTGATCTCGGAAAGGCCGAGGTTATCTCCGAAGATATCGGAATCTGAGATAAACGGATAAGGCACAAGAGTCCTAGAATGGGGGAAGACTTCAGTTGGGTAAGGATAAGACTCTTAAGGAGTTTATCCCAATCCTACTAGGCCTGAGTCCATTAGAGCTAGGCTTCTATGGGGACTAGGACAGAGTTAACTATAAAAGAAAGGCATCCCCCACGGGTCTAAGGTATGCTTTATATACTCAGAATAGTGAATTTAGCACTATTGATTATTTTTGAGAGATATACTAACTTGATCGTCGCAGTGCCCCCGGGTGGACGAACCACCGCCGGAATCTTCTCTTTCTGTTGCAGGTCAGCCAGGTGTCATCTATTCTGCCAGTACTCTCCAGATGAATACTGAGTTGGCAGTGTGGTCGGAAAATCATTCACACAATTTTAATAAATTACGGTGTTTGAGTTTTATAAGAAATATAAAAATGAAAGTGAGAGTTTCTCTTCATGTGAGTAACAATGAGTAAATGGGTACAAAATCAGTCACAAAATATAATTTTGATTATACATTTTAGATGGTGAGATCCTATATTATGGAGACAGTTTCACTCAAATTACTTTATTGTAAGAACAAAAATTACATTCGAAGCCTTTGTAATTTGTCTCTTATGTCAATTTTCTATATGTAGTTCATTGTATTAATTTTGTGATTTAATTTTTCATATAGTATTAATTTAATCCAATTGATAATATTTACTATAAAAAAATAAAAATAAAAAAACAAAATCAAGAGCAAAATGATAAATTAAATGAAATATTTCAAATTGTATATACCAACTCTTCAACCACTTGACATGAGACCTTCGTATCACCCGTTTGACAAATCAAGCAATTATAACGGTAGCAAATGGACGACTCGTCATCTTTAAAAGAGAGGCTTTTTGCAGTTTTGAAGGACAATTTCAAATTGTATGCCAATTCTTTAATTGTTTTGAGGAATCAATGGATCATTTTGTCATTGATTTTAGTTTAACTTTGCAAAAAAATTCTTATTAATTGAATTATACTAACATAATATGAAAATTTTAACGATAATGTTATTAGTGGGACTAAATTGACACAGATATATATTAAAGGGAACTCTGGTGCAATTTGTTGTTATTGTAATTTTTGTGATCAATTCAATGATCCATAATGCTACATTTACCACCCATCTACTTATATTACATTTCAAATATCATTTCATGTGATACAATCACAACTATTAATGCAATGGGTCTCACATAAATTTCATTAATATCCAATGGTTGTGATTGTGCAATATGAAATGATATGTGAATTGTGGTATGAATATATGATAAATGTAGTACTATTATTTTATGATTGGTTTTGTGTATCTGAACTTAGATGAAGATATAAACTCAGAGGAGCACGAATTCATATATATCATTATGATTCCAGAGCTAAGTCGAGTTTCCAAGGCTGTTTAGATTATCAACTAACAAGGGGGGCTCACTTTCCAGATTCTATGAAGGGAAACCAAACTCGGAAGAATGGGAGTTGTTTCTCAAAAGACCTTTGTATGAGTGGGAAATGATTATTGAGGATTCAAGATTGGCTATCACTTTGAACTCTGCTCCAAACCTGGGACAGGGGTGTACAAATTGTCCTACCTGGAATGGTGTAGTTGTATGAGGGTTTAAGGTGGCTGATTTGTATAATTTTGTGACACATTGCTTGGCTCACAGATCAAAGTTTGCAAATTTGTGTGGAATAAGGATATCCCCCCTAAGGTACAACTTTTTGGACGGTTGGCTTGAAAAGAAAGAGTCAAGACATCAATGTTTCTACACAGAATTGGTATTCTGAATAGCAATGCAGCTAATGTGTGTGTGTTTTGCAAGAATGAACCTAAATCAGTTGTTCATCTATTGCTCCAATATTACCCTTTCTCCTAGTGTGTTTGGTCTGAAATGATGTAGTGTTGGGGAGTTGAGTGGGCAATACCTAGAATCGTTGAGGGTCTGTTCCGTTGGTGGTCTGGTGGAAATTTCAAGAAGGAAAATAGGTTGGAGGGGTTGTTTAGTTGTATTTTGGTCTCTCTGAAAGCTTAGAAATGAGTGTCTTTAATGGGGCTCAGCCTAAGGGATATGATTTTTGTGAGCTTGTCAAGATTAAAATAGCATTATGGCTTAAAACTTCAATCCAAGGATTTCATTACTCAGTTAATGATATTGTGCACAAACTGAGACAGATAAGAGGCTGCATCTGACTGTTGCTGGTTTAAGAATGAGAAGCAGAGCTTGAGTTAATGTCTGAGGAACGGAGCTTGAAGAACATTGAGTTTGGTGGTTGGGCTGTGTGGTGGTGGTGTTGTTGTTTTTATTACATTGAGTTTGTTGCTGTTGTTTTTATTTCTTTTTGTTGGTTCCTCACCAATTTTGAGACTTGTGCTTGTAAGTGATTGTGTATTTTTATTAGTGCCAACCTAGTTGGGATCTTGAAATTTTACTGTGATACTCTTTGCACTTTCTCCCCATTTATTGATATAATTTATACTTTGAATGCTTGTTTTTATCGATAAAAGCTTTTCTTTTGTTGATATATATATATATAAATGATTCAAGAGCTAAGTATCCCAAAACTACATCAATATTCTAAGTATATTTCTGAATACATATACATACATATATATTGTGGGAGGTAAAATTTGAGGTACAAGTCATATATCACTATAGCACTCACCACACACACAGCAGAATAAAATCCTGAGGCATAGGTAGACGCCACAACCAACCATAGCACTCACCACACACACAGCAGATCAGATCATACTATCCGTTACATAGCAGAACTTGAACTGAACCAGAGAGCAGACCAACACCAACCCCGAAACCAACATCCATCAACTGAAAACATGCGACTAAACCAGAGAGCAGACCAACAGACCAAATTAGCATCTGGAAGCAGCCACACAACAAACACAACTCCACCACTGCCAGCCAATCCAAGAGATCACCTGGCACACAATTTCCTCCTAACATGCTGCAAATTTGACACCAGCTCCTGAACCGAGTAGAAACTATCCCTTGACTCAGCCTTAAACCATAAGATGACTCTTGTCTTAATCAGTTCCAACAACTCCACCATCGAAGGTTGTTTCCCATTAAACACACACTCATTCCTCATCTTCCAAACAGACCATAGCGTGGCCAGTGGGATGACCTTCCAGATTATGCCTTCAACTTTTCTCCATTTAGACCCTCTCCACCAATCTAGCAAACCTACAACACTTTGAGGTGAAGCCCATTGAATCCCCCACCACTTTAGTAGATTTGACCATACTAGCCAAACAACAGGACATAATAGCATAACATGGTTCAAAGATTCTAATTCCTCATTACAAAAAACACAATCAGACCTGGTATTTTGATCCAGCAACCCTAAGCTTTGAAGATATGCTCTTGATTTGATTCTACCTTTCCAAACAAGCCAGCAAAAAAATTTAACCTTTGGTGGCGACACATTCTTCCAAATAAGCTCAGTGGCTGGTAGAACCTGCCCAGAATTAAGTTTATTGTAAGCCTCAGCAGTGCTGAACAACCCATTTGAAGCGTCCTTCCAACCCAAGGCATCAGCTTTCTCAGTTAAACATGGGGTATTCCTATTTAACTTATCCATCAGTCTTTCAACTTCAAGCTCCTCCCAAGCCCTCAATCTCCTTCTAAACTTCAGGTCCCACCTTGCTGTGGTTCTTTTTCTTTCAACCAGATGAGACAGAGGAACCTCTTTCTCCAACGACAACTCAAATAGCCTTGGATATTCCTCCTTGAAACACTTTTCACCCATCCAATGGTCTTCCCAAAATCTGATTCTAGTTCCATCCCCCACTTGAATTTCACAGTTTGCCACATAGAAACTGTAGAGCTGAGTGTTACTAACAGCCGTATTGAGAATATCCCCCCATGTGCTTAATGTGCTTAATGATGGTAAGGTAAATCTGTGGTCTGAAGCTGCTTCTTTAGGCTCCAGTGGTGCTCCCTTGGCATGTTTTGTTGCTGTCCCAGTTGTATGCCGATGGGTATGCAGTGGTATGTAGCAGTCTGGTTTGATGTGCTTCCTTGGAGTGTGCTATGCTGCTGTGCATCGGTGTTGCCTAGGTGGCTGTGTTGGTCTGCTGTGCTCTGTTATGATCAAGTAGAGCATGAGGGTGTTTGGGTCTGTGATCATTTTGTTGATTCATGTAGAGTCTTTGGCTACAGTTGCAGAGATTGGATTCTATAGTTTTAGTTTTTTCCTTTTGCTTTGGGTGCCCATCTTTTTGGGTGCCCTTGGTTGGCTCCTCACCAATCCGGGGTCGAGTGCTAGCATATGATTGCGCTTTCTTAGCGGTGCCAACCTAGTTGGAATCGTTAAGTTAGCTTTGATGCTCTCTGCACTCCCCTGCTTTGTTGATGTAATTTTGCATGCTTTATGCCTCTTTCATCAATAAAGTTTTTATTTGCTGATCAAAAAAGAAAGTCATATATCACTAAATCAACTTGTCATGACACGTGTGTCAGTAAATCATGAGACATATTTTTGTCGACACCACTAGCAGCCTTCACATATTAATAGTATAAATCGATAGATAGAAGTTATATACATTTATTTCCGAACTATTCTGCTATTAATAATAATTGAGTCAAATAAATTACCAGTAAGTCTTATTTTTGAGACTTATTACCTATTAAGTTTTATTAATAAATTCATCAAGTGATAAATTTATCAGTCTCTCTTGTTTTAATGAATAAATTTACAGTAATAAATTTATCAATCAGAACTTATACCTAACTAAGTCTAATAGGACTAATTGATGATAACTACTCTATGACATATTGATTAAAATAACTCAAAATATCAATGCATTGCAATATGTCTTCTTCCTTTTTGGCCTTTATATATAGCTCCCCCCTTTGCTTCTTCCCAATTCAAAATCGTCTTCTCTCTCTCTCTCTCTCTCCAAACATTAAATCTTTCTCTATATTGATACAAAACACAAAACAATAAAGAGATGGAACATACAAATCTACCGGTAGCAACCAGAAGGTTATGGCACATAGTACGTGTGTTGTACTTCATGGTAAGGAAGGGCATATCAAAACGAAAATTGATGGTTGATCTCAACATGATGATGAAACGTGGCAAGATCGCAGGGAAAGCCATACACAACCTCATGTTCCACCACCACCATTCCTCCACCTTCAACCGCCAATCACACGACCGACACCTGTCCTTATCCGCCCCACACGAGTACGAGTTCAGCTGCAGCAACAGTCCAGCAGCCTTCCCCTTCAACCTCAGCAAGCAGCGCAAACACCACAAGCACTCTCATTTCTTCCCTTGCGCTCACGCGCCACCCACCGACGATGACATAATGACCGTTGACGCAGTTAAAAAGGCGTTGGAGATGATGAACAGTGAGGCAGGCTCGTCGGTGTTGCCGGGTTTCTTGCAGAGTCCGATGATGGTGCATGACACGTTGTATAGTGAATTGTCGTCGCCGGCATTGCCGGGGTTTGGACCGAGCCCAATGGTGAGGCAGCTGAGGATAACGGACTCACCGTTTCCGTTACGGGACGTTGACAGGGATAGCCACGTAGACGAAGCTGCTGAGGAGTTCATAGCGAAGTTCTATAATGATTTGAGGAAACAAAGCACAATGGCTCTACGTTGAAAACTTAACTCCTGCTTGTGTTCGTTACATTATAACGTGCTGAATCAACTTGATGTTATTTTTTTGGACAATGTTATTGTTATTTGCTCATGACAAATAAATGAAAAAAAAATAATAATAATAAATTTAGATATTTAAAAATAGTATTTAGAATTTTATTGAGAAATAAGTTTGATTTAAATTTACATCTTTTATGGTACGATTTTTATTTAAAATAAATATGAATTTCATATTGTTTTTAATATAATTTGGAATTTTTCTGAATCCCTAATATTTGTGGGAAAAGAAAATGCATATGGCATGGGTTTCCACTTTTTGTGCGGTATATTGAAGAATCTTCAAATCTTTCCCAAACATGTATGTTCAAAAGAAAAATAAAATTTGAAATGCTACCATAAAATTTGTTAAGAAAATTTTCATTGAGAAGTGTGGTTGATATTTAATTAAGGTATTGTAGATCCATGTATAAAATGAATCTGAACCACAAATTTATATTTTTGTGTAAAATTTGAAGCAATAATTTTTAGTATGTAATATTATTGAGAAAATATGGACAATTGTTTACTTGAAAATAAGAGTTTCCTTATAAATGTGATAGTATTAAAAAGAAAAATTTTATGAAATGGTATATTATTTTATCGTAGTTTCATTCCATGTAAAAACAACCATCTTTGTATTTTATAATAACCAAAATATTATTGTCCATCATTTTGAAGAATTTTATTTCAAATTTTAAAAAGAAATTTATTAAGCTCCCATTGACATTCAACAACGTAAAGTTACATCGCTTTAATTACTGGATTATCCCCTTTAATTTTTCAAAATGACCATATGTCTACCTTAAAAAGGAAAACACAACTTTTAGCATAGTGTTGATGCTTTAAATTGCACGGGTGTGTAAAAGCATCTCCAACGGTAGTAGGCATTTTACCTATCTAAATATTACTATAAAGTATATATCTTATTTTGCCTGTCAACTGTTTTATGTTTCTACTACAATCATACTCTTTATTTTAGCTATTCATCCAAATACTATTAACTTTATAGAATGTCACGTCAACAACAAAGATGGAGGGAAATAATCCTAATGATTAAATACATTTTGCCTAGTCTTAAAGGCTAACTACATGTACCTAGTGAATGTGAGCTGAGTCAAAATACCTAATCATATGCCTAGTGCATTGGAGTTAAAAAAAGTGAGTCACATTAGGCATTTTGACTAACAGACATTAAATGCCTAGTGGGTTGGAGATGCTCTAAGGACTTGTACACCTAGTTAAAGGTGTATGTTTCTGACTTCTAATTTAGGAAAGGGTGATCATTGAGACCCCCTCCAATCACCACCCCCACCACCCCCCCCCCCCCCCACAGACACGTGGCAGGTGGTGATTGGAGGAGAAGGAATAAAAAAAAAGAAAGAAAGAAAAAGTAGCCAATCAAGTGAATAGGGGGTCAAGGGGGTGAGAAAAAAAGAGGGTCCAAGTCATTATTCTTTAGGAAATTGTGAGTGATTAGGAAGATAACTCTATTGAATAATATTAGGGATCATGAAAAAAAAATCATGAAATGCATCATGAAGATTTTTCATCCTTTAATTAGTGTGTGGTGTTTTATTATACGTATAATCTAAAGGTGGAGAATATTTCCTGATCATTTTCATGATATTTTTTTCATGACCCCTAACATTAAGTTTTGCGACAATGAAGAGGATTTTAATATTTTCTCAGGTGATAGTGAAATATTAGTTGAGTAACTAACTTTGCATGAATTTAAGTTGTCAATTGCAAGAATTGAATAATAAAAAAGGGACTATTTTTGAAAATTAAATGATAAACTTGACTAAAAAGAGAAAATAAATGAAAACTCAAATGATTAGTGTTAAAATGAAAGAAAATTTAACTTGCATTGATACAAAATGATATACAATTGAAGTAAAAGATAATAAATAGTTAGAATAAAACTACCAGACACAGGAATTGATAAATGAAAGATATAACATTTACTAGAAGTTAGTTCTACACCATGAAAGATAAATTGATAAAGTGATTGACCATAGTTGATCTTGAATGTTTGGTCCCTTCAAATAATGGTTATAGAGTCCTTTTATAGTTCAAATTAGCCTCTTGTTTTTGCTCTATTGCTAGAACATGGTTGTTGAAAATTTTGCCAGTTGCAGTTGATTTTTGCCTTGAAACCCCATTTTAGCAAGCACCTTGACCACTAACGGTTGAATCTCGAATTTGCTCTCCATGTGGCTGCTACGTGGCCAACTAACTTTTAATTTAATCGCATTTTGATTTAACAACTAATTAAGAATATGGAATAACTTTCAGCAGTATATTTTTTAAGAATTGTTGAACTGATTTAATATCTCTCTTCTTTATCTATTTAATTAAGTAATGAAATGGAATTATGACTGCTTCATCATCGATTGGTCCTATTATTCCTGCAGCGCCGTTATCATATCTTGTGTCTTCCACATTATCAATCCTTTGCCACGTGGTTATTTGATTAATCTCCTTCGGCTACCTCACGAAATTTCTGCTGTCATCAGAACTTTGTAACCTTAGGCCTTATCAACATTTCAGGACTTATTGTCATCTTATCATTTGTTCGTGAAGTTTTACATCATATCTAGAATGACTATAAATTTATTGTATCATGGTCCAAAATTTTTTTGAGTTCCCGCACTATGGTTCAAGTTGAATGTCGATTTCTGCACATTCTAGGCAGCATGTCCATTTCTGCACTATATTCCACAATGTTGTGAATTCTTGCAAATGTACTAGAAGACTTGTTACTCTTCTAATTTATTCTACTTATTGGAACTATTGAATGACGTTCTCAATGATTACAAAGTCTTAATTCCTTAATATCAAGAATTTATATGTAACAAGTCTTCAAATTTCAACCTATAAAGGACAATTCTTTTACTTTTGTCGCTAAATTTCTATTTTTGATACAAACACCATAATAACATTCCTATCAACTCCACTAACATGGCCTGACATATGATTCCACTACAATAAGCCATTATAAGAGAGTCGTTCGCTCCAAAATCCACTACGTTAAAGTGCACCTTTTGCACCAAAAAACAAACTTCCTCGCATATGCCTTTTCTTTTACTTTGTTTTCTCTTCAATTTCTACAAAAGCAAAAATAACTTTCCTTCTTTCTAGGTTGGCCCCTAGAAAACCTTTATCATGTTAGCACTAACAAAATTTATATAAATGGGTAATTATTAGCGTTATAGTTCAATAAATATATAAGTCCAACAATCAGCTTAATAAATAGCCTTTAAAATGGGAGATAAACAAACAACCCACCAACCTAAGAAACAACCCAGAACAATAGAGAAGAAATACACAACACAACAAAGTCCTTATAGTAAGTGAAAATTATCAATGTTTGGCAATGGTTTTTTTTACTAAAATAATCAATAAAAATAAAATATGTTAAAATAGTCAATATGATAAAATGTCACATCTAAAACATAATCATCTTATTTTTTTTCTCACAACTGTCAAATTAATTACAAAACAAGCCAACCAACTTCCCAAACATAACTCTTTTAACCAAGCTTAAATAACTAAAAAATCAAAAAATCAACTAAAATAGTCAACTTCTCAAACGAGCCCTTCATTACAACGTCTAGGGGTGATCTACTTGTTGTGGAATTATATTATTGTATATATAATCTTGTGCTCCAGGTTTAATTGTTGTTGTGAAAACCAATAAACACTTTAAAATTGTAGATTTGAAATATTAATACTATTGAAATTCATCTTTAGTTAATGAATATAGTGATAAATAGTTAGTGGTCCAAGATCCATATATAAAATCTCACATCCCCATCAATTTGAACTCATATTCTTATGTCTACCAAACATTTTGAAAGTATGTCTCTAAATTTAATCTTGTAATGAATTAACATCTCATATGATCCCTCATCCATAGATTAATATTGGGACACAATGCTACGTACCATGTGTATTTATATATCAATGGTGGATGCAAGCTGTATTGTTATTTCTTGTGGACAAGTTCTACATATTTTTATTTTTAATTTTTAAGATATGGGACTGGATTGCCTCCGGTTTGAATTGGGGAGTATTGTTCGTACTCTTGAAATTTACTTTAGATTTCGTTTCGATAATTTAAATCGTTCATTTTGTAAAATTTTTGATGTATATTATCCACACACAAAATTAGGTCAATCTGATAATTGCAACTTCTTTAATTTATTGTGTTTATAATAAAAAAAAAAAGATGATCTGTTTTCAAAAATACCCATGTCGTTCATTTTTTTGAAAGACAAATGTGATAAATTAAATAGATTATGATTATCGGATCGACCTAATTTTTTGAATGTATAATATACATGATGGGCCTTACAAAATGAACTATTCGAATTGTTGAAATAAGGCTAGAACAACACACTCTATTCTAGATCTTGTATTAGAGGAAAGCCCAACGCATAAGATATATATATATATATATTATAAATTATATTAGTAGTCTCTACATTTTGCCTTTGTCATCTTGGTCTCAACAGTTTGAATTAGTTCAATTTTGAATCTTAATTTTTAATTTTGTATTAATTTGATCTAATTGACAATGTCATTAGAATTTTTTTTTATGCAAAATGATTATTAACTTAGTTGAGGTTAACTCATTGAGCTGATCAAATTTATAATTTTACTTCTGAAAGTATGACACCTGCCATTCATTTATACATTTTTCATAACATAATGCTAACAATTATAATCAATTAGACTATAAATTAAGACAAAGCCAAAAGTTAAGATTAAAATTAATCCAATAAAAACTACAAAAATTAAAATAACACAAAACTTAAAATATAGAGACCAATGTATACATATATATTAAACAAATTATTTGTTCGGAACAATGTCACCTTGTTAACGCCAAGAAGTTTAGGTAACATGTTAGGTGGAAGCGTGAGAATGAGGATTCCGGACAGGGACACATGTCAGCTTTTGAACCTAATTTCCCCTTGGTTTTGAAGTGCTTCGAGTGTCATTTCTGTAAAGCTCCATAATTGGGGTAGGGTAGCTTTTTCTGAAAATAACAATTAAGTTATTTGATTTCATACCACTAAAAAAATCATTAATAATACTAATATATTAGAAATGTCAAAAAAATAAATAAATAAATAAAAAAACAAGACATAGGCAATGGACAAGGTCCACTGTCACATCATTAGTAGTGCTATTAGAGTATCACTTTTAGTACTCTCAACCATTTTTCTTTGATTATTAGGGGTCGTTTGGCATCCTAATTTTAGTCCACACTTTTTATCTTTTTTAGGTCACATCAATCAATATCTCCTCTTTACTTTTTTACATATTTTTTTATAAAAAAAATTAAAAAATACACTTATTTAGAACATTCCAAATCACCGCTTAATATCACATTTTTGTACTGAATTTGAACCTATAGTTTCATCACCTCTTCGCAACATAACCTAGAGATTTTTCCCCTTTTTAGTATTAATTGGTGTGAGATAACACTAGCATACAACATATTTACGGTTCGTTTGGGATGTGAGTTGATTTTTTGGCTTTTTAATTTTTTGTCTATTTTAGCCTGAGGCTAAAAAGTCTCGTTTGGGATAGGCTTTTTGACTTTTTTGACTTTTGTGAAAGAAAAAAATGTAATGATTACAGTTTAGATGTGATATTTTGTTTTATTGACTTTTTAGCCTATTTTATTATTTTATAGCTAAAATAGCCAAAAAATTAGGCTTTTTGGCATGCCAAACGAAAGCTTAAACTGTTAATAAATTCTTTATCTTTAAATTTGCATATCTCTCTTTATCTGAAAATATTCACAATTATTGAATAATGTGTGAATTTTAAATGTAAAATTTTCAAGACACAGCCAGCGTTTTAAAATAGGGTTATAGATAAATTTGACAACAAAAGATTCGGTGATACTTAAATCAACCTTCTATTCATTTTGGCTTCAAAGCTAAAGAAAATCTAGGCAAAGATAAAAACAGAGAAAAAAAAAAAATTAAAATGAAGGTGAAGAAAGAAAATAATTAAAACCCAAAAATGTTAATCTATATAGTTAAGCTTCACCTTTTAGTGTTAATCGGCGTGAAAACCTCTTCAGGATTTTCTGTCAAGCATTTAAGTATTTTTTTAATTAATTTATTTTTATTATTTCGAGTTAAGAAAATCTTTTTTGCCAATAAAAAAATTTATTGAATCAATATATATAGTGATACTACAAATCTATTATAATATGTGGTTCGAATTGATTTTACACATAGACTCCACCATATATTCATTCAATCTACACCAATATTCTTCTTCTTTGGTTTTTTATTTTTTATTTTTTTCAAATTTTAATGTAACATAAAAACAAAAAAGGAAAAGAAGAAGAAGGAAGAAGCTTGGTCTCCGATTTGAATATGCACATTTAGGATATATACATCAAATATTTAATTAACCTAATGGAGATACAAAACTTTCCCTAGCATCAAAATATTATTATCTAACAAAATAAATAACCCAAATCCAACTGATCATATCTGTGGGAAGTGGAAATTTGTCCCATATCGGATCGGATCTGTTCGTTAGGGACTTTTGACCCACCTTATAAAGTGTGTCATGTACACAAACTTGCAAGAGATATTTTCTAGTGAAAAAAATAAAAATAAAATCGTGTGTGTCCTCATGGTAAAAAGTGTAGGAAAACTATTTATTAACTAGCAAATTGTGTGTATTTAAAAATAATAAAATACCGATTGAAAGATAAAAGTAAAAGTATGAAATAATTTTCACAAAATTATTTTAAAAAAGGAAACTAAACAAACACAAACTATAAATGAAATTAAATTAAATAAATAAACTTACAGTATGTAGATCATTACCATCCTCGATATGGTTCTCGAGAACAAATGACGCCAACCACCCAGGATGCCGGCGACTACACCCGCCAACCACCCAGGATGCCGGCGACTACACCCCAAAAACGCAACACTAAGATATTGGGTTTGGCGAACATGCAATGTTGAACTCTCTGTCACAGAAAAACACTACAATATTAGGTCTGGTGAATAGACAATGTTGAACTCTCTCTCATAGAAAACACAACAAAGAAATATGTAGAAGAATTCAAGGAAATAATTGCGAAAAACTGAATCAATGAATTGAGGGTCTAAATTTATAAGAGTTGTGGTGGCTATTCAGCGAACAAGTGCAAATTTGAAAACCGCCAAAAGGAAGAGAGGTGACTGAAGAAGAGAAAGGTAGCAATGGTTCGAATTTGGAAAAATTCAAATTCAAAATTTTCCTCTAAAAATTTAAATTTCTTGCAAAAAAATTTGAAAACATTCAAACGAATTTTGTCCCAAAAAAAATTAAGGCAAGATAGGACCCGATCCATACCTACCTTAGCCGGCAGGCAGCGTGCGTGCGTGTGGTGTTGAGTTCAAAACATGCTTGGTCCATAACTCCCCCTCCACAGTGCCCCTTGGGGCCCATCTCAAGTGTGCCAATTTGGAGTTTATATACTCATATAAGCTCTCTCATTGTTTCAATGTGAGATAACCAAATTGAACAAACCCACCTTTGTCTCTTTAATTTCCAACTTTAGAAAGTTGGAAATGACATCAACTTCCCATTCACTTGGAAATGTTTTTGACGAACCGACTTCGAGACATGACTCACCACCCAACAAGGAACACGTAACCACTCAGATTTACCTCAAAAGGTGTATGGGTCCTGCATTAATTTGGGATCAATGTTAGCAAAAAATAAGCCTATAAACTCAAATTTCCAACAATCTCCCACATGAATAGTGTTGATGGAAAAGGACATGCAACAATATGCAAAAAATGTGAGTACATTAAGGAGATACTCTGCTTTAGGATAGGTAGCTTTTGGCTTTGAACCTCCCTTAGCGAAAATCTATCGGACTTATTGGCTATCTAGTAGACGCAATATCTTGAACTGTTCAGCCGTTGGTGTAAGCCAAGACAATAAATTACACAGAGTACCACCAAACACAATCTTGTTCTACAATTGTGTTCATTTTGGCCCTGAACAATACCTCGTTCAGTGTGTACTCTAGAGAATTTGGCCTTGTTAAGCCCAGTTCATGCTTACATAGGTAATTCTCATTAAGAGTGTCCTACCATACTCCATTTGGATGTCCAAGACTTAAGAATCATTAAAAGCAAAGCTTAACCTAACAACACTACAGGGATCACTTTTCTTATCATAGAAATTGGTAGGAGAGAAAAACTCTCTAGTAATTGGGGGAATATCCATAATTCGGTTGTCCCATTAAACCTAGTTATTGAGATCTCCAGTTTTCTAAGTTAGGTTGCTATTTTGGTGATTCTTAGTTTAATCTCATTTCCCTCGATAAACTAAACACTTCCTCTCTGGCTAGCCCTTTTCTTAATGAATACGCAATATTATCTCTAGACCTTATATAGTCAATGGTAATTATACCATTTGAGAACAATTGCCTAACGGTATTATGTTGTTGACGAATGTGTCAAGGCTTACCGTTATACATATGATTTCGTGCATGTCCTATTGTTGCTTCACTGTCACAGTGTATACAAATAGCTGGCGTGGGTTTTAGTCACATTGGAATATCCTCTAGGAAATTACGAAGCCACTTTGCTTCTTCTTATGTTTTATCCAACACGATAAATTCTGATTCCATTGTGGACCTCGCAATGCAAGTCTTCTCCTGTATATATTGATTCAATATATTTTTTTATTGGCAAAAAAGATTTTATTAACTCGAAATAATAATAAAAATAAATTAATCAAAAAAAAAAAAAAACTTAAATGCTTAACAGAAAATTCCAACTAGGTTCTCATACAAATTAATGTGAAAAGGCAAAGCTTAAATATATAGATTAACATTTTTGTGTTTTAATTATTTTTTTTCTTCACCTTATTCATTTTCATTTTTTTTCTTTGTTTTTATCTTTGCCTATATTTTTTTTAGCTTCGAAGCCAAGCTGCTGGGACTGTTGGGGTCATGGTCAGAGTAGTCTCAACACTATCTGTTGACATGTTTCTACAATTCACAATTCAGAAACACATATAAATACACACACTAATACTATTAAGTAGTAAAATAAAGTAGTGATCTTAAGTTGTAGGAAAACTATTTATTAACTAGCAAATTCTATGTATTTAAAAATAATAAAATAACGACTGAAAGATAAAAGCAAAAATCTGAAATAATTTTCACAAAATTATTTCCGAAAATGCAACTAAACAAAGAAATTCTTGTTCAAGTATAAAACAAGAACAACAACACAAACTGTAAATGAAATTAAATTAAATAAACAAACTTACAGTATGTAGATAAATCAAATCTAGAAATAAAGGAAAAGTCAAGGCATATGTTGGACACACTTTTCTTAATATCATTACGTCCTCGCTATGGTGCTCGAGAACAAATGACGCTGACCGCTTAAGATGCAATGACTACAACCTAAAAACGCAGCACTACGATATTGGGTCTGGCAAATAGACAATGTTGAACTCTCTTTCATAGAAAACAAAACAAAGAAATATGCAGAAGAATGCATGGAACAAATTGCGAAAACTGAATCAATGAATTGCTAGAGAGAGTCTGAATTTATAAGAGTTGTGGTGATTGTTCAAATGGGTTGGAATCTCTTCGAACAAGTGCAAATTTGAAAATTGCTGGAGGGAAGTGTAACAACCCTCACCACTGTTTACCGATAAACTACTGATTACTGCTAAACTGAGACTGATTATGATAAGTAATCGAACTGATTGAATGCTGAACTGACTGACTGAAATCTGGAACCAATGGATTGACCGTATCTGTTTAAATGCATTTCTTATCTATTGCCTGTTTGATTATCTGTTCATGTTTTTATATTTAAACTGCAAATTGAAGGCCTTATCGGCGGCCGAACCAGAAATGGATTGATGTTTTAGGACCATCATGATTTATGTGATTTTATGGCATATTTAATTTAAATGTGTTTTGGTATGAGTAAATTAGATCAATGTTGATAAATTACATAAGTTGGCTTTAATTACAACTTTGCCACTCTAGTGGTCCACTACCTAGACATATTTGAGCCTTATCATACATTCAACAAACATTTCATCAGCCTTGTTGAGTGTCCTAGCCGACTAGAGAGAGAGACAAGAGGGAGAGTTGATTTCATCTCACTTTTGCTTGGAAATTTAGAAGATTAAAGGAGTTCTTGCTTGATTGAGCCTCTAGACTTGTAATTGAGGAACCTAGGTATGAGTTTCATCCTCTTAATTGTGTATTTAAGTTCCTTCTAGCATGGATCATGGTAGTTTAAAGAGCTAAGTCAAGAATTGGTTCAATAGTGTTGAATTAGAGCTTGAATTATGCATGCATGTGCATATCCCTCATTTTTGGAGGTTGTTCTTCATAAATTCCCACATGTATGTTCATGTTAATGTTAAGGACCATGATTTCATCGTGAATTTGAAAGAATGAGCTCATTTGAGCAAGCATTGAAGCTCTAAATTGGTTTAAATTCATGCATGTCATGTTTGAAATTATGTTCATGAAATTGGGTTTGAAATTGGATTTAATTAAACTACCCTTGGGCTTTGATTTTACAAATTGAGTTTTGAAACATGTTACTCTATGTGTTTACAAATGTTTTCCAGAAATTTAGCCCAAGAGGATCGAATTTAGTACATTTAAACTTGGTTTTGAGCTTGAGGTTCAAATCTGGAATTTCCAGATTTTGGACCCACGCTCGAGCGAGGAACTCCACGCTCGAGCGTACACTCTGTGATCATGCCTTCCGTTCGAGCGAGAGAATTCACGCTCGAGCGAGGACTTGTGTCTCACGCTCGAGCGAGGGTCGAGCGCCCGTCGAGCGTGAATTTTAAGCATCCAGTATTTTCACTGTAGCTTGCAGTCCACTCGAGCGACGTAAGTCACGCTCGAGCGGAGATCCTTTGTCTACATGTCCGCTCGAGCGTAGAAAGCCACGCTCGAGCAAGACCCCTGTTTTCTGAAAATTTTGTAAAGTGTCTAAAAGTGCATCTTTGCATCCTCTTTCCATCCTAGGCATTCCTAGGGCATGTTTAAGGCATCTTAAGGAGGATAGTGATGTAGAACCACACCGAGGCAAATTAGGGATTAAGTTATTGTTTCCTAACTGTATAACTTAGTGTGTGTTCATATGACTGCTTATGTTTAAATGTTTAACGTATGCAACTTCCTATGTTTATTATTATTATATTGCATATAGTGAAATGGATAATGCAAGCACTGTTAATGAAACTGAATCATCCGAAGCCAGAATGGCAAGACTGGAAAGAACTGTTGAACTATTAACTGAAGCCTTAAGGCAACAGCAACAACAGAACCAACAGCCCCCACCTCCTCCTCCGGTACAGCCGGAACAGAATGCTAATGATGGGGATATAATTGCTCTCACCCAGAAGTTCAGCAAAATGAAACCGCCATCTTTTCAGGGAGGGCTTGAACCATTAAAGGCCGAAGCTTGGGTTCTTGAGACAGAAAAATTGTTTGAAGTATTTCCGTGCTCTGAAGCACATAAAGTACTGTTAGCTACCTTCACCTTGCAAGAAGAAGCTAGAAGGTGGTGGATGCTAGTCCGTGACACCAACACCGTTATGACATGGGCTCAGTTTAAGGAGTCCTTTTTCGAAAAGTATTTCCCTCAGTGTGTCAGGGACAGAAAAGTAACTGAATTTGAACAGCTGAGACAGGGGACTATGTCCGTTGCTGAATATGAAACAAAGTTTACTGAACTTGCCCCTTATGCACCGCACATGGTTGATACTGATTACAAGAAGGCCAGAAAGTTTGAGGGCGGCCTTAATGTTGCAATACTAGACAGAATAAATGTTTTAAAGCTACCGAACTATGTAAATGTTCTTGACCGAGCATTGATGGCCGAGTCGAACATCGAGGCACTGAAACAAACTGAAACACCAGCGTCTGAATGGCGTGGTAAAAGGCAGGGTTTTAAGTTCAAGAAAGGCAAAAACAACCCGTTGAACAAAAAGCAAAATACAAGGTCAACGACTACTTCTAGTTAAGGGAACCGGTCTATACCGCCCTGTTCCGAATGTGGTAAGAACCATAAAGGAGTTTGTTATAAAATCTCTGGTGCTTGTTACAGGTGTGGCAAGGTGGGCCACATGGTCAAAGATTTCCCTTCCACTGCTCCGGGCAATAGTAAAGCTGTAGGCAGCACCGCAACATCAACTGTTGCACCAAAACCGAACCCCAAGGCTACCGGGAAAGAGCCTATGAGGCAGGACCGAGTGTTCGCCCTAGTACCGAGAGATGTACAAAATACTGAGACCGTTGTGTCAGGTATCCTCTCTATTTGTACTCAAAATGCTTATGTACTGATTGATTCGGGGTCTACACATTCATATGTATCGCATGCTTTTTCACGAAAATTGAATAGACCCTTAGAACCCATGAATTATTTGTTAGCTGTATCATCACCCGTTGGGGGATCCATGACTTGTGCATATATGTACCCTGCTTGTGAAATTATTGTTGGAGATGCACATCTGTATATTGATTTACTGCCTCTGAATATAGATCATTTTGATGTAATATTGGGGATGGATTGGTTACAAAAATATCATGTTACCATAGACTATGTAACGAAACAAGTAGTTTTCCGTCCACCTGGTTTGCCTGAATTTGTGTTTAACGGAAGTGGAGTAGTACCTCCCCCATATTTGATTTCATCTATGAAAGCATACAAACTGATTAGAAAGGGGTGTAAAGGATATATGTGTTCTGTGTTAACTGTGCCTACTAATGTTAAAACTGATGTGAACTGTATTCCTATAGTCAGAGAATTCCAGATGTTTTTCCAGATGATCTGCCAGGGGATTTGATTGACAGGGAGATTGAGTTCACCGTTGATGTGATTCCGGGTACACAGCCTATATCGAAAGCTCCTTACCGAATGGCTCCGACTGAACTGAAAGAATTGAAAGTGCAACTGCAAGAACTGTTAGACAAAAAGTTCATCAGGCCTAGTACTTCACTGTGGGGCGCACCTGTCTTGGTTATGAAAAAGAAAGACGGCTCACTGAGACTTTGTATTGACTACCGTGAACTGAACAAGGTAACTGTGAAAAATAAATATCTATTGCCTCGTATTGATGACCTATTTGATCAGTTACAGTGTGCTCAAGTTTTCTCTAAGATTGATCTCAGATCTGGATATCATTAGTTGAAAGTTAAACCAGAGAACATTGACAAAACTGTTTTTCGAACGAGGTATGGACATTACGAGTTTTTAGTTATGCCTTTCGGAGTTACCAATGCACCTGCTGCATTTATGGACCTCATGAACAGAATTTTTAAACCATTCCTCGATGACTTTATTGTTGTATTCATAGATGACATTCTAATTTATTCCAAGAGTAGAGAAGAACATGAACATCATCTGAGACTGGCCCTACAGACCCTAAGAGAATAGAAACTCTATGCTAAACTGTCTAAATGTGAATTTTGGCTTGATCATGTTATGTTTTTGGGGCATGTTGTTAGCAAAGATGGAATTTCAGTTGATTCACAGAAAATCAAAGCGGTAGTAAACTGGCCTAGACCAACGAATGTGACAGAAGTCCGAAGCTTTTTGGGTTTGGTTGGATATTACAGAAGATTTGTCAAAGATTTCTCCAAAGTTGCCTTACCGTTAACTCAGTTAACTCAGAAGGGGATATCATTTGACTGGACTGACCAAAGAGAATCAGCTTTCCAGGAGTTAAAAACTCGACTAGTGACTGCACCTGTTCTTACCCTACCTTCAGGTACGGATGGTTTTACCATTTTTAGTGATGCTTCTCATAAGGGTTTGGGGTGTGTTTTAATGCAGAATGGGAGAGTAATTGCCTATGCTTCCCGATAACTGAGACCGCATGAAAAGAACTACCCGACCCACGACTTGGAACTTGTTGCAGTAGTCTTTGCCTTAAAAATCTGGCGTCACTACCTTTATGGGGCGACATGTGAAGTGTATACCAATCACAAGAGTTTGAAATATTTCTTCACACAGAAAGAATTGAACATGAGACAGTGGAGATGGCTAGAGTTAATTAAAGACTATGACCTACAAATTCTGTACCATCCGGGAAAAGCCAACACCGTTGCCGATGCATTGAGTCGGAAATCAATTGGAAACTTAGCTTGTTTACTCACTGGATAGAAGGAATTGCTATGTGACCTTGAGAAATCTGAGATTGAAATTGTTTTGCGAGAACAAGGTGGAACAGTAGTGTAGACACCCCATTTTTGACCGACCTTAAGACTCAGACGTCACCGATTGAGCGCTCGGTGATGTTGCATATCGTGCTCGTTCAGAAGTTTCAGAGTCGCGGCCGTGAGCCCTGCCTCCGGACTTCCGAACCCTCTTCTGTACCCTGTCTCGGTTTGCGAACCAGACTCGATTTTCTCTGTTTCTCTTCCTGAGGGGAGGGAGAGGTCCCGTAGACCATCTCTCAGTGGCCGTGGGCTACATTTCGTGGCCGTAGGCCATTTTACCCATTTCGGAGCCCGGTTCCCGGTTTTCGGAGCCGTCAGGCCGTGTGCCTCGGTTCGGGACCGCCTAACCATCTCTGATTCCTCCGGTTTTTGGCATACATCTTATTTACTCCCTTTTGAGGGACACTGGGGTCTGAGAGACCCACTTCGTGGCCGAATGCCACTTTCGGTGCTTAACAGCCTATTTTCGGGACCCCGAACTGCGTGTTTTGGCCCCCGAGCATTCGTTTTGCATCGGTTTTTGTTCATTTTTGGCAGGTATCTCTGTTTTATCATAAGGAAAGTCACTGGAGGGTGGGAGGCCAGCAATTGTCTCAGCAACCAGTTATGCTCTTCCGGCGCCCACCGACGCCCGTTTTTCTCACTTCCGAGCCAATGTTGACCACCCTAGGAGCATTTTCTTCAAGCCCAAACCACATATTTGTGTTGTACACGCATGGGAGGACCCTAAAAACACACGGCCGGCCAGTAATTCCTTTTTCCATTTTTGAACCTCTTTGAAAAGTGGCTTGTTGTCTCTCCTGTTTTACAGTTGCCAATTTCCAACCACAGGGTCTTGTTGAACACACATGGGAGGCCACCAATATGTGGTGGCCGGCCAGAAAATCAGCTTTTCATTTTTGCCCCTTGGCCGGCCGGTCATAGGGGGTGGCCGGCCGGCCACCTGCAACCAAAATACCTAGTCGGCCGTGTTCCTTGGGAGGTGTGCCTTACAGCTGTATAGTTGTTTTCCCCCAGAAATATCTCTATCCGGGGGACCCTTTTGGAGGGAAATAAGGGCTCATTTCCCTCCACTTTTGCCTTGATTCTCCTCTCCCTCTCTTGTCTATATAGAGGGCCTCCCAACTCTAGAGAAAGGGTTACAAGAATTGGTTTGAGCATATACATACATATCATTCCATTTCCTTCAAGTTTAGGCTCCATTTCTTCATCATCTTCAAGCTCTACCATCACCACTCCATTCCAGCAGCAAAGGGAGGAATTCCAGCAACTTAGAGTCATCAAAATTGGTCCAAGAAGTAGTCAAAGTATTGGTCTCCAAGGGTAAGCAGACTTTCCCCCTTTTGTAGCCCATTTTTGCACCAATTTCTTAGCCTATTTTCTTATTGTTTTGAGCTCCGACCTTAACTTAAAGGGTCATTATTTTGAACCATTATACATGATTGTTGAAGGGTTCAACCCTATTTGAGATCACCATCTTGTACTTGCTTCAATATCATCTTATATGTCACATTTTTGCACGAAATTTCTAGTCTATGAGTGATCTGTTTTCGAGCATAATGTAAACTGTAAGAGGACCTATTTTGAGCCCCTCTTCAACATTGAAGAAGGGCTCAACCCTTTTTGGGCCCCCTATCTTGCACTTGCTTCATAATCTCTCCTATTTACCGTAAATTTGCATGATTTGTTTGGCCTATATGTAAATTGTTTTGGAGCATATCATGAACTGTTAGTAAGCTTATTTTGTGTCCCTCTACAACATTGTAGAAGAGATCAACCTTTTTTGGGGCCTCCATGTTATACCTACCATTATACCCCTCTTTGGCCCCCATTTTTGCATGCCTTTTTAGGCTTATCTAGCTTCTGTTTTAGGCCATCATCAGAACTGGAAATGGTCATATTTTGACCCCTTGGATATATTTCATGAAGGGTCTTTTCTTGTTTGGTGAATGCTTTGTATACTTCATGTTATAGCCCAAGGTTCTAAATATCGGCCGGTACGTCCCGTACCGGCCGGTTCGTACCGGAAAATGGGAGGGCCGAGTCGGATACTCACCGGTATACCGGTGAGATTGGATTTCACGTCCGCATCGGCCGATTCCCGACACGTAGCGGCTTGAATCCGATATATGGGCCGATACGGCCGATACAGTCGGATACAGATTGGCTTTTTGTTGTTGTGCTCTGTTTTTTGTATTGCTCTGTTTCTGTTTCTATTTCTGGTTGGTTTTTTTTTTTGTTTTTTTGTTCTTGTCGATCTAAATCTGAATTTGTTTTTTTTGTCGATCAATTTGTATTTCAAATTCAGAATTTGTTGATCAAGTTGATCGAATTCAGAATTCAAAAAGTTGATCGACAACAACATGTATATCCATTTCTTACCCATTCCATTGTCGATCAATTTGTTGTTGTTGTGCTCTGGTTTTTTATTTATTTATTTATTTATTTATTTATTTATGGGTTTGACCTTTATTTGTGGGTGCATTACCAGTCTGAGATAAAATAAAGGATAAAATTTCTGGGTGCATTACCAGTCAGAAATATAGGATAAAATTTCTGGGTTTGACCTTTATTTCTTGGTGCATTACCAGTCAGAAATAAAGGATAAAATTTGTTGTGCTCTGTTTCTATTTCTGGGTGCATTACCAGTATGAGATTGAAATGGGTAAGAAGAGAGTTACTTAGGTACATGGAGGTGCATGGGTTTATGGTGGATTTGTAGATTGTAAATGTTTAAGTTTTTATTTTTTTTTATTTACAACCTACACCTCTATTTATATATATATATATATATATATTTTTTTTCTCAATACAAGAAAAATAAATATTCAAATCAATTTTTTTATTAAAAGTTTAACATATGCCAAAAATAAATACATATTATTTAGTTGAAAATGAGTAAAAAATGATCCTACATATCAAAATTTTGATTAAAATGTAACAAATTAAGGTTAAAAGAGTCAAAAAATGCATAAAATTCAGTTTTAGAGGGATTGTTAATGATTTTTAAAATTTCACGGTCGCGACACCCGATTCCCGATACGTACCGGCCGATACTACCGATACCGATACTCCGCGATCGATACCGTTACGTTACCCGATACCGCGATTTAGAACTATGTTATAGCCTCTTGTTGGCGTATTTCTTGCATTGCATTTTGAGCATGTTTTCATACTGATTTGAGGCTTTTCATCTACTGTAAATGTTCATATTTTTAGTCCCTCTTCAGTGTTGTAGAAGGGTGTTTTTCCATTTGGGCTTTGCATCTACCACTTGCTTCATTGCCTCCCTTGCGGAGCCATTTTTGTATGCCATTATTGCCCTACTTGTGCTTGCTGTTTGGCCATGTTTTGTACTGTAAAAATTTGATTTTTGGGGCTGCCTTGTTCTGCCTTTTCATGTCATGTATCAATTATGCATGTATAGTATAGCTGTAGGCCATTTTATGCATTGAAATCCATGTTTCGGGATCATTTTCATACATCGGGTATTATTTCGCCTCATTTCAGGGCTGTTTTGCCCCTCATTTTGCCACTGATTTTTGCACGTTTGCATATCATATTCCATGTCTTTGCCATGTCTCATTAGAGTGGCATTTCGGTGCCTGAGGGTCCGTTCTCGTTTTGCGTGCCCGCGGGCGCACTTCGAGGTGTCTTGTTTTCATCTGATGGCCTCCTATGTGAGTGTGGCTGAGGCTCTCTCATGTTGGTGTAAGCCCGTTTATTGCATTGCGTATGCCATTTCATCCATAGCATTGTGTATGCCCGGTTGTGTATTACCTCGTATAGCGTGTATGCCATTCCATGACATTGTGTATGTTAGGGTTGCATATTAGCTACATTTCATGCATATCATGCATATCGCATCATGTTTGGGATAGGAGTTAGCCTGGGCACGGGAAACGAGGCACGTTTCGTACTCCGAGTGACGGAACGGGTCTCAATTCCCAAGTCACCGACACTCTGGATTATCCATGATGGAGTTAGGTTTTGCTGTAGCATTCGTATGCATTCATCCTATATTGAGTTGTGCAAATCGGCTCCTCGGCCATCATGCATCGTTATGCGTGATTGGTGGCACGAGGATCGAGACATGCATACATTTGTGAAATACATTGCTATGCCCCTTTCCTGCTCTCTGCTGCAAATTGCAGCAATGAAGAATCAGTAACTTTTCGGAGCTTGGCATGCGTTTCCAAGAATCATTGCAAAACAGAGGCTAATTGGGGCATCCCAGTGGATTTCCATGCAAGGCAGCCCAAACATACATCGTCCATCAGAATCAAGGCAGTCCCTGGCTTGCATGCCAGTTTTACAGTTTTTCTTAGTTAATTTGTTAATTAATTAGGAATTTGTACATTATTCGGACTGTATTATTTGGACTGTACTATTCTTTCATTCAGGACTGTATATTTATTTCGGACCCTCTGCGCGGGGGCATAATTGTAATAAGTGTGGGTGAGTGTGATGCATGTCTTCCAATCCCACGTCTTTCTTCCCTTTTATTTACCCGCTTATGATGGTTAGGTATAGGGCATATTTCAATTAGCATACAGTATGACAGCATGTTTGCATCATTCATCTGTTTTGCACGCACCGGGCTCGGCGCATCATACAAACTGCATTTGTATTTCAATTCCAAATTGAATACGTGTTAGTTGTAGCATTCCACATACCATGTTTAGAATAGCCGAGCCTGCTATAGTTGCATTCTGCATGTGTTGCATTAGGCATTTCTGTATATTTAGGATCATGCATGGATTTCTAATGAGCTTCTGTTTTGGCTTGGAGTACTCGGTGAGTTTTTATGCTTTAGCATCCTTGCATGCGTGTGAGTGTTGCCATGAATAGCATGCTTACCATGAGGCTATGTGCTATGTGATATAACTGCCTGAATGCCTGTGGGTGGAGGTTGGGTTAGTTGGAGTGGGACAATTCATCAAATGTTTGTTTTAAGCCCACTAGATAGTGGCAAAACCATTGTTTTCCTAAGCCCACCTGAGGGTGGCAAATCCACGTCTTAGCCTACCTGCGGGTAGCACCATCAAACCATTTTTCAAACAAACAAACATGAAATGTTTTGTTCCAATTCAGGTAACTCAGTCTATACTTGTATGCTGTGCGCATCACATAGTAAATCTAGGCTAATAACCGGAATAAGAACACACAATGTTTTCAAAATCAGATATCATGGTTAGTAGAGGCCGGTCTTTGACCGGGCGAGCAGGGGTGCTCACGAAGTGACCTTCCCCAATCGTACCCAAGTTCCCGAGCCGAGGCAACTTTGGTGATGACGGACACGTGGCCTTTGGCACTGAGTCAGGGTTTCCTAAATTTCCCATTAAAAAACATTTACGTGGCGACTCTGTATCTGGCAAAGCAGTCCATATTTGGCACTTCTTTCAAAAAATCTGTTTTCAAAACGATTTGCCGGATTTGGACTCTTTGGTTCAAGATTAAGAACCGTGACATTTTGAGTCCTTCGAACTGTAGTGACCCAATATCGAACCGTAACGGAGGGGACTCGCACTCCTCGCCCGGGATGCGTTCGAGGACGTCTACAGTTTCTGGCGACTCTGCTGGGGATTTAGAGAACTTGACTCGAACTCATGATATCTGGTTTTGACTACACTTGTGTGTTTCTTTGTATTGCATTTGCATTGGTGCGCCTAGGACACCGTGTTTGCCATATGCCATTCCCGAACGATTTGCCGGAGGCTTGTCTTGTCAAGGCATGTCCATAAGGCTGATCGGCTCTAGGCTCTGACAGCTTGGGAACACAAACCCCGGTTTTACCGGGGCACCCTTTTTTGACCATTCGACCTAGTGCATATTCGGATCCATAGTGACCATTCCAAACTAGGACAGGTTGCTTACCCGTTTATAGGTTGTTTGAAACCGCTGTGTGCGTAGTAAAACCCTAGCTCCTGACAAAATAGGACAGGGAAACCCTACCCCAACATAGGGGTGTTTTGGCTCTCACTTATCTGTTATGTGCTTTAGAGTGCGTCTCTACAGGAATGCATGTATCAATTTGCGAGTTTGGGCATCAGGCCCGCGGGCACCAGTTCAGTATTTTGGGATTCAGTTTACCTGAGGGTAACAGTTTACAGGCAGAATTTTGGGGACAGAATTCAGTAGAGGGCACAGTCATCCTGCTACACTCGTATCTGTTTTGGTGAAGTTGAGCTGAGGTGCTGTCTGTTTTCTCTTTTGCTAGGTAGTCCTGGAACCATTGCTTCAGAAGGCTCCGATATCCCCCGAGGTTCATCGAACTTGTGCTGATAGACTTTGTCAGGTCAAAGATTCAGTTCAAGGGCAACCAGTGTTCCTTTGCTAGAGGCAGGTTAAAAGGGCCAGTCAGGCACAGATCACCAGTTCAGCAGTTACCAGATCAGTGGCCCTTATCCACCCCACCAGTGAATAGTCAGGCTGAGGTCTCAGTTTCTACTGCAGGGATAGATACCAGACAGTCAGATGGATCAGCAGAACACGTCAGAGGTGGAGGCAATGATGCGCCAGATGCAAGAAAGTATGAAACTCATACAGCAAGATGCTATCCGCCAAGCTGAATTTGCCAAACAGCAGGCTGCGGTCATGGCCCAACAGGCAGAGCTAATCACCAGATTGCAACAGCAGAATGGAGCATCTGCTTCGCATCAAGCTCCTCTCCCACCAGGAGCTCCAACACCCGGAGAGACACCAAATGTCCAGGAAGGTACGGACATTCCGGTAGGGCCGGCTCCGCCCCCAATTTTACCCCAGCTGTCCAAAACACCTACCAATCTACCAGACTCTCCCTTCGAGTCCGAGGTCGACCCTACAGCATTGAAGTTGAGCAAGCTTGAAAAGTTGTTCAAGAAATCCCAGGGGGTAAAGTCCATCCCGGACATTGAGGACGGGTACACCGACGCAGCTGTAACTCTGCCGGACAGGTTCAAGATGCCTCACATCGACCGTTTTGACGGGTCAGGAGATCCCATGGTCCACCTGAGTTTGTTTTCAGATATTTTGCGCCCGATGGGCTTGACAAGATTACAGAAGCTCTCCCTTTTTGGCAGGACCCTATCCGGTATTGCGGCCATCTGGTATGCCAAATTGAAGGATTCAGTGAAACGAAGCTGGGAGGAGATGGCCGAGGCCTTCATCGCACAATATTCATACAATACCCAAATTGAGATTACGACCCGTGATCTTGAGACGACGAGGCAGGAGCCTAAGGAGAGCTTCTCAGAATTCGTGGCCCGCTGGAGGGCCAAGGCCTCAATGATGACCATTAGGCCAACGGATAAGGATCAGATACGGATGGTTGTGTGCAACCTCCAGCCCAAACTAATACAGAAAATGATCGTGCTCCCCTTCCCTACCTTTTCTGATTTGCATGAGATGGGGGTACAAATTGAGGATGCTATGAAACAGGGCTTGATTGACAGTGACAGGGAGCAACCCAGGAGGACCTTCAACCGCAACGCAAATACAGGCGTAAGCAGTGCTGAAAATGCCAGAGTTTCAGACGTGGGCATGGTTACCACCACCACACAAAAAATAGCCACCTCATTCACCGGTGCGTCCGGAGCTAGTTCGCAAATAGCCAAAAACCCACCTCAGGGCCAAAGGGTGTTTACTCCACTATACATGCCCCTATCCAAAGCTCTGGGGGTTTTGATCAAGAAAGGGCATCTGAAGCCCCTGGAGCCGCAGCCACTACCAAAGAACCTTCATCTCTCACACAACCCAGCCGACTACTGTGCCTTCCATCAGCGAGCTGGCCATGACACTGACATGTGCTTTCGTCTTCGCCACGAAATACAAGATCTGATCGACAACAGAGTCATCCCCGCACCAGGTCCTACAAAGTCTATCGGCACTTGATCAGTGAACTTGTGGGGGATAATGTGATGTGATCAAGGGATGAACCACCTGAGGGCGGCACTCAGTTTACTCCAAATGTGGCGTATGGCACGCACTGTTTTGAGCATTTGTGAATGCTGGTTTTCGTGCTTTCGGACTTGGGTATTGAGTCAGTCTTGTTGTGTTGTATTGAGTTAGTCCTTTTTTGTACAGAGTCAGTCTTTTCATACTGAGTCAGTTGGGTCTGTCTTATTGTATCGAGTCAGTCCTGTTTTGTTAAGGTCGGGTGATTCCGGGGGGTGTTACCTCGGGCGTCACCATTTTGTTTCGCGTTTGTCTTTTCGTTTTGTCTTGAGTCTGTTTCTGCCAGGGAGCCAGTTATGCCAGCAAATTTTGAATGAAAATAGCAGTGATTTCCACACTCTCGCATTTGCTTCTGCTGTGTGCTAGTTGTGCCGGGATTTGAATGAAATGGCAGTGCATTCCACCTGCTCTCTTGTGCCTTGAAGTCATTGTAATGACCTGAGTTTTTCGAAACCTTTTGAACACTGCGGTGAAAACGAAGAGGAAGGAATTCCTCGGGATTTGCAAAACTTTGATCAATTGAGAGAAAGAGGGGCGTGCTAAGCCCTTAATGAATGAAATCATGCTTGTTAGTGTGAGTACTGAAAAGGACCCTAGCTTTGATCCAGATTGGTTCTACACTGTCTTCAGCGCGAGCGATTTGTCGCTTTCTTAAAAACTTTCAAAAAATGTTTTGCGCGGTCCTGCGAAGACCTGTGTGGAATCGCTCTTGAGATTGTGCAGCCTAGGATCGCTCTCAGCCTCGAGACTCAACCCCTTCGCTTCCAAACCTTGAACTTGAATTCAGAAGGTTCAACGGTCAACTACGATGTGAGGCCTGTGTGGCCAGATTGGAAGCTACCTTTGAACAAGAGGCCAGGAAAGTCGGATCAAGAAGATCAGAAGATCAGAAGAAGCTTGCAAAGCTAGAACAGAAGTACCCTTCGAACTAGGGGCAAAGATATCAAACATGCTCGAAGAGCTGAAGATGAGTCCTCTTGCAAATCAACAGCCACTCTCCTGGATACGGATGGCTTCGAAACCCTACAACCATTTGGCATTGACCAAGCTACACTTTTACCCTTGAGAGGCTCGCTGGGCCGAAAACCCGGAAAGGGCAACCCAGGCAAAAGTTAGAGCAAGAAAAGATATATACAAAAAGCAAAAAAAAAAAAAAAAGAAAGAGAAAAAAGAAGAAAAAAAAAAAAAAAAGAAAAGAAGAAAAAAAGAGAAAAAAGAAGAAAAGAAAAAAAAGAGAGAAGAAAAGAAAAGAAATAAAAAAGAAAGAAGAACAAAGCTCGCAAGGTCGAAAACCCGCGACGAGCGCCTTGGCAAAAGTTAGAGCCAAAAAATGAGAGGTTAATACCCGAGTGTACCTTAACCCCGAACTACGTAAGGCTTGATTCCCATGTTTGGGATACGTAGGCAACTTCATCCTGAAGTCCAGCCATAAAACACTTCAAATTCGATTGTGTCCATGTAATGGTTTTGATCATCTTTGCCTTCTCTGTATCTGAGAGTTCGGTTGTCATCATCACTCTGAGGACTGATTATAGTGTGCTGCGGCGCCATCCAAACAAGGGGCAACTTTCCGTTGCCATTCAACGCGCCGCGGTGCCGTTCAAACAAGGGGCAACTTTCCATTGCCATGCAGCCCTCTTCAAGCAAGGGGCAGTTTTCCTCCAGATTCAAGGTTGTGCATCTCAAGAGTAGGTTCCGCGCTTGTTGAGCATCGGCCGTTTGCAAAAATAGTTTTTGAGAATTTTTACTGAGGTTGACTAATTTTCTCGAAAATTGTTTCATTTTCCAAAACTGGACCATTTTCTTGGACCCAAAAAAGGAAAATTTTCAGTGCTCATAGCCTGACTTGCATGATTTCAAATCAAAAATCGAACAAGCATGTTAATCTAACTCTCATTTTGGTCAAATTTTTTTTTAGGAGAAAGCTCAAAAATAAAAAATGGTCAAAATGATGAACTAGGGGCACAATTGAGTCAGGTGTTCTGTCTTTTCCCCGTAGCCAATGCATTTGCCAGAAAAGGCACCATACTTGCCAAGAAGGGCGCTCTACCTGCCGGAAGAGGGCACAACGGAAGCTAACAGCAAAAGGGCAGAAAGCTCTCACATCCCTCTAAGCAATGAGGTATCAAGCCAAGTGCGAAGCACGAACTGGAATGGGGCCAGATATTACACTCCCTCATCTGGACAGATCTGATCACGTCCAAACTCCCCAGCAGAGCATCGTCAACCGATCAGCTGCAGATTTGCTACACACCCAGTTATAGCACAACCTCTCTGTGGGAGAAACTCACTGTTGTGAGCGGAAGAAAGAGAATCTAGCAGCATGCTAGAGGCAAGAGCCCGCAACTTCCTGTTTATTCATCAACCACCCAGGGGAGGGATTGAAAAATGAGAGATTGAAGAATAGAGAGATGTGCGCTGAGAAAAAAAGTGAGGAAAAGGGTTTTGTGAGAAAAGCCGAGCCTGAGGGCCGAGTGATGGGAGAACCACAAATGAGAAAGGGTGGGAAACACTACCCGGTGAAACAGGCTCCCTGTGCACGTCTGAGTGTCGTGTCTTTTTGTTTGTCTCGATTCTTGTTTTGAGTCGTCTCGAGTGTTACTCGATGTGTTTAGTTTGTGTGCCTTTTATTTCCGTTTTGAGTCGTTTTGCTGTGTTCAGTCGTAGGCTCAATACCTAGTCGAAAACTCATCTCTCAATTTCAAAAATAAAATCGTTTTGTGCTCCGAGTGCCGTGCCGTTCTCCACATTTGTGCAAAACAGAATTGGTTCTTTCATAAAGCCGCGAGGTTCAACCCAGGTCATGAGAGAACAGTAAAACCAGGACCTATCTGAAGCTATAATGGTTCCGGACTGCAAAGCAAAAGCAAAAGAGGAAAATGTCGGGCATCTGAGTTTGTTCCAACTTCAGTAAGCTCCAAGATCGCATTCTGTATGCACTTCGTCAGGCCTTGTCAATGCTCCAAAGTATGAGTGTGCCTCTACCTCAAGCTCAAGCTCAAGTCTGCTTCAAGCCAGAATGGCGATCAGAAGTGCTCCCCTCGAGTACCGTTCCCCGCCAGAGGCATCTTGGCCGTGTTTGCAATGAGTTCCTAGGAGACCAACTGCGACGGTGGAAACTAGAGTTCGGACGGCTATTGCCCAGAACGCAAAGGTTCGGGATTTCCGAGACTAAAGTCTGGTTTAAATACCCAGAGGCGTGCCCTCGGCTTGAAATCTGTATGGAAGCCCCATAGGTTGAGATAGCGTGTATGCACCTCAA
Organism: Camellia japonica; assembly: GCA_030407325.1. Classification (NCBI taxonomy): domain Eukaryota; kingdom Viridiplantae; phylum Streptophyta; class Magnoliopsida; order Ericales; family Theaceae; genus Camellia; species Camellia japonica. The sequence continues at coordinate 54,689,126 of JAPPVO010000059.1, read as the reverse complement.
TTCTGGATACTGAACCAACCTAGTCTGTCACCCCGTTGGAGAATAGGGAAAGTTGTGAATATGATCAGGAAGACAAGCAGCAGCCATAGCTCATACATACAGATGTTGTTACTTGTCAGCATTTCAGAGCCTTTGTACTGCGAGTTAAAGGTAAAGTGTTCGAAGAGCACGAGGGAAGATCCCCGTTGGAGAAGAGCGGTTCACCACCACTCACCTCATGAGGTGCTTTCTAAAGCACCGCTTTGTCCATTTATTGCTTTCCTTAAGCATCATGCATTGTAATGCATTGTACCTATCAAGTTTCCTTCTCAGTCATGCACGATATTGTATGTACGGTTCATTCAAAGAAGTTCCGTTTGAGATCATTTATTAGTGTATCAATCACACTTCATTCATTTTGTGTATCTATCACACACATTCTCATTTTATGTATCTATCACGCACATATTCACTTTTTGTGTATCCATCACACACCTTTAGTGTATCAATCATACTTGTTCACTTAGTGCATCTGTTTGTGTTCACCTTTTGTGTATCCATCACACACCTTGAGTGTATCAATTACACTTGTTCACATAGTGCATCTATCACACTTTGTGTTCACCTTTAGTATATCTATGATACTCTGCTCACTTTGTGTATCAATCACACTATACTCATTCGTTGCATTGTTATGCACATCTGTCTAGCATTATTATGCTCATTACTTGCATTGTTATGCACATCTATCTAGCATTGTTATGCACCTCTTCACTTGCATTGTGATGCACGTTTCAAATTGCATTGTTATGCACCCACTTCACTAGCACTGTTATGCTCATTCGTTGCATTGTTATGCACATCTGTCTAGCATTGTTATGCTCATTACTTGCATTGTTATGCACACTTCACCTGCATTGTTATGCACCTTTTCACTTGCAATTGTCGTCTTTTCTCCTCTCTTATGCGGTGCGTTAGGACATCTTCGGTTTCGTACATTCGGACGAGTTCCAGTATTCATTCATACCTTTCCTCTCTTGCGTGTGATACGCTGAGAGATGCTTCCTTTCCTCTCTTGCATGTGATATGCTGAGAGGTTTTCTCTTGCGTATGATACGCTGAGAAATTTACCTTTCCTCTCTTGCATGTGATATGCTGAGAGGTTTTCTCTTACATGTGATACGTTGAGAAATTTACCTTTCTTCTCTTGCGTGTGATACGCTGAGAAAGTTACCTTTTCCCCTCCCTTGCATGTGATATGCTGAGAGGTCTGCCTTTCTTCTCTTGCGTGTGATACGCTGAGAAATCTACCTTTTCCTCTCTTGCGTGTGATACGCTGAGAGATGATCTTCCCCTCACTTGCATGTGATATGCTGAGAGGTCTGCCTTTCTTCTCTTGCGTGTGATACGCTGAGAAATCTACCTTTTCCTCTCTTGTGTGTGATACGCTGAAAGATGATCTTCCCCTCACTTGCATGTGATATGCTGAGAGGTCTGCCTTTCTTCTCTTGCGTGTGATACGCTGAGAAATCTACCTTTTCCTCTCTTGCGTGTGATACGCTGAGAGATGATCTTCTCCTCCCTTGCATGTGATATGCTGAGAGGTCTGCCTTTCTTCTCTTGCGTGTGATACGCTGAGAAAGTTACCTTTCCTCTCTTGCGTGTGATACGCTGAGAGGTTTACCTTCTTCCCCTCCTGCGTGTGATACACGGAGAGATATTGTGTGTGAGACTCCAGGTACTCTCGGTAGTCACTTTTAGCCTTCTCTACGTGAGACGCAATGAGAATTGCATAATTCTCTTACATCCTTTCTACATGAAATATAGTTGTTGCTTTGCATTCTTGCTTAAAACTGTTGCATCTATTGTGAATATGCGCTTCATTACAGCTTGCTGCATTTGCATGATCACGAGTTATGTTCGGCTTCTTGCATTGTCAGTTGCATTTTGCCCTTGCCTTCGGGCGCATATCTTTATCTGTAGCTTGTATGCTTTGTCTAAGTCTTCGGCCTTGTCAAAAATGAGTCGTCTCTGGGCTTTGACACTCACTCCCGTCATTGTTATGACTTCCGAGTTCTGTCAAAGAGGGGCAACTGTAGACACCCCATTTTTGACCGACCTTAAGACTCAGACGTCACGATTGAGCGCTCAGTGATGTTGCATATCGTGCTCGTTCAGAAGTCTCAGAGTCGCGGCCGTGAGCCCTGCCTCCGGACTTCCGAACCCTCTTCTGTACCCTGTCTCGGTTTGCGAACCAGACTCGGTTTTCTCTGTTTCTCTTCCTGAGGGGAGGGAGAGGTCCCGTAGACCATCTCTCAGTGGCCGTGGGCTACATTTCGTGGCCGTAGGCCATTTTGCCCATTTCGGAGCCCGGTTCCCGGTTTTCGGAGCCGTCAGGCCGTGTGCCTCGGTTCGGGACCGCCTAACCATCTCCGATTCCTCCGGTTTTTGGCATACATCTTATTTACTCCCTTTTGAGGGACACTGGGGTCTGAGAGACCCACTTCGTGGCCGAATGCCACTTTCGGTGCTTAACAGCCTATTTTCGGGACCCCGAACTGCGTGTTTTGGCCCCCGAGCATTCGTTTTGCATCGGTTTTTGTTCATTTTTGGCAGGTATCTCTGTTTTATCATAAGGAAAGTCACTGGTGGGTGGGAGGCCAGCAATTGTCTCAGCAACCAGTTATGCTCTTCCGGCACCCTCCGACGCCCGTTTTTCTCACTTCCGAGCCAATGTTGACCACCCTAGGAGCATTTTCTTCAAGCCCAAACCACATATTTGTGTTGTTCACGCATGGGAGGACCCTAAAAACATATGGCCGGCCAGTAATTCCTTTTTCCATTTTTGAACCTCTTTGAAAAGTGGCTTGTTGTCTCTCCTGTTTTACAGTTGCCAATTTCCAACCACAGGGTCTTGTTGAACACACATGGGAGGCCACCAATATGTGGTGGCCGGCCAGAAAATCAGCTTTTCATTTTTGCCCCTTGGCCGGCCGGCCATAGGGGGTGGCCGGCCGGCCACCTGCAACCAAAATACCTAGTCGGCCGTGTTCCTTGGGAGGTGTGCCTTACAGCTGTATAGCTGTTTTCCCCCAGAAATATCTCTATCCGGGGGACCCTTTTGGAGGGAAATAAGGGCTCATTTCCCTCCACTTTTGCCTTGATTCTCCTCTCCCTCTCTTGTCTATATAGAGGGCCTCCCAACTCTAGAGAAAGGGTTACAAGAATTGGTTTGAGCATATACATACATATCATTCCATTTCCTTCAAGTTTAGGCTCCATTTCTTCATCATCTTCAAGCTCTACCATCACCACTCCATTCCAGCAGCAAAGGGAGGAATTCCAGCAGCTTAGAGTCATCAAAATTGGTCTAAGAAGTAGTCAAAGTATTGGTCTTCAAGGGTAAGCAGACTTTCCCCCTTTTGTAGCCCATTTTTGCACCAATTTCTTAGCCTATTTGCTTATTGTTTTGAGCTCCGACCTTAACTGAAAGGGTCATTATTTTGAACCATTATACATGATTGTTGAAGGGTTCAACCCTATTTGAGATCACCATCTTGTACTTGCTTCAATATCATCTTATATGTCACATTTTTGCACGAAATTTCTAGTCTATGAGTGATCTGTTTTCGAGCATAATGTAAACTTTAAGAGGGCCTATTTTGAGCCCCTCTTCAACATTGAAGAAGGTATCAACCCTGTTTGGGCCCCCTATCTTGCACTTGCTTCATAATCTCTCCTATTTACCATAAATTTGCATGATTTGTTTGGCCTACATGTAAATTGTTTTGGAGCATATCATGAACTGTGAGTAAGCTTATTTTGTGTCCCTCTACAACATTGTAGAAGAGATCAACCTTGTTTGGGGCTTCCATGTTATACCTACCATTATACCCCTCTTTGGCCCCCATTTTTGCATGCCTTTTTAGGCTTATCTAGCTTCTGTTTTCGGCCATCATCAGAACTGGAAATGGTCATATTTTGACCCCCTGGATATATTTAATGAAGGGTCTTTGCTTGTTTGGTGAATGATTTGTATACTTCATGTTATAGCCTCTTGTTGGCCTATTTCTTGCATTGCATTTTGAGCATGTTTTCATACTGATTTGAGGCTTGTCATCTACTGTAAATGTTCATATTTTTAGTCCCTCTTCAGTGTTGTAGAAGGGTGTTTTTCCATTTGGGCTTTGCATCTACCACTTGCTTCATTGCCTCCCTTGCGGAGCCATTTTTGTATGCCATTATTGCCCTACTTGTGCTTGCTGTTTGGCCATGTTTTGTACTGTAAAAATGTGAGTTTTGGGGCTGCCTTGCTTCTGTATTTTCATGTCATGTATCAATTATGCATGTATAGTATAGCTGTAGGCCATTTTATGCATTGAAATCCATGTTTCGGGATCATTTCATACATCGGGTATTATTTCGCCTCATTTCAGGGCTGTTTTGCCCCTCATTTTGCCACTGATTTTTGCACGTTTGCATATCATATTCCATGTCTTTGCCATGTCTCATTAGAGTGGCATTTCGGTGCCTGAGGGTCCGTTCTCGGTTTGCGTGCCCGCGGGCGCGCACTTCGAGGTGTCTTGTTTTCATCTGATGGCCTCCTATGTGAGTGTGGCTGAGGCTCTCTCATGTTGGTGTAAGCCCGTTATTGCATTGCGTATGCCATTTCATCCATAGCATTGTGTATGCCGGGTTGTGTATTACCTCGTATAGCGTGTATGCCATTCCATGACATTGTGTATGTTAGGGTTGCATATTAGCTACATTTCATGCATATCATGCATATCGCATCATGTTCGGGATAGGAGTTAGCCCGGGCACGGGAAACGAGGCACGTTTCGTACTCCGAGTGACGGAACGGGTCTCAATTCCCAAGTCACCGACACTCTGGATTATCCATGATGGAGTTAGGTTTTGCTGTAGCATTCGTATGCATTCATCCTATATTGAGTTGTGCAAATCGGCTCCTCGGCCATCATGCATCGTTATGCGTGATTGGTGGCACGAGGATCGAGACATGCATACATTTGTGAAATACATTGCTATGCCCCTTTCCTGCTCTCTGTTGCAGCAAAATGAAGAATCAGCAACTTTTCGGAGCTTGGCATGCGTTTCAAGAATCATTGCAAAACAGAGGCTAATTGGGGCATCCCAGTGGATTTCCATGCAAGGCAGCCCAAACATACATCGTCCATCAGAATCAAGGCAGTCCCTGGCTTGCATGCCAGTTTTACAGTTTTTCTTAGTTAATTTGTTAATTAATTAGGAATTTGTACATTATTCGGACTGTATTATTTGGACTGTACTATTCTTTCATTCAGGACTGTATATTTATTCGGACCCTCTGCGCGGGGGCATAATTGTAATAAGTGTGGGTGAGTGTGATGCATGTCTTCCAATCCCACGTCTTTCTTCCCTTTTATTTACCCGCTTATGATGGTTAGGTATAGGGCATATTTCAATTAGCATACAGTATGACAGCATGTTTGCATCATTCATCTGTTTTGCACGCACCGGGCTCGGCGCATCATACAAACTGCATTTGTATTTCAATTCCAAATTGAATACGTGTTAGTTGTAGCATTCCACATACCATGTTTAGAATAGCCGAGCCTGCTATAGTTGCATTCTGCATGTGTTGCATTAGGCATTTCTGTATATTTAGGATCATGCATGGATTTCTAATGAGCTTCTGTTTTGGCTTGGAGTACTCGGTGAGTTTTTATGCTTTAGCATCCTTGCATGCGTGTGAGTGTTGCCATGAATAGCATGCTTACCATGAGGCTATGTGCTTATGTGATATAACTGCCTGAATGCCTGTGGGTGGAGGTTGGGTTAGTTGGAGTGGGACAATTCATCAAATGTTTGTTTTAAGCCCACTAGATAGTGGCAAAACCATTGTTTTCCTAAGCCCACCTGAGGGTGGCAAATCCACGTCTTAGCCTACCTGCGGGTAGCACCATCAAACCATTTTTCAAACAAACAAACATGAAATGTTTTGTTCCAATTCAGGTAACTCAGTCTATACTCGTATGCTGTGCGCATCACATAGTAAATCTAGGCTAATAACCGGAATAAGAACACACAATGTTTTCAAAATCAGATATCATGGTTAGTAGAGGCCGGTCTTTGACCGGGCGAGCAGGGGTGCTCACGAAGTGACCTTCCCCAATCGTACCCAAGTTCCCGAGCCGAGGCAACTTTGGTGATGACGGACACGTGGCCTTTGGCACTGAGTCAGGGTTTCCTAAATTTCCCATTAAAAAACATTTAGGTGGCGACTCTGTATCTGGCAAAGCAGTCCATATTTGGCACTTCTTTCAAAAAAATCTGTTTTCAAAACGATTTGCCGGATTTGGACTCTTTGGTTCAAGATTAAGAACCGTGACATTTTGAGTCCTTCGAACTGTAGTGACCCAATATCGAACCGTAACGGAGGGGACTCGCACTCCTCGCCCGGGATGCGTTCGGGGACGTCTACAAGTAGCTGCTATTTCTGCTCAACCGACATTGATTGAAGAAACTAAAGAGAAACAGCAACAGGATGACTTCTTGAAGAAGATCTTAAACCGAGACCGGATTTCAAATTTGAGAATAACGCACTGAAATTTCAGGGAAGATTGTGTGTACCGAATGATTTTGAACTGAAAAGAAGAATTCTGCAAGAGAGCCACAACTCAAAATTTTCTATCCATCCAGGAAATACGAAAATGTACCAAGACTTGAAACTGAATTTCTAGTGGCCGGGAATGAAGAAAGAAATTGCTGATTTTGTATCAAAATGTCTTCATTGCCAACAAGTCAAAGCTGAACATCAACGACCCGCAGGCTTACTGCAACCCTTACCCATACCGGAGTGGAAATGGAAACATATCACTATGGATTTTATCGTCGGATTGCCTCGCTCCAGTAAAGGTATGGACTCAATTTGGGTTATTGTTGATAGACTGACTAAATCTGCTCACTTTTTACCTGTCAAAACAATTTATAATGCGGAGAAATTGGCTATACTCTATATTGATGAAATTGTTAGACTGCATGGAGTGCTTGTGTCCATTGTTTCTGATAGGGACTCGAAGTTTACATCGAGATTTTGGCAAAGCTTACAGACTGCATTGGGTACTGAATTGAGACTGAGTAGTGCCTATCATCCTTAGACAGATGGCCAGTCGGAAAGAACCATCCAGACTCTGGAGGATCTACTGAGAATGTGCGTCCTTGATTTTCAGGGAAACTGGGAAAGCCATTTGCCTTTAGCTGAATTCGCCTACAACAACAGTTATCATTCAAGTATTGGTATGGCGCCTTTCGAGGCATTGTATGGCAGAAAATATAGATCTCCGATTTGCTGGGCAGAAGTTAGAGATAGGCCTTTGCTTGGGCCCGAGATTGTATATGAAACGACTGAGAAAGTAAAACTGATACAACAGAGACTGAAAACTGCACAGAGCCGACAAAAAAATTATGCTGATGTCAGAAGACGAGATAGAGAATATGAAATGGGTGATCACGTTTTTGTGAAAGTGACACCGATGAAAGGTCAGACTCGTTTTGGAGTCAAAGGCAAGCTAGCGCCGAGATATGCCGGACCATATGAGATTATTGAGAAAATCAATCCGGTGGCGTATCAAGTTGCGCTTCCTCCTGAAATGGAGCATATGCATAATGTGTTCCACATTTCTATGTTGAGGGACTACCTCCGGGATCCTTTTCATGTGATAGAGCCGACCCGTGTAGTACTAAGTGATGACTACACTTATGAAGAACGGCCTATCCAGATTGTGAACAGACGGATCAAGAAGTTTAGAAATAAAGAGATCCCGTTAGTGAAAGTTGACTGGTAAAACCATGGGGGCGTGTATGCCACTTGGGAAAGGAAAGATGACATGGCCAAGAGATATCCTGAACTGTTTCCACTGAATCTTGTTTTCTTCCAAAACGAAGGTAACTCGAGTTTAGAGGACTAAACTCTTTATAAGGAGGGAAGACTGTAACAACCCTCACCACTGTTTACCGATAAACTACGGATTACTGCTAAACTGAGACTGATTATGATAAGTAATTGAACTGATTGAATGTTGAACTGACTGACTGAAATCTGGAACTAATGGATTGACCGTATCTGTTTAAATGCATTTCTTATCTGTTGCCTGTTTGATTATCTGTTCATGTTTTTATGTTTAAACTGCAAATTGAAGGCCTTATCAGTGGCCGAACCAGAAATGGATTGATGTTTTAGGACCATCATGATTTATGTTATTTTATGGCATATTTAATTTAAATGTGTTTTGGTATGAGTAAATTAGATCAATGTTGATAAATTACATAAGTTGGCTTTAATTACAACTTTGCCACTCTAGTGGTCCACTACCTAGACATATTTGAGCCTTATCATACATTCAACAAACATTTCATCAACCTTGTTGAGTGTCCTAGCCGACTAGAGAGAGAGACAAGAGGGAGAGTTGATTTCATCTCACTTTTGCTTGGAAATTTAGAAGATTAAAGGAGTTCTTGCTTGATTGAGTCTCTAGGCTTGTAATTGAGGAACCTAGGTATGAGTTTCATCCTCTTAATTGTGTATTTAAGTTCCTTCTAGTATGGATCATGGTAGTTTAAAGAGCTAAGTCAAGAATTGGTTCAATAGTGTTGAATTAGAGCTTGAATCATGCATGCATGTGCATATCCCTCATTTTTAGAGGTTGTTCTTCATAAATTCCCATATGCATGTTCATGTTAATGTTAAAGACCATGACTTCATCGTGAATTTGAAAGAATGAGCTCATTTGAGCAAGCATTGAAGCTCTAAATTGGTTTAAATTCATGCATGTCATGTTTGAAATTATGTTCATGAAATTGGGTTTGAAATTGGATTTAATTAAACTACCCTTGGGCTTTGATTTTACAAATTGAGTTTTGAAACATGTTATTCTATGTGTTTACAAATGTTTTCCAGAAATTTAGCCCAAGAGGATCGAATTTAGTACATTTAAACTTGGTTTTGAGCTTGAGGTTCAAATCTGGAATTTCCAGATTTTGGACCCACGCTCGAGCGAGGAACTCTACGCTCGAGCGTACACTCTGTGATCATGCCTTCCGCTCGAGCGAGTAAAGTGACGCTCGAGCGTGAAATGCGTGCATCCAGTACTTTGCATGAGCTTACAGTCCGCTCGAGCGAGAGAATTCACACTCGAGCGAGGACTTGTGTCTCACGCTCGAGCGAGGGTCAAGCGCCCGTCGAGCGTGAATTTTGAGCATCCAGTATTTTCACTGTAGCTTGCAGTCCGCTCGAGCGACGTAAGTCACGCTCGAGCGGAGATCCTTTGTCTGCATGTCCACTCGAGTGTAGAAAGCCACGCTCGAGCGAGACCCCTGTTTTCTGAAAATTTTGTAAAGTGTCTAAAAGTGCATCTTTGCATCCTCTTTCCATCCTAGGCATTCCTAGGGCATGTTTAAGGCATCTTAAGGACGATAGTGATGTAGAACCACATCGAGGCAAATTAGGGATTAAGTTATTGTTTCCCAACTGTATAACTTAGTGTGTGTTCATCCTGTAAACTGTGTAAGGTTGGCATCTGGGGACGCGCTCTAGCCTATTGTAGCCCGGAACTTTGTGAGTAACAATTGTGTAAAGATATGTTCAACTGTGAATATTTCTGACTGTTTAACTGAACTGTTTTCTGAACTGATACTGCTAATTGAATAAATGTATGTCCTATATTCTGAACTGTATTGTGACATCCTTAGCAACTACTGTTTACTGTTACTGTTACAGAGATCTCTGTCGGTTCCCTTGTTGGAACCACTACTGTTTACTGATTGATGGCCATCATTGACTGTTCGGTCTTTCAAGACCTACTGTACTGTTCGGTCTTTCAAGACGTACTGTTTACTGTACTGCTATGCTAATGGATGTACCACATATGACTGAATGACTGATATACTGAATCAATGAACTGTTTTCATTACTGTAAGGACATTCATTCTAAACCCCTTTACGCATTATGTTATTCACTGGGTTTTAGCTCACTGTTTATATATATATGTAGGTGTTCAGGCACCAGACCGGAGCTAGGAGCGTGGGTTAGACTCCCCTTTTTGTCAAGCCAACCACTGTGCCTCACTGCGAAGTTCCGAGCCTGCCAAGCTATGGCTTAGGGGTGTTTTAATTTCCCCCGTCTGTCTCTGTATCTGTTTTGGGTTATTGTATAGACTGATAGCACTGTTACCGTACTGTTTAAATAGGGACTAAGTCCCTATCTTGAACGATTGTAAATGTTGTACATACTGTTTTGTACTGTTCATGTATTTATGTATATGTATGGAAAGTCTTTTACATACAGACTGTCACAGCTCATTGGACATTGTTTAATTACTGTATTGGCTTCTGCCATGCCCCTGTACTCTGTATTACTGTCTTACTGTTAAGCAGGCCTTCGGTAATCTCGGATTACTGGCCGGTTACGGTACTAAACCCATAGGGGCGAGTTTAGGTAGTGACAGGAAGAGAGGTGATCAGAGAAGAAAAAGGTGGCACTGGTTCAAATTTGGACCTGCAAAAAAATTAAACTAATTTGTTTCTAGAAATTTAAATTTCCTGCAAAATTTTTGAAAACATTCAAATGAATTTTGTCCCAAAAAAAATTAAGGCAAGTTAGGACCCGACCGACAACCACCTCGATCGGCCAGCGGCGTACGTGTGGTGTTGAGTTTAAAGCATTCTTGGTCCATAACTTCCCCCTCCACAATGCCTTTTGGGGCCCATCCCAAGTATGCCAACTTGGAGTTTATATACTCATATAAACTCTCTCCTTATTTCAATGTATGTGGGACAACCTAATTGAACAGACCCACATTTGTCTCTTCAACCTTTAACTTTACGAATCTGAAAATAACGTCAACTTTCCATTCACTCGGAAATGTTTTTGACGAACCGACTTTGAGACACGACTCACCACGCAGCAAGGAACACATAATCACTCAAACCCATATCAAAAAGCATGTGGGTCTTGCGTCAATTTGGGCTCAAAGTTAGCCAAAAATAAGTTTATAAACTCAAATTTCCAACACAAAGCGGATAATATCTTGGTGTATGCTTTGGCAGTGGGGTGGTCTGCACAAATGGTGCCGTTTGTGGGAACCCTAGCTTCATCACATGGACCCACACACTGGAGGGCAAAAGTGAGGTGTGAAAATATGTCACACATCGGTTCTCTAGGGACTCTTGACCTATCTTATAAAGTGTGTTATGCTCACAAACTGCTCCACCACGTGGATCCACACGTTGGGGTCCTAATGTGGGGATTGTAAATCTGTCCCACATCGGTTTGTTAAGGACTCTTGATCCACCTTACAAAGTGTGTCATACCCACAAACTTTTAAAAGGCCTTTTCTAGTGAAGGAAAAACAAAACCGTATATGCTCTTGTGGTACAAAACGGACAATATCTTCGTATGTGTTTCAATAGTAGGTTGGTTCGCACAATATCCAACAAAATTACTAGTGCCACGCGTTGCTTCTCACCACCACTCCAATCATGGTCTTGTCTAGGAAGTGTTTGTTTGCAGTCAAACAATCAAAGAATGGAACTCACTCCAAGAATGGATCCCCCGTTGAGAATTACTTTGTTATGCAAGTTTTTGGTTTGCCCTGTTGAGTCTTCTTTTTTTTTTTCCAGCAAGTTTTTGGTTTACCATCTAGTTTGTTCTTATTTTTTTATTCTCTTTTGGTTAATGACTTTGCATTTACTTAGCTTTGTTTCATATTTCAACCTAGTTGAGATATGACCTTTAAATTATGGTATTTTTGTCTTGGCTTTTTGTACTTTTTGATATAATTTTTTTACATCTTACATTTTTATTTTACATCAATAAATTTTTTTTGCCGATAAACACACACACACACACACACAAAAAAAACTGATCATATCAATAATTATAGGCAAAAAAATCCATTCCATCGTACCGGTCAACAATTCAAAAATCCATTGTAGTAGTGTTGTCATTGTATGGTGTTACGCTGTCCTTATAAGGGTTATGCTATTCACCCAAAAATATAAGGGTTATGCTTTAGCGTTGAGGTCTTGCCAATTTTGTTTGGCATTGCCTGGGTTTTGATTTGGTGTGTGTATCTTTTTATTTATATAATTTCGCTGTATTACTTTTACTTCTTTATTCATTAATATTTTTATTTTATTTTATCAATAAATAAAATAAAATTACAAATATTTAATTTAGTTGAAGAGTGGTGTTACATATCATAATAAATCACTTCTATTTTGACCTCTAATGACGTGAGAGAGAGAGAGAGAATAGAGAGAGACAAAGAGAGAAAGGATGAGAAGTGAGAAGTAGATTCTATTTTATATCATTAGAAATAAATTAGAAATACTCAATTAGAACTCCAAAATATATAAATATATTTTTAATTGAGATTTCATATTTTCATGGCATTAGTACAATATGTGGGGTAGATTTAAGGTTTAAATGATACTGGCCTCGTTTGGGAACAAGCTAATTTAGTAATTTTTGGGCTATTTGGTTAAAATATGAGTTAAAAAAAACTAGTATGTTTGGGATGACTTTTGATTTTTTACAAAAAGATGTACAAAAAGTAGAGAGAAAAGAGAATCTTTGACTTTTTGATATGAATTATTGATTTTTTAACTAATTTAATAACTTTTTAACTTTTTAACTAAAATGAAAGATTTCCAAACGAGGCCTTGGTTTAAAGTTGTTCACCACGTGGAAACATTGCCCAAGTTCACGGTTCAATTATTTGATGACCCTTTTCAATTTCATTAAAAGCTGTTTACTTTCTGTCCAATGGCCTTTTTGACTTTCTTGGATTTTATGATTGGAGTTACGTGAAAAATTCAACTTTGATGGTCCTTTGTAGGAAGCAAAAACTTAAATTTGATATTTTTATTTTTAATGTGTGACCTAACAATTAATATTTAGCATGTTGCTCCAGCAACCATTTTTTTTTTTTTAAATTTATTATTATTACTTTGGGGCCAGGTGCTATTGCCCAATAGCTTAGGTGTTAATTTTTCGTGTCTTCTCATAAAATTTCGGAAAATGTTTGAAAATTCTAATAAAATTTTCATAATTTTATTTATAATGATATAAAATAATAAATGTTAATTTTTAAATTATTAGATATTCAATTATGTGTAATTATACTTTCTTATCTCATTATTAGAAATGCAATCGGAGGTGATAAAATGAGAATGTAACAAACTATGAAGCACAGGTACGGGGTACGAGTACTGGTACTGGTACGATACGGGTACGCCGATACGGTAAAATTCAAAAAAAATAGGGTACGGGTACGGCTTGGTACGCTTGTAAAAAAATATTTATTTTTAATTTAGAGTAATGCAAAAATTAATTAAATAGTTTAATTTGTTAAGGTCCAACCTATAATTAACATTTAATACCAAAAGTAAAAGTATAAATCAAAATTAAATGTCAATATATTAAATAATTTATAAATCATAATTTAATTTTAAAATCATGCTAAGCATAAAACAAAAAATAAAGAAGAAGTCTAGTAAAATGAGTTTTATTTGTGTAGTAAAAGGAAAATATTATTTTAACTGAGGTACGGTACGGCTTGGATATATGCTAGGTACGTCTGGATACGCCAAAAATTAAAAAGAAAAAACTTGGGTACGTGTTTCGTGTACCCGGTACGTATATAGAAGTACCATACGAGATACGGTACGCCGATAAATACTCGATACGGGTATGACATATTTTTTAAAGTACCCATGTTTCATAGGTAACAAAACTCTTAAATTCCAGTGGGGAATTGTGCAGGGCTGCTAGCTAGGTGTAGAGTGAAGGATGCTTTATTCTTAAATTTTTTTATTTTATTCATATTATTTTTGTTTTTCTGTCTAAATATGTTTAAAGTTAAAGTTCATCAAAAAAATCTACGATTACAAAGATCTACAGATATAATCAAACAATTAAAAGTATTTTAAGACGTAAGAACAAAAATATTTGGGTTATTTACCTGGAAATTTCCTAAATTATTGAAAAGTATTATTTTGATCCTCTAAATTCTAAAGCGTACAAATGGATCCTCTAAACTATTGAGAAGTATCACTTTACCTTTTAAATTATAAAAACGTACAAATAGATCCTAAACTATTGGCATGTTTCACTTTGGCCTCTTTCGTTAGGGGTCCAATTTGATTCTTTTTATAGTTTAAGGGTTTATTTGTATGCTTTTATAATCTATGGGGCAAAGTGATGGTTCTTAATAGTTTATAAGGTCCATTTATATTCTTTTACAGTTTAAAAGGTCAAAGTGATATTTTTTAATAATTTAAGAGGCTTTCATATAAATAATCCAAAATACTTGAGACATAAGATCTCATTAGCACTATTAGACCAAAAAGAAAATCAACCTTTTGTAATAACCTTTAAATGCATATAAGGAGAGGGAGCCTCTAAATGCACATAAAAATACTGTTAAACAATCCACTTTATATGCATATATATATATATATATATATTTAAATATCATTTTACTTTTAAATCAAATTATCAGAAAGGACAAAGCAGTAAAATTCATTTATCTAACCAACCCTTCCTCTCTTCCTTCCTTCATCCTTGTGCAACTCTCTCTCTCTCTCTCTCTCTCTCTCTCCCCGTTGGCGATATTAACTGATGGGGTTAAGGTTAGTGTTTGAGAGGGAGAGAAGGGTTTGGGTAGAAGGGCATTGAAAAGATAAAGGGATGGGCGGCTGTAGATAATCCATTTTTTGACTGACCGTAAGAATTGAATGCCCTACCCAAAGCTCCCATTGAAGATACAAAAAGTCACTGCAGGCAACACGTAACGAATGGAAAGAAAGCCAAACCCGCCCTATACCCATTTTGACCAAATCGTTTTTTGGACTCGCAAATCTATTTTCAAAAAGTTTTAAGGCAATTGGTACATTTTCGTTCATTTTGAAATATAAAAGTGATGTGTTTTCGAAGATGTTTTGATTCAATTTTCCAAAAGAGATAGCTTAGAAAGACAGAATGAATGAGAAAATAGGGAAACCTTACAAAAAAACTAGTTTGATAAGCTTGGCTTGGCCAGACATCCTTTCCACAACACACCAAACCTTTTTGGCCCATAGACGCGTGCTCAGATCTTTTTCTACACTACCAAACATTCCTCTGGCAACGCGTCGAAAAATTTTGATCTGTGGATACATCTCCAAGTCTTTTCTAGCTCCACCGAGCAAATTTATAAGGAGATATGCTGGCCTACTCTATACCGGCCAGGCAAGGTATATCGACCACATGTTGTTCTAGTGATAGCCGAGCAGTTTTCTTGTGAGGTTTCCAAAGGATCTTGAAATATGCCATTCGGATCTATGGGATCTAGAGGCATATTCCAAGCCCGAAATGCCTATAAAATCGTCTCTCCTCTTCAGGGAAAGAAGTTCCAAATTTTCTAAAGTTTTGACAAACATTTAATCCTCTGTAATCAATACTAAAACCCTAAAAATAGAGTTTGCTGAAGAATCTTGGGATCACTTTCTACTTACTTTTGCTTGGATGACTTGGAGTTAGAAGACCTCTATTGATCAGAGGGAGCTTGGGTTAGAGTTTGTAATTAGCTTGGGCCCTATCTTTGCTATTCTAGAGGTAATCCCTGTTACCATTATAATTCTAAGTCTATCTCTACTTTTTTCTATTTTGGAGATTTATTGGGATTATTGGTTGGAATTGTTGTGAGCTTAGTTGATTTTTCTTTATCATCCTTTTTTGTAGTTAGTGGAGGCCTGTATAGTGACTTTGGCCAAGCTCGAATTACTTTCCTTTTGATTTTATGGGTTAGAAACCCAAGCATGGTTTCCTCTATGAGAAGAGAAAGTTTTCTCTCTTCCCGAACCTATCTTGCATGGATTTGAACGGTTTACGCTCCATTTAATGAGTAGGAAGATGAGAATCTCCCTCTCTTCATTAGAGTTTTCATAACCATTTTTACTAGCTTTGATGATGTAGAAGCTCGGGTATGGTTTTCTCCACGAGGATGGGTTGGTTCTCCCCTCTCGTCGCCGTTTCTCATGGATTTGGGTAGCTTGTACTCATTTTCATGTGTAGGAGAGAGAGAACCTTGCTATCCTCATTGGAGTTTCCTTTATTTTTGTCCTGTCTTTTTCTTAGCTTTCATTCATTATATTACTGTGTGTGTCGGGACGGGTCTCTCTTCTCCTCACTTGTTTTTATTGTCATCATAATCACATGATTAGCGTAGGAGCATGCATTTGGGCTTAGACCATTATTTCTTCATATTTTATATTTAAATTATTCTTTTATATAAAAAATCTAATATCTAATAATCTAAACATAATTAAAAAGTAAAATATTGGTAAAAAAATTATAAATTCAAACAGGTATTTATTTTTTATTATTATATTTATTTTTTGTTATTAATATTATTAATTAATATTAATAATTTTTTTTTCCAAAAATAATACCTAACAAATTATTATCTAAATGTATTTGGATTAAGTGAATTTAAATCTAAAAGTAAAATTAAAAAAATAAAAAAGTATTCAATTAAGTGAATGTAAAAAAGAAAATAAAAGAGTCATTAAAAAAATAGTATAAAAAAAAATGAAAACTAAAAAATTCAAAACAAAAGTTTGAAAAAACAAACCAAACCAAACCAAACATTTTAAATTTCTCTTTTTTTTGAATCTTTCTTCACTAATCTCAAATTTTACACAAATTATTCACAAATTCCTTTCAATTTTTATGTGAATTTAATAATCTAATTAAAAAATGATGAATACACACAAAAATGTAATACTGAACATTTACATTATGACCAACTATTTAATTATTAAATAATTAACTTCTTATTGTTACCTGTACTGTATTGTTGTAAAATATTTCACATATTACTTTTGTGATATCTTATATATGTCAATGTCTACATATATAAATATATAAAAAAAATACAAATGTAAATTTATATATGTTACTATATTCATACATTGTTAATCTATAATGTTATACTACTATCGGATACTTTAATTTTCTAACATGTAATATAGTTATATTTGTTAGGAAAAAATTGTGAAATTGTGTATTGTTCTCCTGTTAATTTATGTTCAACACATATATACATACATATCACACAAACAAGTGTCTACAACAAACAATTTCAATAACAAACCAAGACTTTACAAAACACCTACACCACGACAATAATTGTGCTTTTTATATTTATTTTTTTACCGACAATTGTATAGAAATTGTATACTAATGACTAATGTTATATTTTTCATCATGCAATGGCACAGAAAATGAGACTCAACAACTCTTGATGTATAAAAATATATTACATATTGATATTAGTATATTCTTACACCAATAGTATGCAAATAATTGGTAATAGTGGGTTCAATAGATTTGTATTGTGAGATGAACTGTTAAACAAAATTGTATAATTATGCAATTAATTTCATACCTTCAATTGTATTATAGATACAGATTATGAAAAACTGAAGTGGGAAGTTGATAGAAAAAGATTTGTGTAATATTTTATATTTGAAGGACCTGTTAATTGTTATTGTTAAAAATAAGATTATGATTTCAACAATCTAGTTATAAATTAAGGTTTATATTTATAAAATTTTGCATTTATCATTTGAATTCTTTAGCCGAGTATGCATTCATTTCTTACTTAGTTGTATTTTAAATACAGATCAATTTATCCATACAAGTCTCCATACTTTATATAAATATCACATACCAATTTAAGAGGCACACAGTCCAACCACTAGTATATATGAAAAATAATATGAAAATTAGTGTTATATTATACAAAGACTTGATAATTGGTTGGAACATTCTTCAATCCGCCAATCTGCCCAAAATCGCTCAAATCGCAATTTGCCAATCCACCAATCCGCTAATCCGTCATTCGATTTATAATTCTACTCTCAAACTGCTTGAACGACATCATGCACCCCTACTAGCAAGTGATTGCTAAGGGATTGATGGAGATTGCACCCTAGCTAAGGATTGCTAAGAATTCATTGCTAACAAGAGGGATCGATTATTAATACATGCTAGAACATGGTTTTTATTCTAGCTTAGAGTGATTGCTTGGGGATCGATCGTCTTAGCGGTAATAAGCCTAATTTGACTTAGTTTAGGTATCTAATCCCCATTTTCGTATAAATAGAACCCTAATACATTTTTTTTTACAACGTTAAGTGTTTTTGTAGTGTTGTTCAACCTTTACATAATTGGGTAATTTTTGTTGAGTGTTTCCATAAAACACTTGACACGTTGCATTGCACGATATTCCATCATCATGACGTCTCTTGCTGTTTGGGTGAATGAAACCATCAAAGTATGAAGATTGAAGCAAGGGCTTCGTGGTGATCTAGTAATGCAAAGGTCACGAAGCATGGAAAATAGATTGGAGTTTTAAATTTTTTAACATGATTCAAATCTTCACTAACACAAATTAGATGAGATAAAAGGAAAATTAAAAAATCACACACAAAGCTCTTGTCTATCAATTTCAGTGAAGTAATGGAAATGAGGTTTGAATATGAAAGTGGGAGTTAAGTCTACATAGACAAGGAAAAAAATGACCATTTTTGCAAGGCCTTTGTTCAAGAATTGATTCAAAAGCCACATTGATGCCTGAACCAATACAACAAGCTCTAATGATACAAACCCAAAATATCCTTCTATGTGATTGTTGATAGCAGATTGATTAATCAATCTCACGAAAGCAATGTGCTTTTTTCCTTGAATCTATAGACACAAATACAAAACCAACCTTTTTTTGCATAAAGAATACACAATAGTATACACTATATATAAATATAACATACCAATTTGAACTAACAAATCAAAATAGTGCAGTGGAAGTGTGGTAAGCCCATAATCCATAGGTTCCTAAGATCGAAACTTGACTTTGATATTTAAATTTAACTTTTTCCTTTTAACTTTTACTCCACAAAATAGAAATTTTCAATATGTTATTTTTATTTTTTATTTTCTAGTGAACTAGAAAAACTAGCCATAACAAATCGTAATCAATGACTTACCTAGCCTGGTCGGACCTGCCTGCCCGAGGGCCGCCCTCTTCGCTCAATGGCCCCTCACAGTTTGACCCGCAACCCAGCCTTGGCTCGACTCACAACCCCCCCCCCCTCCCCCGGGGGACTCTGTTAGTAAAGATTATGCTAGGGCTGAATCGACAACAACTAAGTAGTAATTCAAACTACACAACTTAAATAGCAACAATTAAACAATTTTGGCTTTGGTTTGAATGTCTCAAAAGAATGAGCACTTCTTTGGATCAATTGATGACAACAAAGTAAACAAGAAAGAAGACAAACTTTATGTAAAAATAGATGGTAACAAGGTAGATTAAATAACAAGAAGACAATTTCAAATTATTGTATCAACGGATGATAACAAGGTAGATTTAACAAACAAAAGCAACTTCATCATGAAATTACTTATGTTCATCAAATTACAGACTATAATAGCACAAACTACTCCTAAATTATGATCTCAACTACTCCTAGATCTAAAAAAGAAGTTGTTATGTTGTTGTTGATGTACCTTCCCCCTGCAAATTTCTAGCCTCTTATAGTTCCTCTCTTTCATGTACCCATGATCTCCTCAATCCGCAACTGCAGTTGTGTAATTGCCATAACTGCATCCCCACTCCCTAAACTTCAAACTGCATCAAGCCTTCAATTTCATCTGTCGATCTTCATTCCCTTTAAGTTAACACGTGCCCCTAAGTCCTTTTGACCTTTCTTCGACAGAGAGAAACTTGCACTTTACTTCATGCTCCCTCTTGAAAGGCTGCCCACTAACTCTATGATTATTACCAGTAACTACTCTATCACTTCTAATCAGTTCTCATGCAAAAACCCAATTTCAACTACTGGTGTAGATCCTCTAATGCTAGACATTCACTCTAGACTTGGCCATGTGTCCTCCACTAACTGGACCACCTGTCAACAGGACTTGGCAAAAATAGGTACAAACAATGCCCCCCTTGTTCAAGTTAATTGAGTATCAAATGATTTTAATTTGAACAAACTTTCCACTTGGGCCCAAATTGGACTTTAGAGAAAAAATTATCACCCTAAGCCCACAAAATGAAACGAACAACAAACTCCTTACTCCAGGCCCAAAACAAAAGCAACCCCAGCCCAATCATAAGACTTCTTTAATATTTTAAAACTACTGGGCCATCATAAACTATAAAAGACACATCTTTTCAACTTCAAACCACTTCAACTTCATTTCCCTCTGATTCAATCTCCCCAGATTGTACTCCTTCTTCTCACACACTTTCATCTGAAAACAAAGCTTTGCTAAACCCTAAGCCATGGCACCCAAGAAATCAAAGCCAGTTCCCACAGAAGAGAGCAATGAGGACCTCCTTCGCTTTCCAAACTCCATCAGAACACTCTTCATCCTTTCAAAGCTAGCTATTACCTTGCTGCCCAACACCAACTCTGTCTCTAAAGCCACTCTAGGCCCTACATTCTTGTCCCATTTTCCAGACGAGTTGGCACCATATTTTCCCCTTGCCAATGGTGAGAACCTACCCCTCAACCAACCTAGACTTAGCTGGACTAATTGGAACGCCAGCAAGAACTCCCTCAAATCTTGGAGGCTACCAGATTCCGCATGGCAAAGCTGGGT
This sequence comes from Camellia japonica, assembly GCA_030407325.1. Lineage (NCBI taxonomy): Eukaryota > Viridiplantae > Streptophyta > Magnoliopsida > Ericales > Theaceae > Camellia > Camellia japonica. Next base: position 54,668,430 of record JAPPVO010000059.1, on the reverse strand, counting down.
CAGGAGAATGAAAGCCCATGACTCTGAAGTATGGAAACACTAGGGCATCAGTGAAGGTAAGAAGTTATTCTTCCCTTTGATAGATCTCCTACTCTTTACAGACCCTTCAACAGTTGCCAATTCTCATCCAACAGACTTGCATTCCTTTTCACAAACCTCTCTGACTTGACCAATGACCAAGTCAAGCACAAACTGAAACTTGGAGACACATTCTAACCTGTCAACATATCTTGGTTGGTTGTTCTATCTCTTCCATCAAAATGTCCAACTGCAGTTTTGAGACATATTGCCCTAACCAGTGATCCAGGCTGTTTAACCTTTCTTAAAGCATCACATATCCTTATTTCCAACCACTTTTGATCATTTATGGAAACTCATGGCTGCCATCATCTTCTTCAAGCGACTTGAAACCTGCCTATCGACAATCAAGGCCCCACATCATCACCTTCTAAACTTAAGGCTGCAGGTACTATCTATCTTCCATTTTACAGGCCTATAGCCCTGACTATCTCATCTTTTCCTTTCTTTCTTTCTTTTTAGGAATACTAACTTCTTTGATTTTTGGCAACCAATATTGAGCCTGCTATTGAACCCTTAGTCAGGGGCCAACATAAAGGCAAAGCTCCAATGGATCCAACCACCCAAACAAATGACATACCCTCAGTTCCCAAGTTGATGAGGGACTCCTCATCAGCCCTTCACACCCAAGCACAAAGGCCCCAAAGGAGGATCACCACTTCTGTCCTATTGAAAAAGAAATAAGAGCTAAGAAAAGGCAAGAGCACGTAGCTACTCTTGATCCTGAGGCAAATCCCAGTGATTGGGACACACTCTTAGCCAAATAATTAGCCAGATAGCCCCAACTCCCCCAAGGAAACTTTATCAAGTATATTCCCTTATCATTTCTTGTCACATTGTCACATCACATCAACTTCTACTTATATTTGACTGACAACCTCCTCTTTTACAGAAAAAAAAAAGAAAAAGAAAAAGGAGAAGACTACTTATCACTACTGCTGATGATGAGGACACTTCCAATTATCCACAACACATTCATCCATCTTCTCTTTCTTCCACCACTAAACCCAGAGAACTCATTCTAAAATCAATTTCACAGCTATCTCAAGAACCACCTGTATCACAACTACTTCCACAGCCTTTGCCACAACCATCCTCATAGCCTTCACCACAACCATCTAACAGCCTTCACCACAACCATTTTCATTATCTTCACATCCAGAACCTCCTCCTATTGTTCTCAAGGATGTCACCCTTGGGGCTTTCCCAATGAAGGTCCTTTACCCAGGGGCAACTGAACCGATTAATTTCCCTTCAGTCTTTACCCCTTTACCATCACCATCCAATTCCTCCAACCCTCAAACTTCAAACAAGTAATCAGAAAGGATTGACATTAACAATTCAACCAATAGCCAATCAACTCCTCTTAGCCATTAATCCTCTCCAAGGGATCACAACATAAGACCCCTTCCAAACACCCAAGGTAAATGTAAATACAAGTGTGACTGACCATCTATCTTTTTTATTCCTTTTAACTAATTACTCTTCTTTTCCAAAACTACAGGGACAGATACAATCCTTGAACCATCCCTACTAATGAATGAACTAGAACTAGGAAAAGAGCCTGAGGGCCCAGAAGCTACCATTGCTTTTCCTACCCTTGAGGCTGTCACCTCATCAATTCTTGAACTAGTTCTTTCTACTATCACAACCACAACAGAACAAGGCCAGCATCATGTAAACACTTCATTCATTCTAGGATAGATACTACTTCCAACCTTATATTCTTCATTTTCTACTACTTGCAGAATACAAACTTACTAATCTATTACTGTCGACAGGCCATCATTCCATCCCAGGACATTTGGGAAAAACTTTCTATCCTCTAACAACATCTAGACCAAATATCCTTACTTCCTCAAAGGCTACATCACTTCCAAACTAAATCCCATCAAATACTAACCACCTTCATCAACCTCATCAACACCCCACTTAAAAAAATCATCCTCCATCAATCTGGCGAAGCCTTGGCCTACCTTACTGCTGCCCTAAACCTTTCATCCAATCCTTTCAACCCAATTCAATTAAAACAACTGGCCAAAATCATCACAGAATGGCCAAGTCTTTTGGAAATGGTTCAGACCTGCTCCAAAGACATCCAAACCAAAAAAGACTTTATGAACAAAGCCCACACTATATCTACCTCCTCCACACTCAATCATCAAACCTCTTCAGCCATTTTTGAACAATACACAATACTTAAACTTGAATAAGCCAGGTTTGTGGCAGAACTGGCCTCTATCAGACAAAGAAAACTCCATCTGTAACAGCAACAAGATCAGGTTAATCAAGAAGCAAGGACTATGCTTTCTCAAATTACACATGGTCCTTCCTCAATTCAAACTGTCAAAGCTGAATTGGACCAAGCCCAAGCCATGCTAGTAGATGCCCAATCAGAATGGGGTCTTCTGGCCATTCTCTTCCCAAAACCTAAATTAGTTTTTTCATTGTATTACACCGAGCATTTTACTATCTTGTAAACTACTGTACAAACCTCTTTATTAATGAATATCAATATTTTGTCTTGAATCCTGTGCAAATTTTCTTTCTTTGTGCATTGCTTTGTTTTGTTATGAATTAATCAACCCTCTTTGAAAGCTTCCCACATAGTTGGATAATACCTCTTCTATGTGGCTACTCTTCTAAGGACTCCAACTGATATGCACCTCCTTTAACGACTATATGAACCCTAAAGGGGCCTTCCCAATTTGGTGACCACTTGCCAAATTTAGGGTCTTTTGTTCCCAATGGCAAAATGGTCTTCCACACCAAGTCACCTACTCCAAAGATTTTCAATTTAACCTGCTTGTTATAGACTCTTTCAATTTTTTTTCTTTTGAGCCACAATAAAATCAAAGGCATCAATCCTTTTGCCCTCTACATCCTGTAACTCCATGAACATGGCTTCCACATACCCATCGACAAGGATATCATAGTGCTTAGCCACCCTACTAAACTTAACCGCCACTTCTAAACGTAAAAATGCAACATGACCATGAACTAATTCATAAGGGGATGCTTGGATACTATCCCTTTTTGAATTCCTGTTGGCCCATAAAACCTTAGATAACAACTCATGCTAATCTCTTGGATTGTCCTCTATCACCTTACTCAATGTCACTTTGATTGTTTTGTTTGATGACTCTGCCTGCCCATTTGCTTGGGCGTAATATGGAGATGAGTTCAGCATTTGAATGCCATATTCTTTGGAAAACTCCATTATCTCATCACCATTAAACATTGTCCCTTGATCGACAGTAATTGTTTGTGGCAAGCCAAACCTATGAACTATATGTTTCTTGATAAAATCAATCACTTAAGACTGATTCACTATCTTCAATGGGACTGCCTCTACCCACTTAGTGAAATAATGTGTGGCTATTAATATGAATACATGTTGTCTTGATGATGGAGGAAATAAATGGCCAATCAAATCCATTGCTATCAACTCAAATAAGTTGGTAGCTAAAGTCTAAACCTCCAAACCTACGAGGACCACTACACTACAAGCATGCTATACAAAACACAAATGAAATAAACAACTTAAAACAAAACAGCTAAAAACAGTGCTGAAATTTTCATAGAAATGCTTGAAAAAGTTTTCTAAAACAATGGAGAAATTGAGCTAGTAAACAAGCATAAGGAGGGATGGCTAACCCTTCCATTTTTGGGACCTCAAAAAAACATTTTAAGCCTCTGAAAAACTCTGAAAATCAGTGATAAAAATTTGGAAAACAGTTGAGGAAGAGATGGGAAACACAAGGGCAAAAGCTTTGGAGACAAGGTTCAAAGAAGGGTGATTAACCCCTCTACTTTTGATAGCTTCAATTCACAAGTTTCAGCCCACAAAAACAATTGAAAAATAGTCCAAAAGTAGTAAGAAAATATAAGGAAAAATTAGTGTAGAGATGCCCAAAATTATACCTCCTGAAGAGAAGTAACTCCTTTGTTCACAAGCCAACAAGTTCTCACTCTCAAGGGTTGTGATTTGAGCTCAAGAACTTCAGTAAGAAGAGCTAAATTTTTGGTTTATGAAGTGTAGAGAGAGAGTGTGTAGGTTGCAAGATATATATATATATATAGAGTGTGTTATGCAAGTATTGAAGCTTTAGGAAATTTTTCTAACCTAAAACCAAGAGAAAAGGTCATCTATATATAGAAAAACATGTGCCTCTGTCGGAAATATCAGTATAAAGACAGCTGGTGCAGTGTATACACCTGTGGAGACAGTTGGCACAGTTGACAAGAATATATCTGTTTTGCCGGCATTACAGGCCGGCCGGCCACTAAAATTGGCCAATGGGGACACTTGGCTAAAATATCTACCCCTCGGGACACCTGGCCGGCCGGCCAGGTACTTGTACGGCTGTCCACAAAGAATGGTCGGCTGGCCACAAAACTCTACTCTCAAGCTTGACTTCAAACGGACATATCTCCCTCATCTGGACTCGATTTTAGGTGATTCTTGAGTCTAAATTGAAGGCCCAGAAGTCTAATTTCCAATGGTGGTGGCCTCACATCTAAATTCTTTTGTGAAGGCTGTTCATTTCTCTATTAACGGATTAATGCCCAACCTCTTCCCCAACTATTTTTCTTTTATCTGCTCCTATTTTCTCTAACTCCAAACCTATAAATAATATGTTTTTAAAGAGTTTTCAAAGAGTTCACCTCCCTTTTATTTATTTCACTTTGCCCATACTCGGTTTACCAAAAAGTGTAATATTTTAAATGAAATGCGAGCCTTGAAACATCGTTGAAACATTTGAAAAAATATTTTGAAAAAGAGGGTTTTGAGGTCTAAAATAGTTTTGATAAAAAAAATGGGGTGTAAGGTTTGGGATTAGAGCTCCTTCTTACTGAAGAAATTAAACATTTGTACAGCATAACTTTCATCATCAAATGATCAACCTGAGGCGCCCAAGTGTAGACGTGCCCCGAGAACTCCCCAGCTCCACGTTACGAGGGCGCGAATTCGTTTTGTTCTTTAGGCTACTACAAGTTCGGACTCGTGTCACGGTTCTGAATCTAATCTCACAAAGTGCAATGTGAGATCGATAAATCACTAAAAAGTCCAAATCCGGCAAATCGTTTTGGAAAACTGATTTTTATAAAGAAGTACCAAACATGGACTGCTTTGCCAGATACAGAGTCGCCACCTAAATATTTTATTTTGGGGGAATTTAGGAAACCATGACTCGTGTCTAAGGCCACATGTCCGTCATCACCAAAGTTGCCTCTGCTTGGGAACTTGGGTACGAGAGGGGAAGGTCATGCAATGAGCACCCCCGCTCGCCCGATCAAAAGATCGGCCTTTACCAAGCATGATATTTTGTTTTTGAAAACACATGTGTTCTTATTCTGGTTATTAACATAGAATTACTATGTGATGCGCACAGCATACAAGTATAGACTAGATCGCCTAAGTTAGAACAAAACATTGCATGTTCGTTTGAAAACGGTGTAAAGTTGCTACTTGCAAGTAGGCTAAATCACGAATTTCAATGAATTGTTCCAATTCAAGCAATCCAACCTTCACCCATAGGCATTCAGGCAGTTATATCAAATAAGCAGTTAGCCTCATGGTAAGCATGCTTTCATGGCAACATTAACACACATGCAGTATGCTAAAGCGTAAACACTCACAGTATACTCCGAGCCAAAACAAAGAACCAGTTAGAAATCATGCATCATCCTAGTTCATGTTAAGATGACTAATGCAACACATGCGAGAATGCAGCTAAAATAGGCTCAGCTATTCTAGAATGGCATATGAATGCGACAATTCGATACATGTATTTAGCTTGGAATTGAAATACAATGTAGTTTGCATGATGCGCCGAGCCCGGTGCATGCGAAACAGATGAATGGATGCACGCATGCAAGCATAAGGTATGCTAACCGAAATATGCCCTAAAATTAACCATCATAAGCGGTTAAGTAAAAGGGAGAAAGAAATGGGGGTTGGAAGACATGCATCACACACACGCACGCTTATTACAACAGTTGGCCCTCTTAACGGAGGGTCCAAATAATAAGCTAACTAGCTAATCTAAGCTAATTAAACTAATTATTACATCACAAAATTGAATAACTAGCTGCAACTAATTATTACAACACAAATTGAATAGTTAAGAACATTAGCTAATTAAGTACAAACCAAAGCATAAACTAGCTAAGCAAATTAGCTAAGTAAAGCAGTAAATCAGGAGCCTCAAGACGGGAAGTATATGCATGCTTGGTCGCCTCGTTTGGAAATCCGTCGCGATGCCCCAGCTTGCATCTGTTTGCAATTGTTCTCAGAACCTTGCACCAAGCTCCAAAAAGCTTCTAACTCACCTTGGGGACCTGTGGGAGGGTGGCCGACCAGTTGTTGATGTGGGAGACCACTTGCCGACCACTTTTCTTTGTTGCAGATTAGATAAAGTGGTCGGCCAGCTAGTTTTTCTGGCTGGCCGGCCAGTTTTTGCTGCACTCCTCTAGTTTGCTGCAACAGAGAGCAAAAAAGGGCATATCAATGTATTTGCAAGATATGTGTGCACAACCACCCTCCCTATCATGTCATGAGCTTAAGGGAGTGTGGTTCTCGACCCTCGGGCCACCAATCGCGCATTTCAATGCATGATGATCGAGAAGCCAAATTGCACAATTTAATATGAAATGAATGCACACATAAACACATAAAGCCTAGAACTCTATCATGTATGATCAAGAGCGTCGGCGATCGAGAATTGAGGCACATTTCATCACTTCAAGTATGAAACGTCCCTTGTTCCTCGTGTTTGGACTAACACCTAATCCAAACAAATGCAAGCAAGCATGTAACTATGCAATGCAACTTAAGCATGCAAACAATCATACAAGGGACAAGCATGCAACAACATGCAACTACATGACATACTCAATGCAATGTAACAACCTAGCATACGCAATGCAAAGAACATGGCATACTCAATGTAATGTGACCTAAGTATACACAATGCAAAGTACATGGCATACACAATACGATAAACATGGCATGCACAATGTAATGACAACATGGCATACACAATGCGATGTAATAAAAGCATGCAAACAACATGCAATCAAACATGCTCAATGGACTTAAACCAAAATGAACAGACCTTAGCCATGCCCAAATCAATGGCCATAATGCTAAGAAATGAAGGCACGAAAGCATATACAAGCATGCACATGCATCGGCTCACCAATTAGGCATAAGAGCACAACTCTCAAGAGTGCTAAAGAAGTGATAAACACGGAAGTGTAACAACACTATAAGCTCATAAATAAGGTATGAAATGATGCCAAATCATTCAAACAACACAAGTATAGCATGCTATGATCCTTAAGCATTAAAGCTAGCAAAGAGGACTACAAAGGAAGCATGCAATACATGACACAAAGGCATGAACCAACCATGGACAGAACTTAATTAGGTCCAAACAAAGACCAAAACATGCTAAGATGGGGGCTCAAAGGCCTAGGCAAGATGGCATACACATTGGTCCATAAGTTAGGCAACAAATGTACAACACTCAAAGGCACTTAAAGAGTGAATGAAGTAATGCTACATGCTCTGAAATAACATATGAAATGATGCCAAATCATGTACACAACACACATGAAGCATGGTGTGGCACCCAAAGCTTGAAGCTAGCATAGGCACTTACACTACAACTATGCAAAACATGAAGCATATGGCCAAGGCAACCTAAAACAGTCCTAGAACATGTCAAAATGATACTAAAACATGTATGGAAGGAAGCCAAAACAAGCTAGCATAAAGGGCATAAAGCATGGAATATGCAAGGCCAAAAGGGAGGATTGCACTACACCTACCAAGACCAAGCATGAGATGGCTTCACCAACAAAAATTAGAGTCATATCATGGCCAAATAACCCCAAATACACATTAAAATGATAGATCAAAAGCTTAGGCATGAAGGCATACACAATGACTCATGTTAAGGCATAAAGGGCAAACCCTCCAACGCATTGAATGAGTGAAAGATATAATGTATGACCATGAAACATGCACTGAAATCACATAAAAAAATGATGCCAAATCATGTAAATAGGCCAAGCAATGCATGCTAGTGGACTTGATACACAAAGCTAACAAGCTAGAATGCACTATAGCTATACAAAGCATGGCATGCAAGACCAAAACAACACAAATCAGAGCTAAAGCATTCTAAAACATGGACAAAAGCTTCTCAAAGTTAAGCCAAAATTATGCTAGAAAGATAGTCTAAAGCATGGCACACATTAGGCTAATTCATGGAATTGCACTACAAGTGCATGGAGCATGCATGGGGCTATCAAACCCAACCTTAACAGAGTTATGGCATGTTAAAAAAACACCAAAAACCTACTGAAATGGAGTCAACATAAGCTAGAAAGACATGCTACTTCATGAAGCATACAAGACTAGTTTATGAAATTTACACTACAAGTGTATTAAGCATGCATGAGGTGATCAAGACAACCAAAAAAAGTGGCATGCCATCTCAAAATAACCCCAAATACATACTAAGAACAAGCCAACACAAGCTTAATAAACATGCTCAAACATGAGGCATATGAAGCAAGTATTCAAAACACAAGGAGAGCGGATGACCCTCTCTTATTTGGGACCTCAAAACCACCTCTCCACCACTGAAAATCTCTGGATTTCAGTGGTGAGAAGGCCATGCAAAGGTTAAAGCAAGAGCCAAAAGGGATGGCTCAAAACAAGGCTTAACAAGGCCTAAGAGGGGGTAAACCACCCCCAATACAAAAGTGACCTTAAACAAACATTTTAAGGACTAAAAAATAGAACTTTTTTCAGTAGGAAGTTAAGTCTAAAACACCATGCAAATAGGTCTAAAATCTTAAGCAAAATCAAGGGATTTAAAGGTTAGAAGCTCACCCTTGATGAACACCTTCAAAGCTGCAACTCCAGCACTCTTTTTGAACCAAAACCAGTCCAAAAACTTCAAGAACAACCTCAAGGGACCTCAGCTCCAAGAGTATGGTGTTTGAGTGTGTGTTTGTGTGTTAAAGTATGATAAAACTACACTTTAAGGCACAAAAATAAAGAACAAGAGCAAGATAGATACAAAGATGCATATGTATAGCTCCAGCACCAAGAACTGAACCTGGAGGAGGAGGGGAGAGGTTCTCCTTTATAGAGAACCAAAGTTTAAGCTTGTTGAACAAGCTTAGGCCTTCAAGCCATCCCTCCATACACGTGTATGGAGGATGGTTTCTGTGCCCTCCAGCTGTTACAGCTGGCAAGAAAATATCTCCAGAAAGGTGATGGAAAGCTGCCGACCAGTTGAAGTGGTCGGCCAGCTACTTTTACTGGTCGGCCAGCTACTTTTTCTGGTCGGCCAGGACAAAAAGTGATCTCCCAGAAAGAAAAGGTGGTCTACAACATGAAAGCAAGCTAATGGCATGGTGGGAGACCACTATTGGTGGTCCAAAGACCAAGAAAACCAGTTGGCCAACCAGAAAACTGGCTGGCAGGCAGGAAAATTGGTCTCCAAGGGGAAGAACTGGTGTCCTAGAAAAAAAAGTGGTCTCCCATGAGGGAGAGGTGGTCTACACCAGAAAGAAAAGGTGGTGGCATGGTGGGAGACCACTTTTTCTAACTGCAAACCACTTGTAGACCACCAAAAGTGGTCTACAGGGAAGAAAACTGGCTGGCGGGGAAGAAAAGTGGCTTATGGGGAGAGAAACTGGTCTCCCACCCTTATTCCACTCTCCAAGAAAGGAAAACAAGGTTTGTACCAAAAACAAACCAAAAAGGATGAAAGACGAAAGCCCAGGGGTCAAGGCGCGCATCTGGAAGCCTCGAAAACTAGTCTACGGGCACCAAAAGTGGTTTATGACCACAAAAGTGGTCTCCCAGACCACAGTGTCCCTCTAGACAGAGGCAACAAGGTGTGGTTCAAAAACCAAGCCAAATGAAGAACGTTAAGCGGTCCCAAGACAAGGCGCGCGATCGAAGGCTTCGAAAACCGGAAACTAGTCTCCAAGCAGGAAAAGTGGTCTACGACTACGAAAAGTGGTCTACAAGACCTCTCCCTCCCTCCAGGGAAGAGAAACAAGGCTTGGTCCACAAACTGAGCCAAAGCACAAAGAGTTTAGAGGCCCGGAGGTAAGGCTTTCAGCCAAAACTCCAGAAACTCGAAACGAGCACAACATGCACTATCACCGAGCGCTCAATCGATGACGTCTGAGTCTTAAGGTCGGTCAAAAAATGGGGTGTCTACACCAAGTCTTAAGGGCGGTAAAAAATGGGGTGTTTACAGAGTAGTTGGATGAGGGTGGAGCAAGTGGTTCAAAGATAAGAGAATGACAGTGCTCAAATGGGAAACATTTCCATAAGTCCCTCAAAATCCTCTTATTAAACCTTGGGAAATGGGTCCTAATTCTAGGTCTTTCCTTGGCACCAAAGAAAACCAAGTGGCCAAATAAAGTAAGGATATGTGTCCCTGAGAATCACATGGAATATTTTGCCTTGGACCACTAGGCTGAAGGTGTCACATATCCTTCTACATGTACTATGAACTATGTACTATGTGTTTGGCACAGATGCCTCGGCAAATGCATTTGCGACGGGAGAGTTTGTCGTTACAACTTGCCTTCTCAGGTTGAACCTCAGCAAGTGCACTTGCGGCGATAATGTTTACCGCTGCACTAGCCTTCTTCATTCAGTTTAGCCAAGACATACATTCCTAGGACTTCATAGCTTGCTATCAGCTATATTCATTGTCACCTCAGCGACGCCTCTACCCTCAATCATCTAACCACAAACTCCTAACTTTCTAGGGCGAAGGCCATAGCCAAGCCTGCTATCAGCCATGTTGTGCCTTAGTACCAAGCCTAAAAGGGCGTCATTGGCCCTGCTTGTGCAACCAAGGCAAGTCCATGACCTGGGTAAATGAAAAATGAGTCCCTTGTGCTCGGGCTACCCTGCTCCCATCTTCACTGGGTTATCGTGGTATACTGATGTCTCTAGGCCTATTGTCAACTCTAACTAGTAAGCTTTGGGGCCTTCTATCAGTGCCAAGCTAGTGAGCTTCGAGGCCTGCCATTAGTGCAGAGCTAATAATGAGTTTGGAGGGCCTGCTATTAGCGCCAAGCATTAGCCTTTACTTGTGGAAGGAAGCTTCTCTCAAAGACTGCTATCACCTTGGTGGGGTGTTCTCTTTCGCAAGCTAGTTATGACAGTTGTAGTTGCTGTGGCAGCTGTAGTTACAGTGATGGCTATTTCTCGTGACAAGTTCAAATCGCGGCGCTGATGATACTAGAGATGGCAGTGCCAACAAAGTACCTCTGCAACTTGGTCATTGTAGGTGTTTCCTCCAAAACATAGTTGCTCCGATTTTCTCTTTCCCTCAGCAACTTGAAATGTTGGCATCGACAATACTTGAGATGGCAGCGTTGACAATACTAGGAATGGCGGAGCTAAGACAAAGTGCCACAGTAACTTGACCGTTGCAAGTGCTACCTTCACAACTTATCTTAGACATTTTTCCTCATGGAGCTTGTTCGAACCCTTGGCGGGTCGGACATGTTTCGGCCCACGGTTGACTCACTTCCCTTGGGCTTTAGCCCATATTCCTTTAATTATTTCTAGTCACTTAACAGGGGAAACCTCCGTATTTTGGACCATACTTAATTTTGACCTTAACTTCTAACATCTCCTCTATTTAATATATATATATTATAATTTTTTAATCATGTTGATTATTTTTTGGGGCCAGCTAAGCATGTAGCCTATATCTATATATCAAAAGTATGGTGGATAGAGTGTAAAAATGGCCCGCGACCTGTGGGCGGCCTGAAGCTCGCCCGTGACCCGAGGTGGTGTAGACACCCCATTTTTTACCGCCCTTATGACTTGGGTGTCACTGCCTGTGCGCCCAATGATGAATTTGCATATGCTTATCAAGTGCTCGAAGTCCTCAGCAGAATGCTACAGCTTTGAGCCTTTAAACCCTACACACCTTTTGCCTTGTTTTGGACCAAAACCACAGGCTTTCAAGCCTAAAAACCCTAGGACCTGCAGGTCCACTAGTGTGGGCTACCAGCTATTTGTGTGGCCTGCTGGCCACTTGTGTGTTTTTATAGATATTTATGCCAGCTGTTTCCACAGCCGCATGCATCTGCCCACACGTGTATGTATGGATATTTCTGAAGGAGTTTCATGTTTTTCTATAAATAGAAGACCTCCCCTTCCATTTTTGAGGGTTGGAAATTTTGGAGCAAAAATATTTCTCTCTCTATAATTCCTTCTCTCTTCTGCAAATTCTTAAGCCTTTTCCTATACACTCTAAACTAAACCTTGTTGTATTTGAGTTGAGGTACTTTTGAGCTTACTTTGAGCTCTTGAGGGTGTGTAAGTGTTGGTTTGTCACTTAGAAATGGTTCTTCTCTTCAAGAGGTACAAGTCTTGGCTTGTTTCTTTGATTTATTTGCTATTTTGCCTACTGTTTTTGGACTATTTTTGGACTGTTTATACTCTGTATTTTTGGGCTGAAACTTGTGGTTTAAGGCCACTAAGGGTGGAGGGGTGGATCACCCTTCTTTGCACCTAACTTCTTAGGCCTTTGCCCTTGTGTTTTCCACATTTCTATTATCTTTTTTTGAGCTTTTTACTACCGAATCTCAGAGTTATTTCAGATACTAAAATCATGTTTCAAAGTCTCAAAAATGGACAGGGTAGCCTCCCCTCCTTGTGCTTGCTTACTAGCTTAACTTGTTCCATGTTGTAGCTTATTGTTTTAGCTATTTTTGTCTTAATTCCAGCATGTTTTAGGATTTTTTTTTTTTTTTACTATTTTAGGACTATTTTCAATTGTTCATTACATTTGAGCTTTGTATAGCATGCTTGCAGTGTAATAGTTCTCATAGGTTTCGTGGTTTAGGCCTTAGCCACCAACCTATTTGAGTTGATAGTGTTTATTTCTTTCTTTTCACACTTGTATTCATACCTAATCACCTCTGCAACCTCCCTCCTTTCTTGTCTTTTTCTTTTCTTTGAAAGTTGTTTCAAACTACTTGCTTGTTTGAGCTTGAGATAGAGGTATTGTGGTTAATGGTTTAATCACTTTGGGGGTTCATTACCAATGGCATGACACTTCTCTCATGCCTAAAACAACACTTGGTTTGGTACTTCTTTCCATTAGAGGACTTATTCTTCACTTTTGGACTTACTGAACTAAGGAATGGTTGGTAATTAAAATGAAGTAATAAAATTTGGACTAAAAATGATGCAAGATAATAAGCAATTTGGTGTTTAATCGGACGTTAATTGAACACATGGAAACTTGAGGCATTTCATACTTGCTAATGATGAAATGGTTCAAGTTTCCATGGTCAACCACTTCTCTTGATTAATCCATAATAGGGAGGAGGTTTGAGAGTCTTTTATTGTGCATTTATTGAAATTATACACATTGGTTCATGGGCCATCATGCAATGAAATTGCATCGATTGATGGCTTGCAAATTGAGCTTGCCACCCCTTTGAACTATTTCATGATAAGGAGGGATAAGGTATACAAACATCCCCTGAGGATGCTCTGTTTGTGCTCTATTGCAGCAGGAGAAACAAAGCTTCAGTGGCCGGCCGGCCACTTTTTTTGGCCAACAGGCCACTTCTTTTGGACGGCAGGCTACCATTTGTGGATGGCCAACCACTACTTCTGGCCTACCGGCCAGTTTTGTCAAACTGAGTAATAACCTTTTGGAACAAAACAAAGCAGAGACTAAGGTGAGAAGTTGTTCTAATTGTGCAACAGAGGCATTCTGGCAGCAAAACAGTGGGCCCTTCAGGTGGAAATCAGTGCATATATAAGCATTTCCCTTACTTATCGAGGCCCGTTCGCTTGTGGACTTGTAATAACTAGCTAGCTAGTTCATTTGGTGTTGTAAATTAATTCACTTTGTGTTGTAATTATTAATTAGTTAGAATAGCAAGTTAATTTGTGTTGTAATTAATTAATTAGAATAGCTAGTTAATTTGTTGTAATTAATTAATTGGTTAGATTGATTAATTTTGCGTTGTAATTCTTTTATTAGCTAGAATAATTGGTTAAATTTGTTGTTGTAATAGTTAGTTAATTCGTAGTAATTAGCTTAGCAAGTTAGTTTATTCGGATCCTCCTGTTCAAGGGCACAGTTGTAATAATATGTGTGTCTTCCAACCCTACGTCTTTCTCCCTTTTATTTACCTACTTATGTTGGTTAATTTAGGGCATCATGTTTCATTTAACATCTCTCATGCCTTGCATCCATTGTCTAGCATGCATTGAGCTCTGCACATCATTCTAGCTTGCATTGTTATTTAATATTTCTTTGAATACGTGCTTAGACCGCATGTTATCAAATTGATTCATACGCCATATTAGTAGCCGAGCCTACTAAATTGCATATTGCATGTGTTGCATTAGTCACATTGCATAGTTAGGATCATGCATTATTTTTAATTCTGTCATCTTTTTGGCTTGGATAGGTGAGCTTTTATTTGTTTTAGCATATCGCATGAGTGTGGTTGTTATCATGTCAAAGCATGTTCATCATGAGGCTAAGTTCTTAAGTGATTAACTGTTTGAATGCCTGTGGATGAAGACTAATTGCTTGAATTGGGATAGTTTGATTAATGTATATTTGAGCCCATTTTTTCAAGTGGCATATTCACAAACTCTTTTCAAAGACAAACATGAAATCAAAAGTTCCAATTTTGGCAAAATAGTCTATACTTGTGTGCGCATCACATAATAAGTTAGCCTAATAAATCAGAACAAGAACATATAATGTAAATAAGAATCACATCGTTATTAGTAGAGGCTGATTTTTGATCGGGCGAGTGGGGGTGCTCAATTCATGACTTTCCCCTCTCATACCTAAGTTCCTGAGCCCAGACAATCTTAGTGATGACGGACACGTGGCCTTTGGCACGAGTCATGGGTTTCCTAAATTTCTCAAAAATATTTAGGTGGCGACTCTATATCTGGCAAAGCAGTCTATTTTTGTCATTTTTTTATTCAAAATTGATTTTCCAAAAAGTTTGCTGGATTTGGACTCTTTAGTGTTTATCTATTTCACATTGCACTTGTGAGATCAAATTCAGAACCACGGGAGTCCAAACTATAGGGCTAGTCGTATCTGAAAGGAGCATGAAAAGTCAAGCTACAGGTGGGCCCTGCTCGTTTAGGCCCGTTTGGACCCGGGCTTAAGCTTAGCTCGAGACCCTAGGCTAGGGCCAGGGCCATCATTTTGAAGCTCAGCCCGCCTGGCCCGACCCATCGACTCGCTTGAGGCCCACTGGCCCAACCCCCCCTAGGCCCGAATACTCGTAGGCCTAATTTTCTAGCTCACGAGGCCCGACATGAGCCGGCCTGGCCCGGGGCCGGATGGGTCTAGCCAGGCCAAATTTACACCTCTAATGGTGGAAGTGGCCTTTATTTCTCAAGGAAAAGTCGTACTCTTTTTTTCCTTTTGTTTTTTGAGCATTACAAGATCTATTAACAATGAGATCATTTAACATTATTATTATTTTTTTTAATTAATTTTTTTTTGTAACAATATCACAGTCTCTTCCCATTTAAGCCAAGAAGTTTAGGTAGCATTATAAACTGAAACTACAACAACTAAGAGTTTTAAGAATCAAAATTTTTTTTTTTCCCCAAAAGTAAAAAATTTGTGTAAAAAATATTTAATGATCAGTTCCTGTCATTATAGGGATGGTCGCTAAAAAGCTGTCCTAAAAAGTAAAAAGGGAGACTTTTAGCGACAAAATTCATAAAATGTTGTTAATAAATGCAATTTTAGGGATAAAATAAATTGGTTCCAAAAAGATAGTAATTCATCAGTAAATGTTTATTTTTTTCACTAAAAATATAATAATGACACTTTTACTAACAAAAATATTTCATTCTTAAAAAGTTACTTTGTACATTTATTTTTGTCTCTAAAATTTTAATTTGTTGCAATGATTATTTGGGAGCCCGTCTAGTTAAGGGTTTGGTCTGACTCGATTTGGTAAGTAATAATTCTCGGAAATAAATGGATTTTAATGTTTTATTACTTTCAATAATTTGACTTGGCCTAAAATGATACAACAATACTAGGGATATTAACACATTAACTAACAATCTTATTAACATAATCACAAGGTTTGCTAGGATCAACTATGAGTTGGTATGTGACTCACATAAACTTATGAGTGTGCTAGTTAAATCGTTAGAAAATTTGTTAGTATCCCTAACATTTTGCAAACGGGAGAGGATGTCCACCAATCCAGATTTTGGATTGGAGGACACTATTTGGGCACGTGGAGCCCACCACGAGTCTTCTTTCGGTGATCCGAACCATTCCTGTTGTTAGGCATTTTATGTATTTCATCCACACAAAAAATTAGGTCGATCCAATAATTGTAACTTAATTTATCACGTTCTTAACCCAAAAAAAAAATAAAAATGTATAGTATATTTTTAAAAATACAAATTTTCTTTGGTTAAAAATACGATAAATTAAATAAGTTATAGTTATCAGATCAATCTAAATTTTTGTGTAGATGAAATATACAAAGTGTTTGATAAAATGAACTCGAATCATCGAAATAGGACCCGTGTTGGGTCCTATGGGTCCAAACAATGCCCGTCAATCTAAAATCTAAATTAGAGGGAATCCTCCTCCTTTTCAAAATAGTATTTGAATAAAAAAAATCATAAAATGTAGCATGTCTAACAAATTTTTATAATGCATTTAAATGCTCCTTTTAGAATCTTTAAAAGGTTGGAAAAATCCGTGTCTTAAAAATATGGGTGTCTAACAATATTAATTAGGTCACGCCACACATTAAAATTAAAAATATCAAATACCATAGACATAAAAGATTTTGTATGTCTCATTTAAGTTTTTCCTTCCTACAAAGGACCATCAAAGTTGAATTTTTCGAATAATTCCAATCATAAAATGCCAAGATTGTCAAAAGGGAAATCCATAGAAAGAAAACAACTTGTAATGAAATTGAAAAGGACATCATATAATTGAACCGCGAATTTTGCCAAATCTTCAATGTGATGAACAACTTGAAACCAAGCTTCAGTATGTTTTAAACCCTAAACCGTGCCACATGTTATACTAAAACGACATGAAAATATGAAAGCGATAGGACTTTGACAAATTATATATGGCCAACTAAATTAGCTG
This sequence comes from Camellia japonica, assembly GCA_030407325.1. NCBI lineage: Eukaryota > Viridiplantae > Streptophyta > Magnoliopsida > Ericales > Theaceae > Camellia > Camellia japonica. The sequence goes on along the minus strand of JAPPVO010000059.1, from coordinate 54,651,142 downwards.
TCTGTTAATTGTTGACTGATACGATCAAATAGATTTTTTGCCTATAATTCTTGATATGATCAAGTGTATTTAAATTATTTAATTTTGGTAAATAATATTATTTTGGAATAAATTTTCAAGCTTTGGAAAGTTCTGAAGCCACATATGCTTTGTTCAAGTGGGGTCGGGGGGCGGTGCAGGGACAGCACCATGCTGTCCCGCAAAAACGGCGTCGGATAGTTTGTTATGAAAAGAAATTCACTTAAACTGAAATTACCTCATTTTATAATTAGAAAAAAATTATTTTGTATAAAAGTACTTTTGAAATTCGTTTTATGAAGATAAATCTCAAAGCCAAGCCAAACCAAACCAAACTAAGTCTTAAGTCCCATCAAATAGGGTCGGCTACATGAATCTTTTTTCTCTACGCGGCCCTATTAAAGGCTATTTCGTTAATCAAATTAAGTAGATTCATATCTCTATTTACAATGCTAACCAACGTTAATCTAAACCTACCCCATCTCTTAACACTTCCATCTACTATTACAACGTCACATCTCTTCACTATTGTCTCTGTTGGTCTCTGTTGAATATGACCAAATCATCTAAATCGATTCTCCCTTAACTTATCTTCTATCGGTGCTACTCTTACCCATTCCCGAATACACTCATTCCTAATTTTGTCTTGTCTAGTCTTGCCACAGATCCACCTTAGCATTCTCATCTCAGCCACACTCATCTTATCTACATGTTGTTTCTTGGTTTCCTAACACTCCGTCCCATACAACATCGCTGGTCTAATAGTCGTTCTATAGAACTTATCTTTAAATCTAGTAGGTATTCGTTTATCGCACAGTACCCCAGACGCACTTCTCCACTTACACCATCCCGCCTTAATCCTATGGGCCACATCTACACCAATCTCCCCTACTATTGTGATAATCGACCCTAAATAGCGAAAATATTCACTTTTAGGCAGTTCTTGGTTTTCAATCTTCACTTCTCCTCTACTTTTATTGTTACTATTACTAAATTTACACTCCATGTACTCTGTCTTAGTTCTGCTTATCTGGAATCCTTTAGATTGAAGAGTTTTTCTCCAAATCTCCAACTTTTTATTAACTCCTTCTCTAGTCTCATCCACTAGCACTATATTGTCTACAAAAAACATACACCATGGCACGTCATCCTGGATATTTCTCGTCAACTCATTCATAACTAAAGTAAAAAGATAAGGACTTAAGGTAGATCCTTAGTGTAACCCTATAGTGATAAGAAATTCATTTGTCTCTCCGGCAGGTGATCTAATAGTAGTTACCACCCCTTCATACATGTCCCTAATCGCATCAATGTAACCTTTTATCACCCATTTCTTCGCTAACACCCACCATATTATATACCGGGACACTCTATCATATGCTTTCTCAAGATCAATAAATATCATATGAATGTCTCATTTCTTTTCTCTATACTTTTTTATTACTCTCCTCAAAAGATAGATCGCTTCCATTGTTGACCTGCCAGACATAAACCCAAATTGATTCTTTAACACCTCTATTATATCTCGCAATCGGCGTTCTATCACCCTCTCCCACACTTTCATTATATGACACATTAGCTTGATTCTTTTATAGTTATTGCAATTCTGGACATCTCTTTTGTTCTTATAGATTGGCACTAAAATACTCTTCCTCCACTCATCTGGCATGTTCCTAGTCAACAAAATTTTGCTAAACAACCTAGTCAACCAAGCAACCCCCTTTTTACCTAAACACTTCCAAGCTTCAATAGAGATATCATCTAATCCTAAAGCCTTATTTGATTTCATCTTCTTAAGCACAATCTCCATTTCAAAGTTCCTAATCTGCGATAGAACCTATAGTCTTGGTTTACCGTATTACTGGCTATTTCTTCTCCTATTGTCGTACCTCCATGTACCTCATTTAATAGTTTCTCAAAATAGTTCTTCCATCTTTCCTTAATCTCTTCATCCCTCACCAATACCTTAGAATCCTCACTCGTGATGCACTTAACTTGATTAAATTATCTTGTTTTCCTCTCTCGTATCTTAGCAAGTTTCTATACCCTCTTCTCTCCCTCCTTACTATCTAGTCTAGTGTATAGGTCATCATAAGCTTTCAACTTAACCTCTCTCACTACTTTCTTGACCTCCTTATTAGCCAATCTATATCTCTTAAGGTTTTCCTCAGTTCTATCCTTTTGCCACTTTTTAAAGCACTCGTTTTTTGCCTTAATTGCCGCTTGAACCTGTTCCCTCCACCACCAAGTTTCCTTAGAGTTGGGTCTAAATCCTTTTGACTCTCCAAGCACTTCCCTTGAGATTATCCTCATACAATTGGCCATCGAGTTCCACATAATGTTAGCATCATCTTCCAAGTCCAAAGTACCTTCCTTATCCATTCCATTCTTAAATATTTCTAACTTATCCCCTTTTAGGTCCCACCATCTCGTCATGCGACGCCCACCATCCTTCCTTACTTGGTGTTTCCCTCTAAAACATAAATCTAGTACCAAAATCTTATGTTGAGAGGTCAGGCTCTCTTCAAGAATCACCTTACAATCATTGCATTTTAGTCAGTCCACATTTCTCACTAAGAAGTAATTTATTTGGCTCTTAACTGACCCACTTTTAAAGGTTATCAAATACTCCTCCCTCTTCTTATACATAGTATTGGCCACTACCAAGTCAGAAGCCAACGCAAAATCTAAGATACTCTCTCCAGCCTCATTTCTGTCATCAAAACCGTATCTACCATGCACTATTTCATAGCCTAGTTTATCTATGCCTACATTGCCATTAAAATCTCCACCTATAACTAGGTTCTCTCCTACGGGTATCTCCTGTAAGATCTCATCCATTTACTCCAAAAATCCCTCTTAGTCTGATCATCTAATCCTACTTGAGGGGTGTATGCACTAATAACGTTCACTATATTCCCTCCAATAACTAGTTTAACTAACATAATTCTATTCCCTTTCCTAATGACCGCCACTACATTCTTCACAAGATCCTTAGCAATTAAGATTCCTACCACATTCCTGAGTCTATCCTTACTACTATGAAAAGAAATCTCAAAAGTAAAAAGTAATTTTGGGAAAATCTAAAAAACTTCACTAATAAAATTTTTTTAAAAAAATAATTAAAAAGTCAACTATTTTTCAACTTATTTTTTTAATCCTTTTGATTTTGAGAAAGAAGTGAATCTTTAGCATTAACTTTTTTGTCTTTAGTATTTTTTTAAAAAAGTTTTTAGTTACACTTTTGATTTCTACTCGACTAGACAATCCGAAAAAGTTAAAAATATGAAGCTTTTTTAAAAAAATTCAAAACGGATTTAAACAAATAAGTTGAAAAATTGTTGACTCATGGGCCTACCACAACTCTGTTGCGCCATTTTGCTTGGGTGAAATATATTTTTGTGTTATATGTAGTATATATTATTGTGTATTCATTGTGCAAAAGATGTTGTTTCTACATGTATAGCTTGAAGAGAAAAGAATGTTGCATTTTTGAGATTGGTTGATCCATCTCCCATCAGCAGACACATAGAAAGAGATTTAAATTTGGATCATTAGAGCTTGTCGAATAAGTTCAGGCATCGATGTCACATTCAAAACAACGCCTCCATGGAGGCCTCCTTGCTCCTCTCATACCATGTCTACTACAATAAATGAGGCCTTCGGTGATAGTCTGATTTTGTCTACAAACATCAAATTTTCGTCACCAAAGTGATCTATAATGAAAAAATTTGTGTCACCATGTTCGTCGTCTATTTGTCATCACAAAAAGTACCTGGTGACGAAAAATTGTTTTGTCGCCTATTCTTCATTTTTGGTGATGAAATTTTTCTTCTCTAAATGTTGAATTTTTCGTCCTCTATAACATTCATTTTGTCACTATAATTAAATAATATTTTATTTTTTATTGTTTTGGTGACGAAATATTTTGTCACAAAATATTAAGATAGAAGTTTTAGTGACGAAATATATCCTTACCAATGATATGGATTCAGATGACAAAAAATTCGTCACTAAAATGAGCACAAACAAAAATTTTCAATGACAAAAACAATTTTGTCACCAAATATTTCAAGTTAGTGACGAAATATTCAGCAAATGTAACGAAATTATTTGTTGGAACTATATCATAAGTGACAAAATTATACGTCAAGAAAAGTTGCTTGAAAACTAATAGCAACAATTTTTTATTTTGTCGCTAATAATAATTAACATTTTTTAAAATGGGTATAATATTTTTCATTTTCAATTTTTTCACTAAAAATTCCCTGCACATTTTAATAATATCCTTAATAAAATATCTATTACAGATCAATACAAAAACTTGTTCATTTTTATAAATACCACAGTCGAAATATGTCTCATAATATCCACAAAAATACAATATCAGCTGCAGATTACAAAATACGTCTCCTAATATCCACAAAAATATAATATTAAGGGCAGATTACCAAACATGTCTCCTAATATATACAAAAATACAAACTATACAACGCAACCAAAATACATGTGAGGTAATATTAACAAAAGCACAAAATGAGCAAGCTCATGCTCTCCAGATTACCAAGCACGTCCATCTCTAATCACTAATTTGCAACAAAACAAAACAAAACAAAAAAAAAAAAAAAAAAAAAAGAAGAAGAAGAGAGAAGAGCATGACAATTACTGTTTCATCAATAAAATATACAATTTAACATTTTTTGAAAAGTGCATTTGTCGACTTAGCTTTCAAATCAGAGTCCCATGATAGTTCCACAAGTTTCCACAACTTACATTGGTCCCTCCCAAGATGTTCAGGGTGTTTCCCGAGCCTTCTCGTGGCTGTTTCACGATTTTGGCCCCCAATGGCCTATTTTCAAGCCTAAGTATTGGAAAAAGTGCATTTTTCAACTTAGTTTTCAAACTGGGAGTCCCGTGCTAGTTCCGTAAGTTTTCACAACTTACACAGGTCCCTCCTGAGGTGTTCAGGGTGTTCCCCCGGCCTTCTCGCGGTTGTTTTACGATTTTGGGGCCCCGATGGCCTATTCTCAAGCCTAAGTGTTAAAAAAAATGTATTTTTTTACTTAGTTTTCAAACTGAGAGTCCCGTGTCAGTTCCGTAAATTTTCACAACTTACATTGGTTACTATAAGTTTGGAATACAATGGTAAATTTCTAGGAGTCTCGTGCTTGTTCTATAAGTTTTCACAATTTACATTGGTTCCTCTCGAGGTGTTCGTGATGTCTCCCGAGCCTTTTCATGCCTATTTGAAGCTTCCCCCCCTCCCAAGACTTATTTTCGTGCCTATGTGTAGACACCCTATTTTTGACCGACCTTAAGACTCAGACATCATCGTCTATGCACTCGGTGATTGTGCATGTTTGTGCTTGTTTTGAGTTTCCGGAGCCTTCGGCTGAGCGCCTTGTCTCGGGACCTCTTAACTTTCTCCTCTTGGCTTGGTTTTTGGACCATGCCTTGTTGCATTTCCCTCTCGTAGGCCACTTGTAGTGGCTCGTAGACTAGTTTTCGAGGCTTCCGGCTGAGTGCCTTGTCTTGCGGACTCTTGTCTTTCTTTCTTTTTGGTTTGTTTTTTAACCAAACCTTGTTACCCCTTGTCTGGAGGGTGGAACAGGGGTGTAGACCAGTTTTCTCCCCTGTAGACCACTTTTGGTGGTCGGTTAGCTAGGGTAGGTGGTCGGCAGCATGCCACCACCTTCTCCTCTCTTTGTAGACCCATTTTCTCCCTTGCCGACCAGTTTTCTCCCCTATAGACCACTTAAGGTGGTCGGTCGACTAGGGGGGTGCTCGGTCGACCACTTTAACTGGTCGGCAGCCTTTATGCACTTTCTGTAGATATTTTCCTTGCCAGCTGTTGGGCATAGAAGGCATCCTCCATACAAGTGTATGAAGGGATTGCACCAAGCCTCTAGCTTGTCTATCAAGCTTGAGGCATGAAATTCTATATAAGAGGAGCTTCCTCCCCCTTGTTCAAGATTCAGAAATTTGATTAGGGCTAAACATATATCTCTCTCTCTCTCTCTATAATTCTCCCTCTCTCTCTATATTTGTACTAGTTTGTGCCTTAAAGTAAGTTTTCTTCACACTTTTGTACTAAAACACCTAGTGAAACACCTTCACTCTTGAGCTGAGGTTCTTGGAGGTTGCATTTGAGTGATTTTGGCTTGGTTTTGCCTTAGAAGTGGCTGGTTTTGAAGTTGTTCTTCAAGGGTGAGTAGTTACTCTCTTTATGCCTTGTTTTGCTAAAGTATTTGGTCATCCTTGCATGCTCTTTTAGGCCTTACTTTCAACTGCAAAAACTCTTGTTTTTAAGTGTTTGAAATGTTTGTTTGAGGTTTTGTTTGAGTTAGGGGTGGTTTACCCCATTTGGTGGCTTATTTTCCTTTGTTTTGTTCTATCTCTTAAGGCTTTTCAAACCACCTTGTTTTGGCCTTTTAACCACTGAATTCCAAAGGAATTTCAGTGGTGGAAAGTGGGTTTTGAGACCCAAAATGGATGGGGGTGGTCCCCCCCTCTTGTGTTTTGTTTGCATGTGTTGTTGGCTTAATACTTTGGCATGCTTTTCTACCTTCATAAGGCTCTATCTTAGCATGTTTTAGGCCTTATTCTAACATGATATAACTCTATTTTGGGTTAGCTTGGTTGCTTCTTACATGCTTCATGTACTTGTAGTGCAATCCTCTTAGTTAGCCTAACATGCTCTATGCTTTGGACCACCATTTCAGTATGTTTTTGACTCCACTCCAGCAGACTTTTACTCATATTTTGGCATGCCTTAGCTCTGATTTTGGTCGACAAAGTCACCTCTTGCATGGTTTATGCACTTGTAGTGTGAGCTTGTTCACTAGCCTAGCTTGTTTGGTGTTTTGGCCTATTGATCTAGCATGTGTATGCTTTACTCCAGTACATTTTTGGCTTTGATTTAACATGCTTTAGGTCTGATTTAAGTGGTCTTGGTCATGCATGCTTGGCTTTGCATAGCTATAGTGCATTTGGCTTTGCTAGCCTTAAGCTTTGAGACCTCTAGCATGTCATATTTTAGCTTTTTACATGGCATGGCATCATTTGGCATGTTATTTCAGACCATATACCTCTGCCGTATTCTCGCATTTATCATCCCTTTGTTGTGTTTGAGGGTTGAGCCTTATGCTTCACTTATGAGCCAATATGTATGCATGCTTGCCTAAGCTTTTGGGCTACCATCTCAGCAAGTTTTGGGTGTTATTTTACCATGTTGCAACTTTGATTTTTGTTGGTGAAGTCACCTTATGCTTGGTTTTGGTATGTGTAGTGTAATCCCACTCATTGGCCTTGCATGCGTCATGTTTTATGCCTCCCATTCTAGCATGTGTTAGCTCTACTCCATGCATGTTTTGGCATTGTTTTGACCTGCCTTGGGACTGTTTTGAGTCATCTTGGCCCTTTGGGGCTTGCTTGATATGGCTATGGTGCAAGTACCTTAGCTAGTATTGAGTTTTGAGCACCCTACTATGCTATATTTGTGATGGTTGCATGTTTGGGCATTGTTTAGCATGTTATTTCAGAGCATATACGTGTGTCATGTTCTCACTTCTTTCATTCCTTGGGAGCTTTTGAGAGTTGTGTCTTTGTGCATTGTTAATGAGCCATCAAATGAGCATGTTCTCCTTGTGTTATATGCCTTGATCTTAACATATTTCAGCCACTGTTTTGGCATGTTCGACCTCTGTCCGGGGTTGGTTTGACCATTTGAGATTGATAGTGCATGCCTCATGTGTAATATGTTTCATTAGCTTTGATACCTTAGCTTTTAAACATGCCATGCATGCATTGCTTACATGATAGAGTCTTGCACATGTCACTTTAGCATTGAAGGTTGATCATCTTGTTTGCGTAACATGTGTTTGGATTGGAAGTTAATCCAAACACGAGGAATGTCGCACGTTTCATACTCAAAGTGATGAAACGTGTAGCATTTCTTGTCGCCGACCCTCTTGATCAAACATGATAGAGGTGGAGGCCCTTATGTGTTATTTGTGCATTCATTGACATTGACTTGTGCAAACTTCGCTTCTCGGCCATCGTGCATTGCGATGCTCGGTTGGTGGCTCGAGAGTCGAGTACCGCACTCCCTTGAGCTTGAGAAATGATAAGGAGGGTGGTTGTGCACACATATCTTGCAAATACACTGCTATGCCCCTTGTTGTTCTCTGTTGCAGCAAAACTGGAGCTTGGCAAATCAACTAGTCGGCCGACCAGTGGGGTGGTCGACCGACCACTTTTTTTGGTCTACAACTAGTTTTTCTGGTCTACAGCCCCCTTTTCTGGTCGGCAGACCACCAGGAGGTCCCCATGTTGGAGCAGAAGCAATCTGGAAGTTAGTGCACTTTTTAGAGATCAAATCAAAAGCAAACAGAGGCAATTCTGGGCATAGCAATGGATTTCCGAGCGAGAAGATCGAGCATGCATGCACCTTTCGCCCCGAGGACCTCTTTTAACTGCTTTAGCTGCTTTTCTTAGTTAGCTAATTCGTCAGTTTTGTACTAATTAGTTAATGTGCTTAATTAATCAATTTGTTTTGTAATAATTAGTTAACTAGGAATAGTTAATTAGTTTTGGTTTGTAATAATTAGTTTAGTTAGCGTAGCTAGTTAACTTATTATTCGGACCCTCCGTCGAAAGAGGAAATGTTGTAATAAGTGTGCATGTGTATGTGAATGTCTTCCAACCTCACGTCTTTCTCCTTTTTATTTACCCGCTTTCAGTGGTCAGATTAGGGCATATTTCAATTAGCATACCTTATGCTTGCATGAGTGCATTCATTCATTTGTTTTGCATGCACCGGGCTCGGCGCATCATTCAGACTACATTGTATTTCAATTCCTACTTGAATACATGTATCAATTGTGATATTCACATGCAATCGTAGATAGCCGAGCCTACTTAGTTGCATTTTCCATGTGTTGCATTAGGCATTGTTGACATAGCTAGGATCATGCATTGATTTCTAACTAGTTTTCTGTTTTGCTCGGAGTACACTGTAAGTGTTTATGCTTTAGCATACTGCATGAGATGTGTATGTTGCCATGTTAGCATGCTTGCCATGAGGCTATTTGCTTAACTGCTATAACTGCATGAATGCCTGTGAATGAAGGCTTCATTGCTTGAATTGGAACAATTCATCAAAATGTGCATTTTAAGTCCACTTGAAGTGGCAACTCATGTTTTAAGCCCACTTGAGGGTGGTAAATCCGCGTTTTAGCCTACTTGCGAGTAGCACCTTCAAACCATTTTCGAAAAACAAACATGATATGTTTTGTTCCAATTTAGGCGATCTAGTCTATACTTGTGTGTTGTGCGCATCACATAGTAAGTTAGATTAATAACAAGAATAAGAACACATGTGTTTTCAAAAACAACATATCATGTTAATAGAGGCCGATCCTTTGATCAGGCGAGCAGTGGTGCTCATTTCAGGACCTTCCCCTCTCGTACCCAAGTTCCCGAACCGAGGCAACTTTAGTGATGACGGACACGTGGCCTTAGGCACGAGTCAGGGTTTCCTAAATTTCCCAAAACAAATTTAGGTGGCGACTCTGAAATTTGGCAAAGCAGTCCATGTTTGGCACTTTTTATTCAAAATTGATTTTCAAAACCAATTGTCGAATTTGGACTCTTTGGTGATTTATCAGTCTTACATTGCACTTTGTGAGATTAGATTCAGAACCGTGACAGGAGTCCGATATGTAGTAGCATGAACCCAATTTGTGCCCCCGCGCGCGGAGCGAGTTCGGGCGACCTACACTATGCATTGGAATAGTGCAAATTTCAAAGTGGTTTTCAAATCGAGAGCCACGTGCTTGTTCTGTAAGTTTGCACAAGTTATGTTGCTCCGTCTCAAAGTGTTTTTGATGTTTTCCGGGCCTTTACATGCATATTTCACTATTTTCCAGGACCTTTCATGCCTAAATGTCAAAGTAGTTTTTTATTCTACCCTAATTGAAGAAGAAAGTTTCTACTAAATTAACATAGAAACATAATATACTAACCAAGAAGCTTGTCCATCAGAATCTGAACTTTCCCCCCGCTCAAAATTTCCCGTGATACCTTCTATCTCAAACACTCTATGATACTTTGTATCTTCTTGCTTTGTTTTTTTTCTGACTTTTGAAACGTTGCGATTTGTTCATTTTGCTGTGCTATTTGCATCTCAAGGCGTTGAACATAGTCACTATTTTCAACAGGTGCAACAGTGGTCTTCATAGAAAAATGTTTGATGAGTTGTCAAAGGTGATGGCTAGCAGTGGAGGGTGGACCGATGTGGTGGCTATTAGCCACTAGAGTGACCAAAGTGTTGCCAGAGGTCATGGGGTGGCGGGAGGAAACATGCAGTGACTGTCCAATCACCGGAAAGTGGCAGGAGCTCGCAAGCAGTGGTTGGTGGTGGCCAGAGGTGGTGGGGGAGGGAAAAAGAGTAAAAACTTGTTTGAAATAGGCGAAAACATCTTTCTTTTTTTAAGTTTCCAAAAAAAAAAAAAAAATTGGAATCAATTCCATTTTTTTTAAAACAAAAATAGTATACTAAACAAGTTTTTGTTTCTAGTTTTCAAAAAAAAATGAAAACAAAAACAAAGACAGATAACAAAAATGTTACCAAATGAGTTATACTTGTGACTGGACCTAAATTTTTTCAGGTTAAAAAAAAAAAAAAAAAAAAAAAAAAAAAAAAAAACTAGGCTCATATTATACATGATAGGGACTAGGGAGGTCGGAAAAAAAAGTGCAAAAACAAAATTGATTAGGCTCTACATACCATTTTTCCAGAAAATACCTGCTTCAATTCAACTTTGGCTAATGTTGAGTGCTCAACATCTTCTCTTGCCTAATCACATTTGCAGCAAGAAAGAAGTGTATAAGAGGACGATAGGAAAAAAAAATGGATGAGAGAATTGAATCGTGAAGTGGACTGAAATTTCTTTTATCAATTTGTTAAGTGCCACTTATGAATCTAAGATATTACTTGACAGATCCAAAAAACGACATAAACATCTAGTTTCAACATACTGTCAACACTCCAAAGAAACATCTGTGACTCATAATAAGGGAACAGATAGTATTTCCTTCATCTTCATTTCTTAGAGTTGAAAATAAAAGAGTCATGACATAGTCTGGTCCAGAATCTTTGAGAAAAATCTATTCATCTCCTTCCCATGCTAATTTCTCCTCTCAGACAATGGTTGAGTTTTTAGAATCTGTTTTCTGAAAAAAAAAATTCAAAAACTAGTCTGGCAAAAATAAAAAATAAAAAAAGCAAAAAACACTCATTATTTTTATATGATTTTGTCTTTCTTTTTCAAACTAGTTTCTATTTTTTCTATAAAAACAAGTTCTCAAAACACAACCAAATATTAACTTCTCTTGAATTTCGGCAACAATGCCAATGTACAATCCTAACTTAAAAACTTCATGTTCAACATACTAAAAACAAAAATGTATCCAACAAATAAAATATGAGGAAGGCCATAACAGATTTAAGTCAAGAATGTTGGAGAAGGCATGGCGGCCAAGGGAAAAGTAGCAAAAAAAGGAATCGTGGAACTAAGTGTCTCGAGATAACACTTGCATCAAAAACAGAAAGGAAGGTTAAGGCTATTTTGAGTTTTTAAGTAGTAAATATATCCAAACTAATTTTACTTTATCATTGTTAATGGGAATATGAAGGGGGTCATGGAAATGACTTTTACCTCATATAGATGTGCCAAGCGAAGGAGTACACTTCCATCATCCAGCTCCTGTAAAACTGAGGTCACGAGAGAGAGAGAGAGAGAGAGAGAGAGAGAGAGAGAGAGAAATTCATTGTGAAGTAATTAAATCACTTGAAGAGTGATTAATGCAACATTAAGAGGTAAAGTATAGAAGGTCCGGAGGAAATAAGATTTGAAGTGCTGAATCACTTTCAGAGGCAGTTTGCAGAGTCATGGTTTGACAGACCATGCTTATCCGGTCCTTTTAAATCTATTGGGGATGAAGAGGTGCGGGTTGCTTTGGAAGCTCAGTTCACAGAATCTGAAGTTGTGGCAGCTATTAACAACTGTGATGGGAACAAGGCCCCTGGGCCTGATGGTTTTAACCTTATGATGTTCCAGAAGTGTTGGCAAATAATTAAAGGGGATGTGATGCACTTCATGAGAGAGTTTCATACTAACTCTAAGTTGGTTCTTGGTATTAATAGTTCTTTTGTAGCTTTTCTTCCGAAGAATGAAAATCCTTCTTCTTTCAGTGATTTCAGGCCTATCAGTCTCATTGGATCGTTGTACAAAGTGTTATCCAAAGTTTTATCTACTCGACTTAAAGTAGTACTACCAAAGATCATCAGTGAATCTCAATCTGCGTTTATAGAGGGAAGAAGTCTTTTGCATGGCATTCTGATTGCTAACGAGATTGTTGATGGTTGGAAAAAGAAGCATAAGAAAGGCATTATTCTAAAGCTTGATTTCGAGAAAGCATACGATTCAATTAATTGGGGGTTTCTTTTCTCCATGTTATCAAATTTTGGTTTTGGCTCAAAATGGATCAAATGGATGAAGGAGTGTGTCTCAACTGCTAAAGTCTCTATCCTGGTAAATGAATCACCTACAGCTGAGTTTAGCCCCCAAAAGGGGCTTAGACAAGGCGATCCTCTATCGCCTTTTCTCTTCAATATTGTAGCTGAGGGCCTTAACATTTTGTTACATAGAGCTATCCAGGCTGGATTGTTAAAGGGTGCATCAGTTGGTTCAAATGGTCTTATTATCACTCACTTACAATTTGCTGATGACACAATTTTGTTTTGTGAGGCAAAAAGGGAGGAGGTGCTAAATATCAAAAGAATTTTGAGGTGTTTTGAAATTTTGTCTGGGTTGAAGATTAACTACCATAAGAGTGTTGTGTGTGGGATTGGAATCAACGATGAGCTTACCAAAGATTTTGCTGCCATCCTCAACTGCTTGCACCATAGGTTACCTTTGAAGTATCTCGGGATGCCATTGGGTGCTAACCCTAGGAGAAAAAGGACTTGGCAACCTGTCATTGATAAATACAAATCAAAACTAGCTTCTTGGAAGAGAAGGTTTCTCTCTTTTGCTGGTCGGTTGACGATGATTAAGTCTATGCTATCTTCATTACCAGTCTTTTATCTATCTTTGTTTAGAATGCCTGAAGGAGTAGCCAAGGAGATTGATAGGATTCAATCTAGATTTCTTTGGGGGGGTGATGAAATTAGAAGGAAAATTCACATGGTAAAATGGGAGGACATCACCCAAAGTAAAAGTACTAGGGGTCTTGGCATCAGAAAGGTGAGAACCATGAATGAATGTCTTCTTCTCAAATGGTGGTGGAGATTTGGGTGTGAATCTGGTGCTCTTTGGAAACAAGTGATCCTCAGCAAATACCCACAGTTTGGTGGGTCTCGGCGGCTAGTTCAAGAGGTAAATTCCATATGGTCTATGGTGTGGAAAGATATTTTGGGGGTAGCTGTTAAGTGCCCTGAATTGCTGGAATTCTTTAAAGCCAACTCAAGGATCAGTATTGGGGATGGGAGGCTCACAAAATTTTGGTCGGATCTGTGGCTTGGTAGCGACTGTTTAAAAAATTTATTTCCTCGACTATTCTCTGTGTCTATGCATAAAGGGGAATCACTGGCAGTGGTCAAGAGTAGGAGTACTGATAATGAGGACTGGGAGTTGGTTTTCAGAAGAGTTTTGTTCCAATGGGAATTGGATGACCCGAGGAGGTTGAAGGAGCTGCTGCGCACTGCTCCAGAGCTTAGGAATGGTGTGGTTGATGGGTTATTTTGGACTGCTGATAAGTCTGGAATTTTCACTGTTGACTCTGTCTATAAGTGGTGTGAGTTATCCCCTACTCTGCCTGCAAATTTGGGGGATCTCATATGGAGGAATGCTGCCCCTTCGAAAGTGCAATTTCTTGGGTGGTTAGTATGAAAAGGGAGGATTAAGACTACTAGTTATTTGCAAAGGATTTGAGCAATCAGTGCTAATTCTGATGCTAGTTGTAAATTCTGCAGGAATGAATTAGAGACTGCCACTCATGTGCTACTGTGCTGTCCGTTTAGTTGGCGAGTTTGGTCCAACATCATTGGCTGGTGGGGTGTATCTTGGGTACAGCCAGGATCACTGACTGGACTGTTTCAGTGGTGGTCTGGGTTTAGATGCAATAACAGACTGAAGGTACTCTAGAAGATAATACCTTTGGCAGTGTTTTGGTCTCTATGGAAACAGAGGAATGAAATCACTTTTGGTGACTCACAGGTGGATTTTGAAAAGCTATGTGAACTCATTAAAACACGGATCGCATTGTGGTTCAGAGCGTATAGCCCTTCTTTCTGTTATTCCGTGAATGATTTAGTGTCAAATCTGCAAAGTGTCAAATTCTACATTATGCACTGAGGGGAATAATTTGTGAACTGCTTTTGTGCTGATTTTCTGGGTTATTATTGGTGTCGTGGTCTTTTGCGTCTTGATATGTTGGGGTCTAACCTCTGATTGGAGTCTCTCACACTGATGGAGCTTCCCACTGGGATACTGTTAATGGGGTTTTGCTGCTGATAATGAGTTTCTCTGGCAGCTGCACTGGTTTTCCGATTTTTGTTGATCTGCTGAGTTTCTCAGCTGCTAACCTTCAGTCTGTTATGACCAAAACACTTGGACTGCAGTTTGTTATGACCTTCAGTCTGGGGTTGTTGATCTGCTGAGTTTCTTTTGGACTGCACTGTTATTCTGGTTTTTGTTCTGTTTTGCATGATCTGTTTTGTTGTTTTTATTTTATCTGTTGGTTTCTCACCAACTAGGAGGTTGGAGATTCGCTTAGCTCCAAGCTCCTCTTTATTGATGTATCCTCCTTACTTTGTATGGTTTTCATCAATAAAGTTTTTCGTTTTGCCGATCAAAAAAAAAAAAAAAAGAGGTAAAGTATAGCTTGGATCCATGGTTGTTGCCATCCTCAAATGAGAAGCTTTCAAATCATTTAATTTTGTCAAATCAATTGTCTTATCAAATAATTGGGTATAATATATGGCCTCTTGCTGGTTGTTGTTGGTGGTATTTTTTTGTTAGAATGTTACACTCAGCAGAGGACAGGTTCTCTCAGCAGTGGACTTTTACATTAGTCTTGTGTATGGAGTGTTGCTCTTGGTCAGATTTTGTTCCAACAGTGTATTTTCTGGCTGCTGATATGCTCTGCTGATCTGCTAGGAATGTTTGTGGTCTTGTGAGCTAGTGTTGGTTTCTCACCAACACTATGCCTGGTTATCATTTTTTCTTTCTCATCCTTATTATTGAACTCACGTATGTGATGTATGATTTCATCATCAATAAAGATTTTCTTTGTTGAATCAAAAAAAATAAAAAAATATGGCCCTTTGTGTAAGTCCAATCAATCATACCTCCTGAGTGCATGCTAAAAGAATAGGTGAGTAAACTTCTTAGCCAGTTATTCGGCGACAGTGATCCAGCACCTAGCTTGTTGATGCTAATATAATAATTTCCTCGAACCTATCAAAGAAGTGTTTCAATACTTGATAACTGGGAATTCAGAACTTTGTAGCCAAAATTTGTTTTTTGGTGGCCGTCAATTTCAACCATGCATACCAACAAAAACTATCGGAATAAAGATTCCAATCTTTTTTTTCTATTAAAAAAGGAAGAAAAAGAAATTCTTCTATAAGCAATCAAGTAAACAAAATCAGAATTTATGTAAGAAAACTTTTTGACAAAAAGACAAAACGATGAAGTGAAATCTTTAACTATGAAAGAGTAAACTATCTACCATGCTTGCATCCACACACATTATCAAAAACAATCGTGATTATCATTCAACAACACGACCCCCCATGTAATCTTGATTGAGATGAATATAAGAATCCTATATTTTTAATTTAATTTTAAAAAAAAAAAAAATAGAAAGAGCAACTTTGGTGACATGTAAGTAATCTATCTGAGCCAAAGGTTTTCAATGCCTTTAGCTACTATTATTAGCTTGAATTTTGACATGAGGAACATTATCCCATTAAATCTTCAAGTTAATCTTTTTGTTTGTCATTTATCAATATATAAACTCATTAATCTTGGTGTCGTTTGGTAACACTTACGTTTTCAGTTTTCTGTTAATATTTATAAAAATTTTAAAAACTCAAATAAAAACTTGTTTGGTAAAATTTTTGATTTATAAATCAGTGGTCTCAGTTTATAAATTTGGCCAAAAAATATAAACTCAAAAAAGGTGTTTCCATTTTGAGTTTTCAGTTTTTTTTTTTACCACCCAACACTAGCCACCACCTGCCACCATTTTCCACCACCACCCACCCCCCACCACCACCTACCACCACCACTCACCACCCACCCCTCACCACCGCCACCACCACCCACCTGCTATCCACCCGCCACTACCATCCACCGCCCGCCACCACCAGCCACCACCAACCACCCACCTGCCACCCACTCGCCACCACCACCCACCCCTCGCTACCATCACCACCCCACCACCACCACCACCCACTACCCACCTGCCATCCACCCGCCACCACTCACCACCCATCTGCCACCACCATCCACTACCTGCCACCCACCACCACCACCCATCCGCCACCACCACCCATCACCACCACACCACCACCACCACCACCACCATCACACCACCACTTACCTGCCACCACCACCCAAAACCACTACCACCACCACCACCACCACCACCACCCACTCGCCACCGTCACCCACCACCCGCCACCACCACCACCACCACCGCCGCCGCCACCACTCGCTACCACCCACCACCCGTCACCGTCACCCACCACCCACCTACCATCACCACACCCACCTACCCACCACCACCACCTACCCCTCACCATCCCACCTACCACCACCACCACCACCACCACCCACTCGCTACCACCCACCACCCGCCACCGTCATCACCCACCCACCACCACCACCCGCCACCACCCACCACTACCCGCAATCCACCCGCCACCACCCACCACCGCCACCGCCGCCCGCCGTCGTCACCCACCCGCCCACCACCACCACCCACCCGCCACCACCTGCTACCCACCACCCACTGTCACCACTTTCCACCACCGTCTTCCGCTGCCACTTGCCACCACTTGCCACCACTTGCCATTTCTCACTCTTTTTTATATTTTTAAAATTTTTTAAACATTTTGTCAATTACCAAACGCGTTTGTAGTTTATGTTTTTCTAAAAATAAACAAAAAACAGTTTATAAAATTTTTGTAAATATAAACTGAAAACGTAAACGTTACCAAACAGACCCCTTGCATTTGAGTGTAAACTCATTATTTGTCTGCAAAGGAATATTTTAGTTTGCACAGAATCACCCAATGTTGACTTCAGATGTGATAAATAGGCATAATGCCCTCTATTTGATAGGCATGGAACTGATTTTCCTTGCCATTCTTGCTTATAGATAAAGGATATTGCCTTCCATATATTAAACAGGATGCCTTTAAAAAAATAGCAAAGATGTCATACCGTGAGGCCTTCATATCTATTTTCAGTGCACACTATCTCATCAAGGGCTTCACCAACTCCTCTGGAGTCGTCAAAGATTGTACGTATTGTGTATGCAAGAAAGGTAATTATTCCAAAGTGTCATATCAATAAAAGATATTGGTAACCTGTCAATGTTTGGGAAGAAAAAAAAAACGAAAAAAAAAGTATTATGTAAACGTATGAAGCATTAGCTCTACTTCTCCATCTTCAATGCTGGCTCCACCAACAGCATGATCAACCAAGACTGAGAATTCAGATTTATTGTCCACTGTATAAATTCTGAGATTGAGCTAAAAAATAGAAGCTAGAAAGTTTATTCGATAATACTACCAAAATTCATTTAATCTTAATTTAAATGAGAAGGAAAAGATTGAACTATTACACATCATTTGAGGAAAACCATAAATTGTTTCTTCTAAAAAGATAAAATGTCATCTTCAATTATTCTTGAAGAAAGATCATAAACTTTTCTTATTCTTTAATCTGTGATTACAAGTCCTTATTTATACAAGATCTATAACTAACTAATCTAATAATATTTGTAACTAACTAACAGTGTAACAAACTAACAGCCTATCAAACTGAACAGGTTAAGCTTGAAGCTTTAAGCTGAGCTGCAGCTGCTGAGCTAGTTGTGGCTGCTTAAGCTGCTGTGACTTTAGCTGCTGAGCTAGGCATGACTGCTGGAGCTGCTGAACTTGTGACTTGAGCTGGATTGTTATCAGTCCCCTACAAGCTAATGGGAGAGGGAGCAACCAGAAGCTTGTGTTGAAGAAAACGAAATCGAGAGCTGGACAAAGACTTTGTAAAAATATCTACTATTTCATCCTTAGTCGGAACATATTTGAGAACAACTTTCATGGCAGCAACCTTGTCACGAATAAAGTGACAATCGACCTCAATATGCTTAGACTGAGTGTGAAACACATGATTAGAGGCTAGGGCAATGGCAGAGAGGTTATCACACCAGAGAGTAGGAGCTGAAGTAGGTGGAAGATGAAGATCATGAAACAACATTTGTAACTAACTTAACTCAGCTGTGGCATGAGCTAAGGCCCTATATTCTACTTCAATACTGGATCAAGACACGGTTGGCTACTTTTTAGCAGACCAGGAAATAATGTTAGACCCAAGATAAATGCAGTAGCCAGAGGTAGATCTTCTATCTACAATATCACTGGCCCAATTGGAATTAGAAAATGCTTGAAGAGTAAAAGAATTGGGAGCAAAGGTGAGACCATGAGTGAGAGACCCTTTAACAAATCGAAGAATACGTTTCACCAAAGCAAAATGACCATTAGTGGGATCATGCATATGCTGGCAGGCCTGATTAACAGCTAAAGAAAGGTCAGGTCGAGTGATAGTGAGGTACTGCAAAGCACTAACAAGGCTTCTATATAATTGTGGCTGAGGAAATGGCAGAGAAGAAACTGGATCAAGGGAAGGCTTGACTGAAATAGGGAAATTGCAAGGCTTACAAGAAGTCATGCCAGCCTTGAGGAGAATATCAGAGGCATATTGCTGTTGAGATAAGAAATAATTGGCCTCTATAGTCTGAATGGAAATACCAAGAAAGTAAGAGATGTTCCCCAATTCCTTCATTGCAAAAGCAGCATGCATATGATGA
This sequence comes from Camellia japonica, assembly GCA_030407325.1. NCBI lineage: Eukaryota > Viridiplantae > Streptophyta > Magnoliopsida > Ericales > Theaceae > Camellia > Camellia japonica. The sequence continues at coordinate 54,631,957 of JAPPVO010000059.1, read as the reverse complement.
ATAAGCTCTTGAAGAAGAACATAACTACTACCAACAAGTAATATATCATCGACATAGACAAAAAGAATGAGAATATCAGTGGATGTCTTCTTGATAAACAAAGAGTTGTCACAGTGGCTGTTAACAAAACCTTGGGACAAAAGAAACTTGGAAAAGGTAAAAAACCATGCAGAAGATAAAACTGGGGCAGCAGACAGAGGAACAGAGGCAGTAGGATGCTCAGAAAGCGGGCTAGACTGAAAAATTGGCTAAGAAGGGGGACTAGTCAGAGAAAAAGATATGCCACAAGAAGGAGACCAAAAGAAAGAATGTAAGTGAGCTAAAGAAGAATGAGAAGCAGAAGGCCGAAATGAAGATGATGTAGCAAAGGGAAAAATATCTTCATGAAAAAGAACATGCCTAGAAATGTGAATTTTACCTGTAGCAATATCAAGACATCTGTATCCTTTAAAGGAGGGATGATAGCCAAGGAAAACACAAACAGTAGACCTAGACTGAAGTTTGTTAGAAGTGTAAAGTCGAAGCCATGGAAAGCATTGACAACCAAAGACTCTAAATGTGGAGTAATCAGGAATAGAATGAAAAAGAAGTTTATAGGGAGATTTATTGGAAAGCTTGGAACTAGGAATTCTATTGATAAGATAAGTAGCTGTAGACACTACATCAAACCAATGCAGAAAGGAACAGATGAGTGGTGCAATAAGGCAATAGAGGTTTCAATGATATGCCTATGTTTTCTTTCGGAAACTCCATTCTAAGGAGATGTATATGGGCAAGACATTTGATGAATAATACCATGAGTGTTTAAGAAATTTGTCATTTGATTATTAGCAGACTCAGTGCCTCCAGAAAACTTGCAATTTCGTAGAGAACTGAGTTTCAACAAAAGCCTTAAAATCCAAAAATTTAGAAAACGCTTCACTTTTATAACGTAAGGGATAAAGCCAAGTGAATTTTCTAAAATCATCAACAAAGAGAACATAGTATTTATAGGTGGACAAAGAGGAGAAAGGTCCCCAAATCTCACTATGAATGAGGGATAAAGGTTTGTTAACAGTGGAATTAGAAAGCATAAATGATAGTCTATGGCTTTTGGCCACACAACAATGAACACAATGAGACATGGCAGACGAAGTTTTATTAGCAATATCATGCAAATGAGCTTTCATATGTACAAATTTCGATTGAGAGGGATGACCCAATCTCTTATGCCAGATAGGGACAAAACCAACTGCAATAGTGGAAAAATGATATAAACCGTGAGCATTAGAGGCCTGGTGTAAGATGGCCTTCGATTTCTTGTCCTGAATCACAAAAGAAGAATCATCAAATGTGACAATACAATCATTATCTTTGGTAAGTTTATGCACAGAAACAAGATTTGAGGAAATACTTGCATGCAGAATCTTGTTAAGTTTGAAAGAATAATGATGAGCAGGAAAAATACCTTTGCCTATGTGTTGGATAGGTAGTGATGTACCATTTCCAATTGTGATGTGATCATTACCTTGATATGGTTGATACATGCTTAGATTAGCAAGATCATGTGTGATATGATCAGAAGCTACAAAATCAAGATACCAATAGGCAGATTCAGATGGAGTAGAGGCAACATAAGCTTTTGGTCAAGAAGCAAACTGTGGCTGTGACTGAGAAGATGCAGAAGAAGATTGAAGATAGGTTGAATCCAAGCAATGCCAACAATCTAAAGCAATATGATTTGCTTTACCACAAATTTGATAGATCAGGCCTAAATGAACTGAAGATTGTCTACCTCTAACTGAAAGAAGCTCAAGAATTGCCTCTATAATTGTGAGTTAATTATACTCTAGAAGATGAGGAACCATGATAGCTGGAATGAGAGCCTCTGGTAGCAGTAGCAGTATAAGCAACTGAGGATGCAAGGTTGTTCTGACTCTTATTTTGCTTAGATTCAATGTGAATAGATTCAGAACACAAAAGAGAGGTCAATTCAGCCATGGAAATAGCTTCAGCTCTGGCATAAATGGTAGTTTTGAGAGCATCAAATTCATCAGGTAAGCCATTTAAAGTAAGTAACACCAGATCTTCTTCATCAACAGGAGATAAAGCTAAAGCTAATTGATCAGCAAGTTCTTTGATTTGACTCGAGTAATCTTCAATAGACTTAGATTCCTTAGTCAAATTATTTAATCTATTTTTCATTTGATGAATGTGAGATCGAGAAAGCAGAGTAAATCGTTTACACAATGTCTCACATACCTCTGCACTATGTTGCAAATGAAGAACTGATGTGAAAATGGCTGGAATAAGAGTTACTGTGATACAACTGAGCAAAGGTGCATCAAGAATATTTCGTTTTGCTTGATCTAGATTCAGTATTTCTTCACTACTTGAATTCTTGATCATCAATGGAGGACATGGAATAGATCCATTTGCAAAATCCAAAAGCTCAATTGCACGAAGTATATTTTGAAATTGACTTTGCCAAATAATGAAGTTTGTAGAATCAAGCTTGCCTGTAATAAAGGAGTCTAGATTGGAGATCAAAAGATTGAGATTAGGAGGTAGAGATGAAGAAAAAGATGAAGCCATGGATGAGTTGATATGAAGCTCGTAAGAGCTTTAGGTAAGCTCTGATACCATGAAAAAAGATCATAAACTTTTCTTATTCTTTAATCTGTGATTACAAGTCCTTATTTATACAAGATCTATAACTAACTAATCTAATAATATTTGTAACTAACTAACAGTGTAACAAACTAACAGTCTATCTAACTGAACAGGTTAAGCTTGAAGCTTTAAGCTGAGTTACAGCTGTTGAGCTAGTCGTGGCTGATTAAGCTGCTGTGACTTTAGCTGTTGTGCTAGGCATGACTGCTGGAGCTGCTGAACTTGTGACTTGAGCTGGATTGTTATCAATTCTATACTACCGGATTCAAACAGATTTATTGTCCTTAGTCTATATAATATACCAATCCAAGTAGTCCCACCTTCATTTTTACTCTTTTTTTTTTTTTTTATCCTTTCTTTTTTTGTGTAGAGAAAAACTCTAAACATTATAATCAAAAAAGGTCTTAGCACCTGAGGCAATTTATTCAACCATTCTCAGCCAACATTTTGATTGTTGGGCCATCATAAAGAATAAAAAATATCACAAACCTCAACCATCTAGTTCATATAATTTGTTAAAATTTGAACACCTTCACTGCATAGAGCAAATTCAGAAAAGAGAGTACACCAAACTGGCTCTGTCAGTCCTACTAACATAGAATGCCATATTTATTTTGGATCTGTCACCTGTACATGGCCAATTCTGTGTAAATATCATTTATTGCCAGGTTTGAAGTTTGAACTTAATTTCAGTAAAATATAAGTTGATAATGTTACCGGATAGTAGTTCCCTGCAGCGGGTTGATCAACTTGAAGAGGCCAATCCTCTCTATTATCTCGAACCTGTAAAAGCCATGATACAGAACCAAGTCAGACCTAGAATAACCAAGTGAGGATATGAAATTTCACAGAAATAACAAAACTTAGTAATTTTGTATGCGTGCAGAAAAATTCAGAAAATGTTTTTACTGTAAAACAAACTGGTGGAACAAAATAATGGGGTTGCAAATAAACTATTCCCATAACCCATCAGTCGTCCTATCTAGGGCAATCCAACTTTTATCCATGTCTGATCACAAATGAAAGATTAGGAATAATATAGTATAATATAGACTTGTGTATTCAATGAGAGCTTCACCAAATATATCTACAAATCTTTAATAAAGATCTTATACAAGTTCTAAAAGAAATCAGCAAAAAGTGAAATTTGATTCAACTGTAAAGATTGGACATAGTGTCCATACAAACTAATGTGTACACAAGGTAAGTACCAATACTATTGACAAGTATTCAACAAATTAATTGTGCAAGGAGGAAAGCATCCTGGATATAATAGGATGGAGCACAAATCATGTGGAGATAAGAGAATGTATAATACATTGGAAACTTGACTGAAAGTTAGATACAATACAACTGATTGCATTTTCTAATTGATTGAGCAGAAGTTTTCAAATTTTTTACTGTAAAATCCCTTCCACTAGGAGATGTAAAAGAATTTCTTCACATAAGCCTCCCTTTAAGCTTACAAGATCTAAAAATTGACCGAAATTAACAAGTAAGCCTACAAAAAAACCCGAAATTGGTAGCCTATTCTATACCCCAAATTAGAACTATATCATCAGCAACTATCACTAATTAATTTCTACACAGCAGCTTACATTTATGGAAAAAGTTAGGGTTAGAAATTGCGGACAACTAGAGAGAGAGAGAGAGACAGCAACCAAGTTAGGGTTAGAGAAAAACCAAGTGAGGAGGTCACAGGCAGCAAAGCATCCAACAAATTAGGGTTTAAATTATGGGAAAATGAGTTACAAAAGTAAGACGAAAAGAGGGATAGTGAGATAGAGAAGAGGGCAGGTCGGAAAAGCAAGAAGATGACAGGAGGAGCTCAAAAAGGCGAAAAGAGGGCAGGGGGAGAGATAGTTTGAGAGAGAGAGAGAGAGAGATACCTATTGTAGCGAGCACCGGCCAGCGACGTGCAGGTTAGCTTGTGTGACAAAGATGGACGGACGGTGTGACAGAGATGAATAGGTGAGGGAGTGACAGAAAGAGATATAAAAAGTAAAATAGTGCATCTAAATAGCGAGAGATATCTATCTCTTGGCTCAATTTATTTTTTATTGATTTTAAACATTTGGTGATGAAATTTGGTTTTTTTCTCTAAAAATAATATATTTTGAGGCAAAAAATTTCATCTCCAAAATGGCGCCAAATCTTTCACCAAATTTTCCAAGGGCGGGAAATTATTTTGTGACGAAAAATAAAATTTAGAGACGAATAAAATTTTCGTCACCTATTGTTTTATTTGATTTTAAGCATTTGGTGACGAAATTTGGTTTTTATCTCTAAAAATAGTACAATTTGAGGCGAAATCTTATTTTCATCACTAAAACATGTATATTTGGAGACGAAATATTTTTTCATCATGTGTTTTCGTCACCATAAACCTTTTTTGTTGTCTAGACCCAATTTTCCTTTGACGAGTGAAATATCATTTCCATTTATTTCATTGAACTTGACAAAAAATAAATAAAAAATCCTAGATGTATGGTTTGTTAATTTTCTTTTATTTCATCTAATTTGTGTTTGTTAAGAATCGAGTAACGCCAAAAATTTTCAAAACTCCAATTTATTTTCAAGAATCCATGAGCTCTACTTGAACAGATCATCCTTCTTTAAATTTCTAGATCATTGAAATGCCCTTCATCTCAATTTTCGTAATCTAGTTGTCCCTTTCATGAAAATGGCCCATAAATATCAAAATAATGTCAAACCATACGGTGCAAAATGTGAAAGTTACTTTTTGAAAATACATAAATAAATTTATGAAGTCTGAAGGTTTTAATCTGTATGCAACGCTTTATGTTTTCTTTCTCAAGGATTGTTAAAATTAATGCCATATTTACATTAGATACATTGGATACATTGCATGCATTGGATACATTGAGTTCATACATTCTTTGTATTCATGTATTTTATATTTATTAAGTACATTGTCTAGATTATATTCATGTACCTAGTTAATTGTAATGTTGTTTAGGTTCATGGACCTTATTCATTGAACTTATGTATAACCTTCTCTATATAAAAGGATGTAAGCCTTTGGGCAAAATATATATGAATCAATATGTGAGAAAATTTCAATACAAAATATAGTTCATTCTAAAGAGAGTTTTATCAAAAACTAACATAAGTGGTATCAGAGCTTTGGTTGGGTCAAGAGCAAGCTGGGCGTAGAGATCTGATACGAGAAAACAAGCCCCAGAGAAGAACAAACCGACGTCTATGGCGAATCCCAACAACCAAAATGTATCTACTCCTATCTTTAATGGTGAAAATTTTGTTTTTTGGTATGTGAAAATGAGAACTATTTTTGTCTATACAGAGCTTTGGGATCTTGTTGAGAATGGGTTCGAGGAACCTGAAGATGAAGAAGCTTTGACAAATCCCCAAAAAAACTAATTAAAAGAGCAAAGGAAGAAGGATTCAAAGGCTCTCTCTTTTATTCAACAAGGAGAAGGAGTTTCAGAAGCAATCTTTCCAAGAATTATCAATGCAACAAAAGCGAAGGAGGCATGGGATATTCTTCAGAAAGAGTATAGAGGCAACTTGAAAGTAAGAACCATCAAACTTCAATCATTGAAAAGAGATTTTGAAAATTTAAAGATGAAGGATATGGAATTGTTGAAGGATTATTTTTCTAGGGTTATGGAACTTGTAAACCAAATGAAAATTTATGGGGATAATATTACTAATCAAAGAGTTGTTGAGAAAATTTTGATAAGTTTGCCGAAGAAATACAATCCCATTGTTGCTGTCATTGAAGAAACTAAAGATCTTGCTGATTTGAGTATTGAAGAATTTATGGGTTCAATTAAAGCATTTGAGCAAAGGTTGAGTAGGCAATCTGAAAAGTCAATTGAAAGTGCCTTTCAATCCAAGCTCAATGTTAGTACCTCTAATTCCCAAGGAAGAGGAAGAGGAGGAGGAAGAAATGCAACCGGAAGAGCAAGAAATGCAAGAGGAAGAAGAAGGTCTAATTTTCAAAGAAAAGAAAATGAAGAGTCCACTCAACAAAAGTATGGAATTTGCAACTGAAGCAATCATGTTGATAAAGATTGTTGGTTTCGAGGAAAGCCAAAATGTTACAATTGCAACAAATTTGGGCATGTCAAGAAGGATTGCCTAGTCAAGAGCACTCAACAAGCTAATTTTTCCGAGGAGCAAGAAAGTGAAGGGCACATGTTCTATGCTTGTCACAAGGCATCGGATCAAACCAATGATGTATGGTTTCTCGATAGCAGATGTAGCAATCACATGACAGGAGATGAAAGCATTTTTGTGAAAATGGATGCTTCCTCTAGTTCTCAAGTAAAAATGGGGAATGGTGCCTTAGCCCAAACAAAAGGAAAATGTACTATTGCTATAGAAACCAAGATGGGTACAAGATTCATTTCCGATGTTCTCTTAGTTCCAGACTTGGAGCAAAATTTGCTAAGTGTTTGACAACTTATGGAGCATGGATACCTTGTTCACTTTGAAGACGATTTTTGCAAAATTTTTGACAAAGGGGCGAAAAGCCAAGTTGTAGCAAAAATCAAGATGGAGAAGAATAGAAGTTTCCTCTCATTTTCCGGTATAGCAAAAATGCAGCTTTGAAGATGGATGTGATTGATAATTCATGGCTTTGGCATAGAAGATTTGGGCACTTGAATTTTCAAAGCTTGAAGCATCTACAACAAAACAATATGGTTTTTGGGTTGCCAACCATTCATGAAGTGCAACATATTTGTGAAGGTTGTGCACTTGGAAAGCATCACCGGGTCATTTCCAAAGGAGAAAGCATGGAGAGCTAAAGCACCATTGGAGCTTGTCCATACCAATGTGTGCGGACCTATGGATACACCAACTCATGGAGGTAACAAATACTTTATTATCTTTGTTGATGATTTTACTAGAATGACTTGGGTGTATTTCATGAGACAAAAGAGTGAAGTTTTCTCTATCTTCAAGAAATTTCAAAATCTTGTTGAAAGACAAAGTGGTTGTTTGATGAAAGTATTGAGAAGTGATAGAGGCGGAGAATACAACTCAAATGAGTTTATGAAATTTTGTGAAGATATTGGAATGGAAAGGCAATTGACTGTTGGGTACACTCCACAACAAAATGGTGTGGCGGAAAGAAAGAATAGAACCATAGAGGAGATGTCCAAATCTATGCTACATGAGAAGGGGCTACCCAAAACTCTTTGGGGTGAGGCCGTGTATACAGCAGTTTACTTGATGAATTTATGTCCTACAAAAGCTCTTAAGGACAAAACTCCATTTGAAGCTTGGAGTGGAAGGAAACCATCGGTGAATCACTTGAAGGAGTTTGGTTGTATTTGTTATGCTCATGTTCCAAAAGAAGTGAGGCACAAGCTTGATGAAAATAGTAAGAAATCCATCTTTATGGGTTATAGCTCAAAATCCAAAGGCTATAGACTCTTCAGTTTGGATTAGAAGAAGGTGATTATTTGTAGAGATGTTCTCTTTGATGAGAAGGTGTCTTTTGATTGGAAGGAAAAGAAAGTCCAAGATCAAAGCATTGCTTTCAATGAAGAATCAGAAAGTCTACAAGTTGAAGATGTTGCAACTCTTGAATCTCCACAAAGATTGTCACTAATTGCTAGTTCACAATTTTCTCCAAGTTCAAGTTCAAGTTCAAGTTCTTCATCTCCAAGTTCAACTCCAAGAAATATAAGGAGTCTTAGTGATGTGTATGCAAGATGCAATTTATGCATTGTTGAACCTGAAGATTTTGAAGAGGCAATTAAAGATGAAGCATGGAAGAAAGCAATGGAAGATGAAATTCATGTGATTGAGAAGAACAAGACTTGGGAGTTAGTGGAGAAACCGAAAGAAAAAGAAATAATTGGTGTCAAGTGGATTTTCAAAACAAAGTTCAATCTGGATGACTCTATTCAAAAGAACAAAGCAAGACTTGTGGCAAAAGGGTATTCACAACAACCTGGAATTGATTTCCAATAAACTTTTGCTCCTGTGGCTTGACTTGATACAATTAGAGCTATCATTGCTTTGGGAGCTCAAAAGGGTTGGTTCTTGCACCAACTTGATGTAAAATCAGCATTTTTGAATGGAAAATTAGAAGAAGATGCGTATGTTGATCAACCTCAAGGCTTTGTTGTCAAAGGCAAAGAAGATAAAGTGTACAAGTTGAAGAAGGCTTTATATGGCCTAAAGCAAGCACCCCGGGCATGGTATAGTGAAATTGATGCTTACTTCAATGAAAAGGGTTTTCGAAGAAGCAAAAGTGAGCCAACTTTGTACATCAAGAGGCAAGGTACAACCGGTATTCTCATTGTTTCACTTTATGTTGATGATTTGGTTTTTACCGGTAGTGATAAAAAATTGATTGAAAATTTTAAAAGGGAGATGATGAAGAAATATGAAATGAGTGATTTGGGACTATTGCATCATTTTTTAGGCATTGAAATTTACCAAAACAATGGTAGTGTTTTTATTTGCCAAAAGAAGTATGCTCAAACACTTCTTGAGAAATTCCAAATGAAGAATTACAAATCAGTTGCTACTCCCTTGATTGTGTATGAAAAGTTGTCAAAGGAAGATGGAAGCGAAGAAGCTGAAGCATCTTGTTATAGAAGTTTGATTGTACTTAACTGCTACAAGATCGAACATCATGTATGCTACAAGTTTATTGTCTCGGTTCATGCACAGTCCAAGCCAAATTCATTTTGGGGTTGCAAAAAGAGTGTTGAGATACATTCAAGGTACACTTGATTATGGAATTTTTTATGAGAAATTTCTTGATGCAAAGTTAATTGGATTTTGTGATAGTGATTGGGCCGGATGCATTGATGATATGAGAAGCACTTCTGGGTATGCATTTTCTCTTGGATCGGGCGTAATTTCATGGTCATCCAAGAAACAACAAACTGTGGCACAATCATCTGCTAAAGCCGAATATATTTCAGCATCATTGGCAACTACACAAGCAATTTGGCTAAGAAGAATTTTGGATGATTTTGGTGAGAAGCAAGGTGAAGCTACTCTAATTATGTGTGATAATAAGTCTGCTATTGCTATGGCAAAGAATCCCGTCTACCATTCTCATACCAAACACATTGCTATCAAACATCATTTCATTAGAGAAGCTGTGGAAGATGATGAGATTCAAATCAAGTATTGCAAGATTGAAGATCAAGTTGCGGACATCTTCACCAAAGCTCTACCAAGGGACAAATTTGAATTTTTTAGAGAAATGTTGGGTGTCACACAATATGGCATTAAGGGGGAGTGTTAAAATTAATGCCATATTTACATTAGATACATTGGATACATTGCATGCATTGGATACATTGAGTTCATACATTCTTTGTATTCATGTATTTTTATATTCATGTATTTTATATTTATTAAGTACATCGTCTAGATTATATTCATGTACCTAGTTAATTGTAAGGTTGTTTAGGTTCATGGACCTTATTCATTGAACTTATGTATAACATTCTCTATATAAAAGGATGCAAGCCTTTGGGCAAAATATATATGAATCAATAAGTGAGAAAAATTCAATACAAAATATAGTTCATTTTAAAGAGAGTTTTATTAAAAGCTAACAAGGATTGCTTAAGGAAAGCATGACCTGCATTGTGATATTTTAATTCAGGGTGACTTAAGCAAGTAATGGATTTGTTGGGTTGCTAACTGTTGTTTGAGAATTGCTTCTATAATGAGGTAGTTGGAGTTATGTGAGCTGTGGCTAGCTCTTCTTCTATTTCGCTTTCCTTTTGCTACCTTCATTCTGCTTCGATTCATTCTGCTTCGATTGTCTTATTGAGAGTATTGTTTCAAAGGTTGGAATCATTCATTAAAAGAAAATCAAGAATTGCTATTTGTTTGGGCAAAAAATAACAGAAAGAGTCAATTTGAAATATCACAGCCAACTTTCAATATTGCGACTGATGGGTTATGGGCCCACCACGCTTCCGTTGCACCATTTTGATGGGGTGAAATATATTTTTGTGTTATATTTATAATTAGTATATATTATTGTGTATTCATTATGCGGAAGATGTTGCTTCTACATGTATAGATTCTTGAAAAAAGAATGTTACATTTATGAGATTGATTGATCCATCTATTGTTAGCAGTCACGTAGAAAGAGATTTTGGGTTTAGATCATTAGAGCTTGTTGAATAGGTTTAGCCATCGATGTCACTTTTGAAACAACTCCTCAACAGAGGCCTCCTTCATCCTCTCATATCATGTCTCTACATGAAATTTTTCTTTGACGATTGAAATCTCATTTCCATTTATTTCGTTGAAGTTGATAAAACAGAAAGTTTTAGGTGTGTGGTTTGTTAATTTTCCTTTATCTCATCTAATTTGTGTTAGTTAAGGTCGAATGACGCCAAATATTTTAAGAACTCCAATTTCTTTTCAAGAATTCACAAGCTCTTCTTTAATCAATCAACCTTCTTTCAATCTCTAGATCATTACAAAGCCCTTTGCCTCATTCTCCATACTATAACAGTACCATTTATGAGAGTGGCCAATAAATGTCAAAATAATGTCATACCATACAGTGCAAAATGTGAAAGATAATTTTTGAATATACATAAGAGAAAATTGTGGAGTTTGAAGGTTTTAATCTATGTGTAGCGCTTTACATTTTCATTTGTATCATTTCTGACAAAAGTTACCATGTGGCAATTCTCTAAATTACTATTAATGCCACGTGATAATGGAAGATAAAGAGTCAAAAGATTTTTATGAACCCACCACTGAGGTCAACTAAAATAGTGGCTAAGCAAAGGAAAATTATTTGATATTATTTAATTAATTAACTAAGTTGATTTGGTTGATTAATTCATTAAATGAATAATTAGTTGGATAAGGATAATGAAGACCTCAACCGTTCCTGAGAATTAGGAGGTTGTTGAGACTTTTGGTGCCTTATCTTTTAGTTTGTTACTAAGTGGCTGCTATGGATGAAGATTATATGGGATTTGAAGATGTGACAAATCAACAACAAGGCTACAAAAGTTGAACCAATTTTTGCAACTCAAGGCAAGTGAGGTTTTTTATGGGACACATGTCAGGCTAGAATGAGATATGAGATCAACAAATACACTACAATTGAGGAACCATTTTCCCTAAATAATGCAAGATTGGGTTTTTTGGGTTTCTTGTGGATAAAAATACATGGCTAGTGAAGAGGTTTTGAAGATCAATCCAAATGATCCTTTTTCCCTAAACCATACAAATAAATTCAAATTTGATTCTTGAGGGACATGTGGCGGCTTCAAGGAGCTTGATAGACCAAGTCAAAGCTATAAAGATATGCATGAGCTATTGGAGGTCAAAACCATTCCTATTCTTGATGATCAAGCTAAGGATCAATGACACATGTCACAAGGAGAGGTTGCCATGTTCTTGGAAGTTGAGTAGAGATGGGAGCATCTCCAACACTATAAAAGGGACTCTAAGTGCAACATTCAAAAGGTCCAACACTAAACAACTCAACCAGGAGTCTTTTAACACATTTGTCTTAGCTTCATAGCTTTTATATATCTTAGTTTCATAGCTTTTACAACTTTATCTTTACATTCAAGCAATTCAATTCCATACCATTACTTGTTTATCTCAATTATCTTAGATTAGCAATTGTACTTCATTTATCAATCAATGCAAGTCAAAATTTTAGTGTAGTTACCCTTAGCACCTAATAATTTATTAAAAGTCCTTTTCATTGGGGAAAAATCCGAATCAGTAGCGGTTCCTCTGACCCACACACAATTATTTCTCTGTGTTAGAAGTCAAAAATGTTCAAGCATTCATACACCTTGAACTAGGTTCACAAGTTCTAGCATGCTCATATTCAATTCAATCAATAAGCTTACGTGTTTGCACACCCTCGTGACTTTTAAGTCGTAAACGGAGTTTTTTTAGGTATAATTAATTTTGGCACGTCTAGTGGGACATTAGGTGTCATCTTTATCAAACATCCCTATGGTTAGCATAGGAAAAGGGGAACATAACGCAGGTCAATCAGGAGTGTCGCCTCTTGACAGTCCAGGATCAAATGATTCCAGACCAATAGCAGTGTAGCACAATTTTGAGGGATTCCAAGATATGACAGAGAACTTGAGACACTGCTTTATCACGACCAATAGGGAGTTTTCTACTAAACTCTCTCACTCTTTGGCCACTCCAATACAAGAGATGAGGCAATCTAAGGTTGATCTGATGCAAGCAATTACCAATACAACAATAACTTTGGGAGACAAGCTTTCTGTAGCCCTTCCACCAGCTTGAGTTTTGCCCACAACAGGAATCTTCAATGCCGTTGGAAACTAGAATCTTCAGAGCAAACCAATTGGCACTGAACTGCCTCCTCCAGGAGTTTTTCAAGCATCTTCTTCCAACAAGCCCATACCTGGGGGGCAAGGAGGACAAGGCATTGAACTTGAGTGGCAAGGCATTGGACATAGCAGATAACTTCCTAGGTTTCGGGCGTTAGAAATCAGAGATGACCAGATTGCTCAGGACTCCCAATATTCACAGAATATAACATTAGAAACCTTAGAACCAGAACCTTTATAGCCAAAATCTACGGAACACCCTAGGAGTTGGTCCTAGGCCTATGCCATATGGACAGCCACATCCCCAGGGAGGTAGGTCAAAACGTAACCTTTCATTCACTATTTGAAAACAAAGAGAACAAAATTATACTCTCATTCCTAAATTGAGAGGGCAGAACTTTGCTCCAATTCCTAAATAAAGAGGGCATATGCCTATGATCCAATTCCAGAATTGAGAGGGCAGAACTTTACTCTGATTCCTGAGCAGAGAGAGTATAATTTTATTTTGATTCCAGAATAAAGAGACCAGAATTATGGTCCAATTCCTGAACTAAGAGGGCAAAACTTTGCTCGGATTCTTAAACAAAGAAGGCATGCCTATGCTCCGATTCTGGAACAGAGATGGGAGAACTTTGCTCCAATTTCTAAATAGAAAGAGTATAAATTTGGTCCAAAACCAAGAGGTAAAACTTTGCTCCAATTCCAGAACAGAGAGGACATGATTATGCTCCGATTTCAGAATAGAAAGGACAAAATTTCGCACCAATTCCTGAACCATAGGGTTAGAACAATCAACCACCACGTGGAGTATACCGAGGGATGTATCATCCAAATCTGGCCATAAACAAGGATTAGGTTGTGGATCTCATCTGGGAACTATTCGGTCGTACACTTAGACATGTTGGTAGGCCCATCTATCGAAAGCCCCATTAAAAAACAATCGATAGAAACTATGATTTTTCTAGAGGGTATTAAGTTACTAATTTTGTTTTATTTTCTGGTAAAGATAATCATTCTACTATTGAGCATGTTGCTAGATTTATTGTACAATGTGACGAGGCAACAAAGAATGACTTCCTTAAGTTGAGGCTATTCGCAAATTGCTTAACTGGAACGACCTTTACTTGGTACATTAACCTGCAACCAAATTCAGCCTATTCTTAGCAGCAAATTTGAGAGATATTCCACTAGTAGTTCTACAAAACCAAACTAGTGGTTACTATGACTGACTTGTCAAGAATTGTCCAAGTTTCTAACAAGACAGTGGAGGCCTACATAGTGGGGTTCAAGAGAGCCAAATTCAAATGTCACATTGTTCTTCTTGAAATATAATGTCAGGCTGGCTTAAAATGGCCTTGACTTCGAACTTTGCAAGAAATTCGAAAGCATGGAATTTAGAGATCTCTTTGAATTGGCCATGAGAGCAGTCAGGTATCAGTAGATCCTTAGAGAGGAACAAGACTGAAGGAACGTATCTAAGTGTACCTACTACAGGGATTCTAACTATCTAGTGGCAAATGCAAATACAGAAAACCTTGTTTGTAAGGCATTTGCCAAAGTAGAACCAATAAAGGTGAAAAGGAATTCTACAATGGCAAAACAACTCTCTCCTACACCTTCGACATCATTAAGCCAGAAGAGATTTTTGACCATCTGATGACGAACAAGATGTTCAGATTTCAATGGGTCAAAAAATCCTCTCTGAAGAAATCAGGCACATGGGGTTTTGTAAGTTTCATAATTTCTGTAATCATGTTACTAATAATTGCATTATTTTGAGAAATACTATTCAGGACTATATTGACAAAGGAGAGTTCAAATGTCCTAAGAAGGAAAAGGCTACCATAGGAGTAGATCGTGATCCTTTTCTTGAGGAGTTTGGCACAAACATGGCATCCATTAACATGACAGGAATACCATAGACCACTCCTAAATGGTAGATTGTCTTAGGAGCTCCTTCTTGTCCCAACAACTTTCCCACTCGCTCCTATAATGGAAAGGAATCAAATAAAACCTTTTATGATGACTCCTATCCACGAAGGAAAAGCGTATTTAGAAGAGCTTCTTGGTCTCAAAATTTTAAGAATGAACTACAAGAACTTCACCT
The DNA here is from genome assembly GCA_030407325.1 of Camellia japonica. Lineage (NCBI taxonomy): Eukaryota > Viridiplantae > Streptophyta > Magnoliopsida > Ericales > Theaceae > Camellia > Camellia japonica. The sequence continues at coordinate 54,616,870 of JAPPVO010000059.1, read as the reverse complement.
TCCAGGCCTAAACCCGACATGTACTCAGTGTGGCAATGTTCCTAAAACGAAAGAGCCAGTAATCAAGAGTATGATCATCAAGTATAGGGTAGAGTCTCATCAACCCACTAGGAAGATGGAAGAATCCAAGCAGATAGTTTCTGTTTTTCAATGACTTTGGCTTACTGAAGCCGATTTACAAAAAGAAATGTAGAACTTGAAGATCATAGTTCCTGCCCAAGGCCAAACTAGAACTATCAAGCCTCCTTTTACTCCTCTAGAGAGATGGACAAAGGTTCGACATCCCAAGTTTCCTCATTCCTAGTCAACTTTGTTGAGATCCTTGAAGCGTCGCTTTCAATAAAAAAGACAAGCAGTAGGGATGGCCAAAGGAAAGGATAAGGCAGAGTAAGAAGATTCAGAAGTTCAACAGGAAGATTTAGAATTTCAACCTGGTCAGAAATCTAGAACTCAATCTCCAGAAAGGAATAAGGTCATAAAAGAATATCGTCCTAAAGAAAGGTATGATCACATCCATGTTCAGAAGAAACCAGCAACATATGCCTCAATCCTTCTTAAACAGCCTCCTACACTGGAATTCCTAGCTAACCAGAAAGGCAAAGGGGGCAAGGCAGAGCAGAATATGCTCATTTTTGGAAACAAACTGAGTGCTTCGACTTAGAAATTTTCGTGCAATATGGTGTTTATCCTTCCTTAGTTTTTTTAGGGCTAAGAAAGGGCAACCATCCTACATTCATGGAGATGTCAAAGAGAATGAAGAAATACCAGAAATTTCTTAGGATTCCTATTAGGCAAAGCCCTTCAAGCCTATAGAAATCGATCTATCTATAATTGTGCTAAGGGATGAATATGAAGACAGAAATGTATCAGCCACAAAAAGTGTCATCTTTGAGAAGCCAAGTCTAGAAGCCAGGAACCACGTTTATCCTTTGTAAATCATAAGATTGCTAGATGGTATTCCAGCCAATAGGCTCCTGGTAGACAACCAATCTCATGCCGAAAGCTATGATGCAGAAATTGGGCAAGATAGAGAATTTCTCTAGGAATCTAATGCCAGCATCACAAACTTTGTAGGAGGGTCAATAATTTCTAAAGGAATCTTGATCATGAACTTAGTTATGGGAGGTAAAACCTTAACTACTCCTTTCTTTATCATTAACTCTAAAACAACTTATAATGTTCTGTTGGGTAGAGATTGGATACACGCCTACATGGTTGTTCTTTCCTCTCTACATCAGTGCCTTATATTTTGGAATGATAAAGATATGGAAGTAGTCTAGGTAGACAGAAAACCATTTATAACTTCTGCAAGTCATGTAGAGGCAAGTCTCTATGATGAAGAAATTGGTCCTATGAAGTTTTTAGGAGAAAACAAGTATGGTCGTTCGAAAGCTATGAACTCCTCTAACCATTTCTATAACAATTTGTTCCCAAAGAGACTACTCAAGCGATAGTTTGACTACTTAGCGGCGATGAGGGATTCCCAATATTTTGTTTTACAGATGGGGTGATGAAGAGGACTACTCGAGTAGTTAATTTTTCGCTCAAGCGTAGAAGTGGGGAATCTAGTATTTTGAGTTGCAGGCCGAAATAGTGAGAATTTAAGTTGACCACACGAGCAGTGAAAAGATAGCTCCAAGGATCTACGTGATTTCAACAACTTAAAAAGTTACTTTTTGGATGATTTCTTTCATTTTTTCTTGTCCTCTTCCATTCCTCTCTCCTAAGCTCTAAAAACCCTAGTTCTCTCCCTCTAAATATCTCACTTTTCACTAAGATTCAAAACTAAACCTCTTGCTAAAAGTGAAGCCTACGTGGGGACAACGATTCTCACTAATTAGATTTGAACCTTGTAAAGAGTACTTCTTGAATCTTACCTTTTTTTATCACATTCTCGAGGTAAGGTACCTAGTATCTCTTTGTTTTGAGATAATTATGTGGTATTATCTTAACTATGATGCTTTATGGGATGATTTTCGTCATACAATGAGCTTTATGTTTTAAAAAAGGGCTTCTACCCAAATTTTCCAAAGATTTCAAATAAACCCTTGTTGATTATAGATATTGATGTTGAGAAGTGGCTCATATGTAAAAACGGGGGAGGAGGCCCAATTTTATTGAAAACCCCAATTTTTGACTTTGATGGAAAAAGAATGTTTTGGTGGAATTCGTTCTCAAATCTAGCTATTGGGTGAATGTTAGATATAAATAAGTGGAGATATGAGATTTTGGATTATAATAATAAAGTATATTGAGTTGGAGCTTGTTGAATTGGAAAGTTTTCAAGATTCCCTTGATTATAGTTTTTGTACTCTCTCTATTACCTATGAATTGCATAAACTTTAATTAAAATGGGAATTGTCAATTCATACATCACGTGCATTACAAATTTTCTCTCATGAACTCTATAATCTCTTGGAAGCTTGGAAATGTTGAAAAGGGGTAAATAATGTACTAGTCCAGGTAGTTGAGTTTGGTTTTGAAAACGGAATATCTTTGGTTTTGGTTCCCGCACAGGGAGTCAAGGTGCCCAAATGCCCTACTTGAGCTTATCACCGGACGAATTTGGAAAAATGCTTTCATATGTCAACTGGTCATGCCATATTAATAACCGGTAAAAGTGAAAAAATAGATTATTTTCAGTGCCCATCACCCTGCTGTATTAATAACCAGCAAATGTGGGGATATTTTCTATTATAAATCTATGTATATGTATGAATGGGACTCCTACGAGGGATTTCATGGCGTATTTACCACCCTGGAATTGAGGTGTGACATTTTGTTTTGAGGGTCGCTCGAGTGAGGAAAGTGTCGCTCGAAGCGTGGAATGGCTACTCCCAGTATCTTGCGAGTTTGCAAGCGCGCTTGCTCGAGCGAGAAAAGCTTCGCTCGTGCATAGAATGCTAGCTTCCAGTAGTTTCATTGTAGCACTGCATAACTTTTGAGGCCTTTCTTTTTTTGCTCGAGCGAGCCCTTCAAATTGTGTCTAGTCGCTAGAGTGTATGAAGTCACACTCGAGCGAGCTTTACGATATTAGCTTTTTAAATATGACAGTTCTAGATCATTCTCTCACCTTTCATTTGCTATCTTCCATCTTCTCTTCCTCTCTCTACGAAACCCTAAGTTTCCACCATAAAACACCTCTCATCCACTGGAAACCCAATTAAAATTTCTTTCTAGGTATAGAGCACTTGAAGACGATCATCTTCTACCGATTAGATTGTGGGTTTGCGAAAGATTCTCATAGGAGCTTGACTTCTTTGCTTGATTTTTGAGGTAGGGATACCTTTACCCTAGTATTTCTTTACTTTGAGAAGGTTTCATGGTTTTATTATGGCTTATGAATTAATTTGGAGATTTTTTTGTGTTAAACCCATATTTTCATGAATGACCCATTCTACTTGCTAATAACCAAAATCTCTTAAATTCTTACATAGGATAGGGATATAAGCATCAATGAAACTCATAAGTTTTGAATAAGTGAAAACCCCCCAAACTTCACAAAACCCTAGTTTACTTGTGAATAAAAACATTTAATTAAAGTGGAATTTCCTTAGATCCCTTGTAAGTTAAGAGTAGTAAAGAAGAGGAAGATGTGACTATGTTTATAGTAATGGAAGTGTGGCCTTGACATTGATGTTCTTAGAATGTATGTTGTGTATTTCCTTATCATGTGTTAATGGTTGTTTGATTGAATGGATGTTTGGTGGAATTGTGAATTGTGCATGAGTCTGGGTAAGAGTCGGTTTTGAAAATGTGGTGTTGTGTTGGTACCCGCACGAGTAGTTCAAAAGGTGCCCAAATGCCCTGTCTAGGCTTATCACTGGACGAATGTGGGAAAAATGTTTTTGGGTGTCCACACAGTCCCGCCGTTGTAGACTGCCCCGAGAACTCCACTCTCCGCCCTGCGAGGGCGCGAATCGTTTTGTTCTTTAGCTACTACAGTTCGAACTCGTGTCACAGTTCTGAATCTAATCTCGCAAAGTGCAATGCAAGACCGATAAATCACCAAAGAGTCCAAATCCGGCAAATCGTTTTGGAAAACTGATTTTTAATAAAGAAGTGCCAAACATGGAATGCTTTGCCAGATACAGAGTCGCCACCTAAATGTTTTATTTTGAAAAATTTAGGAAACCCTGACTCGTGCCTAAGGCCACGTGTCCGTCATCACCAAAGTTGCCTCGACTCGGGAACTTGGGTACGAGTGGAGAAGGTCATGCAATGAGCACCCCTGCTCGCCCGATCAAATATCGGCCTTTACTAACATGATATTTTGTTTTTGAAAACACATGTGTTCTTATTCCAGTTATTTAGCTAATCTTACTACGTGATGTGCACAGCATACAAGTATAGACTAGATCGCCTAATTTGGAACAAAACATTGCATGTTCGTTTGTGAAAATGATTTCAAGTTTGCTACTCGCAAGTAGGCTAAATCGGTGATTTGATGAATTGTTCCAATTCAAGCAATCCAACCTTCACCCACAGGCATTCAGGCAGTTATATCAAATAAGCAGTTAGCCTCATGGCAAGCATGCTTTCATGGCAACATTAACACACATGCAATATGCTAAAGCGTAAACACTCATAGTGTACTCCGAGCCAAAACAGAGAACTAGTTAGAAATCATGCATGATCCTAGTTCATATTAAGATGGCTAATGCAACACATGCAAAAATGCAACTAAGATAGGCTCGGCTATCTAGAATGGCTTGTGAATGCAACAATTTGATACATGTATTCAACTTGGAATTGAAATACAATGCAGTTAGTATGATCCGCCGAGCCCGGTGCATGCAAAACAAATGAATGATGCACGCATGCAAGCATAAGGTATGCTAATCAAAATATGCCCTAAAACTAACCATCGTAAGCGGTTAAGTAAAAGGGAGAAAGAAATTGGGGTTGGAAGACATGTATCACACACACGTACGCTTATTACAACAGTTGGCCCTCTCGAAGGAGGGTCCAAATAAGAAACTAACTAGCTAATCTAAGCTAATTAAACTAATTATTACATCACAAAAACTGAATATCTAGCTACAACTAATTATTACAAATCAAGCTAATCAAATACAAATAAGCAGCTAAATGCATTAAGTACTTAAGTACGGAACCAAAGCATAAAATAGCTAAGGAAAGCAATAAAGAGAGGTCCTCAAGAAGAGGAGTGCATGCATGCTCGGTCGCCTCATTCTGAAATCCAACGCGATGCCCCGATTTGCCTCTGTTTGCAACTGTTCTCAGAACCTTGCACCAAGCTCCAGAAAGCTTCTAACTCACCTTGGGGACTTGTAGGAACATGGCCGACCAGTTGTTGATGTTGCCAACCACCTACCGACCACTTTTCTTTGCTGCAGACCAGAAAAAGTGGTCGGCCAGCTAGTTCTTCTGGTCGGCCGACCAGTTTTTGCTGTACTCTTCCAGTTTGCTGCAACAGAGAATAAGAAAGGGCATGGCAATGTATTTGCAACATATGTGTGCACAACCACTCTCCCTATCATTTCATGATCTCAAGGGAGTGCAGTTCTCGACCCTCGGGCCACCAATCACGCATGTCAATGCATGATGGCCGAGAAGCCAAATTGCACAATTCAATATTGAAATGAATGCACACATAACACATAAATGTCTTGAACTCTATCATGCATGATCAAGAGTGTTGGCGACCGAGAATTGAGACACGTTTCATCACTTCAAGTATGAAACGTCCCTCGTTTCTCGTGTTTAGACTAATAACCTATCCAAACACAATGCAAGCAACAACATGCATAACACAAAGCAAATAACAATACAGCATACACAATGCAATGTAACAACATGGCATATTCAATGCAATGTAACATGAGCATACACAATGCAAAGAACATGGCATACACAATGCAATGAACAACATGGCATACTCAATGCAATGTGATATAAGCATGCAAACAACATGGCATACACGATGCTAAATGGACTTAAACCAAAAATGGACTGACCTCAGTCATGCCCAAATCAGTGGCCATAATGCTAAGAAATGAAGGCACAAAAGCATATACAAGCATGCACATGCATTGGCCTATCAACTAGGCCTAAGAGCACAACCCTGAAGAGTGCTCAAGGAGTGATAAACATGGGAGTGTAACAACACTATAAGCTCTGAAATTAAGCAAGAAATGATGCCAAATCATTCAAACAACATAAGCATGGCATGCTAGGGTCCTTAAAGCTTGAAGCTAGTAAAGAGGACTACAAACGGGGCATGCAATACATGGCACAAATGCATGAACCAATCATGGATAGAGCTCAAATAGGTCTAAACAAAGACCAAAACATGCTAAGATAGGAGCTCAAGGACCTAGGCAAGAGGGCATACATGCTACGCCACAAACAAGGCAACAATGCATAACCCTTAAAGGCATTCAAAGAGTGAAAGAAGTGGGAACATGGCAGTCCTATATGCTCTGAAATATCATGTTAAATGATGCCAAATCATCCAAACAACACAAATGAAGCATGCTATAGTGCCCAAAACTCAAAGCTAGCAAGGCCAATTGCACTACAGCTATGCAATACATGAAGCATATGGCCAATACAACCCAAAACAGTCCTAGAGCATGTCAAAATGATGCTAAAGCATGTATGGAAGGAAGCCAAAATAAGCTAGCATGGTGAGCATGAAGCATGAAATATGCAAGGCCAAAAGGGAGGATTACACTACACCTACTAAGACCAAGCACGAGATGGCTTTGCCAACAAAAATCAGAGTTATATCATGGCAAAATAACTCCCAAAATACACTGAAATGATAGCTCGCAAGCTTAGGCATGAAGGCATACGCAATGGCTCATGTTTAGGGCATAAAGGACCAACCCTTCAAGGCATTGAAAGAGTGATAAATGCAAGTATATGACCACACTACATGTACTGAAATCATATTTCAAATGATGCCAAATCATGAAAATAGTCCAAGTAATGCATGCTAATGGACTCAATACACAAGGCTAGTGAGCAAGATTGAACCATGGCTATACAAAGCAATGCATGCATGACCAAAACAACACAAATTAGAGCTAGAGCATGCTAAAACATGGACAAAAGCTTCTTAGAGTTAAGCCAAAAGAATGCTAGAATGATAGTCTAAAACATGATACATATTAGGCTAGTAAATGGAAATGCACTACAAGTGCATAGAGCATGCATGGGGCTATCAAACCAACCCAAAACAAATCTAAGGCATGTTAAAAAAACACCAAAAACCTACTGAGATGGACCCAAAACATGCTAGAAAGACATGCTCAAACATGAGGCACACAAAGCTAGTTTGCAACATTTACACTACAAGTGTATAAAGCATGCATGAGGTGACAAAACCAAATCAAAATAGTGGTATACCATGTCAAAATAACCCCAAATACATGCTAAGATGGAGCCAACATAAGCTTAACAAACATGCTCAAACATGAGGCAAATGAAGCAAGCATACAAAACACAAGGAGAGGGGATGACCCTCTCCCATTTGGGACCTCAAAACACCATTTCCACCACTGGAATTCCTCTGAGTTTCAGTAGTGAGAAGGCCAAAACAAGGTGGTCCCAATAGCTTAAAAAAGATGGTACAAAACAAAGCCAAACAAGGCCTAAGAGGGGGTAGACTACCCCCAACACAAAAGAGACCTCAAACAAACATGTTAAGCATGAAAAATCAGAACTTTTTGTAGTTTAAAGTCAAGCCAAAATAAGCATGAAAATAGGTCCAAAAGCTTAGACAAAATAAAGCTTTAAAGGGCTAGTTGACTCACCCTTGTAGAACCACTTCAAAGCTACAACTCCAGCAGCTTTTTTGAGCTCAAACCAAACCAAAAACTCCAAAACCAGCTCCTAAGAGCCTCAGCAACAAGAGTATGGTGTTTGAGTGTGTGTTTATGTGCAATAGTATGATGAAAATGCACTTTTGAACACAAAAATGAAGAGAAAATGCAAGATAGATACAAAGATGTATGTATAACTCTTAAGCACCAAAATCTGAACCTGGATGAGGGAGGGGGAGGTTCTCTTATATAGAAAAATAAAGTGTAAGCTTGTTAGAAAAGCTTAGGCCTAAAGCCATCCCTCCATACACATGCATGGAGGATCACTTCTGTGCCCTCCAGCTGTTACAGCTGGTTAAAAAATATCTTCAAAAAGGTGATGGAAAGCTGCCGACCACTTGAAGTGGTTGGCCAGCTACTTCTACTAGTCGGCCGACCAGTGGAAGTGGTCGGCCAGGGCAAAAAGTGGTCGGCCATGGGGGGGAGATGGTCTGCAGCATGAAAGCAAGGCAATGGTGTGGTGGCCGACCAGAAAAGGTGGTCCAAAGACCAAGAAAAGCAGTTAGCCGACCAGAAAACTGGCTGGCAGGAAGGAAAGTGGTCTCCAAGGGGAAAAACTGGTCTCCCACCCTTATACCACCTTCCAAACAAGGAAAACAAGGTTTGTACCAAAAACAAACCAAAAGGGATGCAAGACAAGAGTCCGGGAGGCAAGGCGCGCAGTCTGGAGCCTCGAAAACTAGTCTACGGGCACCAAAAGTGGTCTCCAAGACCACAGTGTCCCTCTAGGCAGAGGCAACAAGGTGTGGTTCAAAAACCACGCCAAACAAAGAACGTTAAGCGGTCCCGAGTCAAGGCGCGCGGCCGAAGGCTCCAAAAATCGAAAACTGATCTCCAAGCAGGAAAAGTGGTCTACGACCACAAAAGAGTGGTCTACAGACCTCTCCCTCCCTCCAGGGAAGGGAAACAAGGCTTGGTCCACAAACCGAGCCGAAACACAAAGAGTTCAGAGGCCCAGAGGCAAGGCACTCAGCCAAAAACTCTGAAACCTCGAAACAAGCACAACATGCGCAATCACTAAGCGCTCAATCGATGACGTCTGAGTCTTAAGGTCGGTCAAAAATGGGCTGTCTACAGCCATATAATAGCCGGTAAAAGTGGAAAAACAAATGGTTTTGTTTAGGTGCCCACTCCCTATCATATAATAGTCGATAAATGTGGGGGCGATTTTTAAAACAAAAGCAAAGGGTGTTTTGAATTGGACTCTTATAGACTGCCTCGTGACTTGCTTTCCATGGTTGTGAGTGTTTAACTGTTGTGCTTGATGATAAGAATAGTGATTTTCATTGTTTTGTTATTATGAATCTATGGGACAATTAACGGGTACATTTCAAGATAAATTTCTATGTAAAGTATTGCCGCCAGGATACCATAATCATATTCAAAGGATTAAATACTTAGTTAATTGTGTTCCTACTGGGCATATAGCTTGACCCTATTTTATTTTTCAGGAGTTGACGAAGCACAACCTCACTGATGGACTGGCACAAGTAATAGCTCCTTTTTAGGAAAAGTCAACATCAAGGGTGTTTTGGTTATTTAAATTGGGATTTTTGTAACAGGACTATCAAATTTATTTTGTTGTTATTGTATGCCCTAGAGGCTTATGTTTTGTAAGGCCACCTAGTTCATTGAACTGAAATGCTTTATATATTGTAACCTCTTAACTCTCAGTTCAATGAGCAAGATGACTTTTTGGGTAAATTATTGTGTTTGTCTTGACTTGTTCTTGTGAGAAATTCAGGGTGTGACATGAGGAATGGTTTAAGTTGAATAACGGTGCATTTATTATTATTTCATGTAAACTTGTTAATTGAAGTTTGTTCTTGGCCATGGTAGTGCCATATGGATATTTCAAATAATTAGATACTCTGTTAAATGTATATTTACTGAGTGTATAGCTCATCTCTATCTAACATTTCAAGATTTGGTGATGTGCCTCCAACCCAATTATCAAGAGGTGGATTTTATGAATGGAGCACGAAGGCTTATAGATGTGATATTGTGAAAGCTCTGAGCTTATTTGTTTTGGGATTAAGTGGTGATTTTGTTGCACCAAGTCCTTTGCCTTGATATTTTATGCCCTTAGAGAATTTTGTTTGAAATCTCTAACTTCGTGAACTATGATGACATTACTGTAATTGTAATTGAAATTGAAATTGTAATCTTTTGACTCTAGTTCAATGAGAAAGAGAGCTTTTTGTACTACAGTTGTCTGTGGATTTTACAGAAATACCAAGCGAAATATTTTATTAATTCAAGTTTGTGAAGTTAAATATGAATTGGTAGCTATTATTGTTTTAATATTTTGAGGCATTATAATTTGGCATCAAAGCTAACCAAGTTTGAATACCTTGGACTCGTGGGATTTCGCTTGTGCCACAATGGGTTTACTATGCTAGGAAGGGACGTTAGTTTACCTTGTATCCTTGCATGTTTATGTGACTATGTGGGTATGGGGTTAAACTTCTAGGATACAATTCGAGCATATTGCATTCACTGAAATGCCTTTGGAAAGACACATGATTAATGCTTTTTCCACTTGGAGATCTTTAAGCACCACAGGACGTGTTGATATCTTAGAGGGGTGATCCGTATGTGCTCTATGTGACTACGTGCTTATGTGGTTTGTCTTATGTGAATTAAATGCATGTATAGACTCATATTGGTACATATGTGACGTGTGATGAGGCTTGTAGGTATGCAAATTACAAATTTAATCTTATCTCTATTTCATATAGGATGTTGGGACATGGCAGAGGTCGTGGTAGACGTCACCGAGGTGGTCAGGATATTCCGGTCAAGGTCAGTCAGTATTTTAGGGTCTCGCCAATCGGGAGGCTTTTAGATGAGTCATGGTCAGAGGCAGTCTCACCAGTTGGCCTAGTCGGGCAACACACCTAGAGCAATGCACGGGGCCACATCCATACAATCTGTGCAACATGCCTATGTTCTGAGGAGTAACCAATGAGAACAAAGACCACATGGACGAGTGTATGTCGTCACTACATCCAAGCAGTCATCGGGACCATCTGTTGTGAGAGGTAAATATCTTGTCTTCAATAGTTGGGCCAATGTGTTGATTGATACTGGATGATCTCATTCATTCATATCATCTGCATTCACATCTGTTTTGGGATTGAAAGTGGATCAATTAACATCTCTGCTTATGGTAGAGTAGAGTTGCATTAGGCAAAATATGTCGTGATTGTGAGATTGAAGTTGTCGGATGTCGACTCTCATTCAATTTCATCATGTTAGACATGTTGGGTTTTGATGTTATCTTAGGCATGGATTGGTTGTCCTCCTATCATGCCACTATAGATTGTCACCGTAGGAGAGTCATCGTTTGTACACCGGAGAGGAATTGCTTCTATTTCTTACGGGATCGCTGTGATATGTCCGTACTGCCATTATATGACCTATAAGGTCCAGGAAAGCTTAGTTTTCTGTTTGCAATAACATTCACTGATCAGGGTAGTATGGTTCAGGGTACACTTCCAAGGGTGATTTGCGAGTACCCGGATGTTTTTTCATATGATCGTACTGAATTACTGTCTCATCGTGAGATTGAGTTTTCTATAAACTTAGTGTCAGATATGGCACCCATCTCCGTGTCACCGTATAGGTTCCACCAGCTAAGTTGGTTGTTCTGAAGAAACAGTTGCAACAATTTTTAGATAAGGGCTTCATACGCCCTAGCACCTCGCCATAGGGAGTACCGACTCTTTTTGCTAAGTAAAAGAATGGTTCATTGCAATTATGCATTGATTACCGTAAATTGAATAGCGCTACTATTAAGAACAATTACCCATTGTCATGATAGGTGATCTTTTTGACCAACTTAAGGGCTCCCGTTATTTTTCGAAGATTGATTTAATGTCAGGTTATCATCAATTGTGAGTTAGTCAAGAGAATATCCTGAAGACAGCCTTTCATACTCGATATGACCATTATGAGTTTCTTGTTATGACATTTGGTTTGACCAATGCTCCCACTACCTTCATGGACCTGATGAATCAAGTCTTCTAGGAATATCTAGACAAATTCATGGTCGTCTTTGTGGACAACATCCTAATCTATTCACCTTCCGAGAAGGAGTATAAGGGGCACCTCTGTATTGTCCTACAATTTCTTATGGAACACCAATTATACGCTAAGTTTGGCAAATGTGAATTTTGGCTCTCGGAAGTGAAGTTTTTAGGTCACGTGATTTTCGGAAATGGGGTCACCGTAGATTCCTCCAAGATTGAGGCAGTGCAAAAGTGGGATCAGCCTAAGAATGCTTTTAAAATTTGTAGTTTCTTCAGCGTAGCCAGTTACTATTGTCACTTTATGAGGAATTTCTCCACTTTAGCATCACCATTGGTTAGATTGACCCCTACAAGTATGAAATTTATTTTGAGTAAGGCTCGTGAGAAGTCCTTTCAAGAGTTGAAGCTTAGATTGACTATCCACCTATTCTAATCATTTTGGAGCAAGTTTGGGTTATACAGTGTATTACCATGCTTCTAGGGAAGGTTTGGGGTGTGTTTTGATGCAAGGGGAAAAGGTAGTGGTGTACAACTCACGCCAATTGAAAACTCACAAGAGAAATTACCCAACCTACGACCTAGAGTTAGTAGCGGTCATTTTTGCATTAAAACTTTAGAGGGACTACTTACATGGCAAGAAGTTTGACATATTCTCTGATCATAAGAGCTTTAAGTATTTGTTCTCTCAAAAGGATTTAAATCTACATCAATGTAGGTGTATGGAATTTATAGAGGATTACGATTTTGAGTTGCATTATCATCCCGAGAAGGCCAATGTAGTGGCCGATGTCTTGAGTAGAAAGTCTGTGAGGACTATGGTTAGTCTTGCTATTAGGGAGTGGGAGATGATGGGTGACATCAGTGAGTGAGACTTGCATTTTGTTGAGTCTACAGAATAGGCCATCTTATTCACAGTAATTACACAATCTACATTACTTGAGTAACAGAAATATAACAGGGTGATCCGAAGGTGGAGACTATTCGAAAGAGAATCTCCAACAAGAAGGAAGAGAAAGGTTTGAGGGTTCATGTCGATTTGAGCATTCGTCATCTTCATCGTTTGTTTGTGCCCGAGTTTACTAGAAACGAAGTTCTTTGGGAATTTCATCATTCTCGCGTAGTGAACCCCTACCTCGTAAGGAGCAAGAGTGCAACGAAATAAAAAGGAAATGGCATAAACCTTGCACATAAAGGAATGGCATACTCTAGCATCATAACTGGCATCATGCCAACAACACTGTGGTGTGAATTATTGTTTGGGAATAGTTTCTTTTGAACAATTTGCAGGACTAGCACATGTAGCAAACTCAGAATAGAATAGAAAGAAACTTGGCATAGGCTTTGGCACAACAAAGTGAGTATGGTAGGTATCGCTCGTTCACCTCTCCTTTTGGAAAGATTACATGCTTGGATGAATGTTGAGTGCTTGTAGAAAAACACTCACTCACACATGAACTGTTACACAAACCGCCCTCAAACTACACTGATCTTATTCCTTGCAAACAAGGATATGTAGGCAAAATGTGGGTCCAATCACTTGCATGAATGTTTGGCACTGCCTTAAGCTTTAGGGTCATGTCAACAGGGATGGTCTCGGATCTTTCACATTCAATCCATATCACTTCATGATTAGTTAATTTCTGTCAAATAAGTGCAACTATAGACACTCCATTTTGACTGACCCTAAAACTTTGGGCGCTTACAAGCCTCTCGATGATGAAATGGTAATTACTTCATCCTTGGAATATTTAAAGTTGTTTGGAGTTGCTGTATAAACCTATTTTGGCCAAAAATCAACTTTTTGCAAAAATGACCATTTAACCCCTAGACTCATTTTTAGCTAAAAACTAACTTTTTATCCCCGAGAAAGAGAAATACGCCCGATTGTACTTTGACCAAATATATTTTCCAAACTTAGTTACTAGTTTTATCAAAAACATTGATTAGAAAGCAATTCGGGTTTACTTGAGTCACAAGCAAGCCAAGGACATAAGACCTCGCACTTGTGCATGCATACATCACACATGTACCAAGGCAAACATGTATGTGCACGCTAATTATGAGTGCGCACATTAGTTGTGTGTGTGCACAAGGCTTGTGCATGTACACATCCAAGCATGACAGAGTTATTTTTGGTAACTCAATCTTGCTGAATTTCTAATGGGAGGCGAAAGAGAAAGTGATAGGGTTTGCCCTACGTGACAACCCCAACCTCCGTATTATTTTATATAGTATTTCATTAGGCATAAATTGCATGATTATGTGTTTATTTGATACTTATCTATTCGTTTGCAAAATATCTGTTTAATTGTCAACTTAAAATTCAAAATTGAGGACCCAAACCACTTCAGAAACTAAAATTGGTTAATTTAATAGACTAGTTGGGATATTTAGCACTATATGGTAAGTTTTATTAAAATTTGACTCGGATCAAAATAATTATAATAAATTAATTATAATTGTATAGCCTTAAGCTCAATTGATTAGACTTAAGCATAGGTGATTAGTAAGGCCTTAATCAACCTATATATATGTCCTAATTAAGCTTAAGAGCTCATTTTACTTTAACTCTTTGCTGAAAATTGAGAGCTAGAGAGAGAATTCAACATCTTAGAGACAGAGAGAGAAGAAGAATTCAAGAGAATTAAAGGAAGATTAAAGGAATTAAACTTAGCTAAGGCCTAATTCAAGTTCTAGGTGTGCTATTTGCCCATAATTCATGAAGTTAATCCATGTAGGAAGATGGGTTCACTAAATTGTAGGACCATTTGCATGTAATTGGAAGAAATGAGCATGAATCATCAAGAGTTTAGAGAGTTTGAGTGAATTGTGTACATGCATGCATAATTCTTCATCTTTGAACTTGGTTTCCTTCAAAATTGATACATGCATGGGACATACATGAGATATTTCTTGAGATTCTTCATGGTTTCGTACTCAACACTTCATATAGGCATGTTTTGTAAAGAAAAGAATTGAGGTTGTTACATGCATGTCAAGAACTTGATGTTTTAACCTTTGTTTTGAAGAATTGAAAGAGTATTTGAGATCATGGCTTCATAATTTCCAAAGATTCATGTTTTATAAAGTGTTTCTAAGCTTTTGAGACCAACCTTGCAAGCTTTAAACTTGAAAAGCATGTTTTTGAACTTCAAACACAAATCTGGAAACCCAGAATTTGTCCAGTTCTCTCAAGCGAAGAATCCGCTGCTCAAGTGAAAAACGAAGGCATCCAGTACTTTTTCAAACATTTAGCCATTGGCTCAAGCGACCAAGTATGCACTCAAGCGAACCCACTTTTGTTCAGCACATGGCTTGAGCGACCATCAAGCGTAAAATTTGAGCATCTAGTATTTTTGTAGTCTTTACAAACGGCTCGAGCGACCAATTGTGAGCTTGAGCGAACCCTCTGCATATTTTTGGACCGCTTGAGCTACCAAATGTGCACTCAAGCTAATACCCTGTTTTCAACAAACTTTGCCTAACACTTATAAGTGCATGTTTGCATCCTCATGCCCATTTAGGCATTCTTTTGCATCATTTGAACATCCGTAATCATGGAATAAGCTAGAAACACACGTAAAAGAATAATTAAGATACGTCTGTTGTTTCGAATGTGTGCTTCAATGTGTATTGGTGTTATGTGATTTGTGTAGGTGGATATCCAAGACCTAGTATCGATCTAACCCACTATGAGTAATATCTTTATAAAACCATGGCCCATTGGCCCTCGTCTGAGGGAAACAATACCGTGGCCCATTAGATTAATTGAAACACAAAGATCTCTGATGTTAGACCTTATATGACCACATTAAATTATTGAATGACCTATCATGGTCCCATTGGATTGACCATTGTGGTCCTATTGGCTTCGGCACATTGTCTATTGAACTTTATTGGATGTACCACGTAAATTGAATGATTGTTTATCACTATTGCAAGAAGGGATTGAAAAGATTGAATTATATTGAATTGCTTATTGGCATGTATTGTTTCGAAAATGGAAGATATGATTCTAATTTGTTGGACTTCATTCATACAACCCTTTATACTGATATTACTCACTGGGATCCAGCTCACCCCTTGTAGACGTCTTGGAACGTCCCAGGAGGGAATCCCGTTTTGTTCATTTGGGGTCACTACAGTTCGAACTCAATGTCACGGTCTTGTATCTAATCTCGCAGAGTGCAATGCAAGACCGATGAATCATCAAAGAGTCCAAATCCGGCAAATTGTTTTGGAAAACAAATTTTTAGAAAGAAGTGTCAAACATGGACTGCTTTGTCAGATACAGAGTCGCCACCTAAATATTTTATTTTGGAAAAATTTAGGAAACCCTGACTCGTTGCCTAAGGCCACGTGTCCGTCATCACCAAAGTTGCCTCGGCTCGGGAACTTGGGTACGATTGGGGAAGGTCATCTATGAGCACCCCGGCTCGCCCGATCAAAGATCGGCCTCTACTAACCATGATATCTAGTTTTGAAAACATTATGTGCTCTTATTCCAGTTTTATTAGCCTAGAATTACTATGTGATGCGCACAACATACAAGTATAGACTGGATCGCCTGAGTTGGAACAAAACATTTCATGTTTGTTTTTGAAAGCGGTTTGCTACTCGCAAGTAGGCTAAAATGCGGATTTTTCCACCCTCAAGTGGGCTTAGAAACCATGGTGATTTGCCACTATCTAGTGGGCTTAAAATTCGCAATCAATGAATTGTTCCAATTCAGATAATCCAACCTTCACCCACAGGCATACAGGCAGCTATATCACATTAGCAAATAGCCTCATGGTAAGCATGCTATCATGGCAATCACTCACACGCATACAAGGGTGCTAAAGCATAAACACTTACCGAGTACTCCGAGCCAAAGAAAGAAGATAATTAGAAAACATGCATGGATCCTAACTATGCTGAAATGCCTAATGCAACACATGCAAAAATGCAACTAAGATAGGCTCGGCTATTCTAAAATGGCATATGAAATGCAACAGATAACATGTATTCAACTTGGAATTGAAATACAATGCAGTTAGTATGATGCGCCGAGCCCGGTGCATGCAATACAGATGAATGAATGCAAACATGCGAACATATAGATGCTAATTGAAACATGCCCTAAAACTAACCATCATAAGCTGGTAAATAAAAGGGAGAAAGACGTGGGGTTGGAAGACATACATCACACACACGCACACTTATTACAACATTGCCCTCCTCGGAGGATCCGAAAGAATAATACAAATTAACTAACAAACAAGCTAATTAATTATTACACAACACTTAACTAATTAAATGAAGTAATTAAGCTAAGAAAGAAACAAAGAGGCCTCCAGAAGAGGGATGCACGCATGCTCGGTCGGCTTTGCTCGGAAATCCATCGCCATGCCATAGTTGCCTCTATTTACACTGCTCTGCTCTTTTGAAAACTGTGCCAACCTTTGCAACACCTTTGAAACATCTTGAGGACATGCTAAGAGGCCATCGGCCATGAGATGGGACCACCGGCCAAGTGAAACAGCTCATCGACCAAAAATTGTGCTCTCGGCCAACAATGCATAGCCGACCGGCACTGAATGTAGTCGGTCGGCCAACTCTTCCTGCAGAAACCTGTTTTGCAGCAGCAGAGGACAAACAGAGCATGGCGATGCATTTTCAAGGCAATGTTTGCACAACCACCCTCCCTATCATGTCAAGAGCTCAAGGGAGTATGGTTCTCGACCCTCGGGCCATCAATCACGCATTTCAATGCATGATGGCCAAAGAAGCCAAGTGTGCAACTCAATATGGAATGAAATGCACAAAACACATAAAGGGCCCCAACCTCTATCATGATCGATCAAGAGGTAAGAGATGCACACACAATGAAATGCAACCTAGGCAAGCAAGTAAGCATGCAAATAACTCAAGTGTGCAACAAATCTAATGCAACATGAGCATGTTAACATGCAATATGCAATAGGCATACAACCTAAACATGTGGACATGTATAGCATGCAACAACATGCAAAATGAAACAAGCATGCAACAACATGGTGAGATGGACTTACACTAACATGGGTAGCTCTCAAGCATGCCAAAATCAGTGGCCAAACACAATTGAAATTAGGCAAGAACATTCATGCAAACATGCCCAATGCAAGGGACCGAACCTAAGGCATCAAATGCCACTCTGCCAAAGCATGGCAAGGGATGACATATGGTATACAATGACACAAATTCCAGCTCTGAAATAGCATACAAGATGGTCCCGAAACATGCAAATACTTCAAGTTAGGCATGCAAGAGTGCTCAAAGCTAGGCATGGCTATTACACCACAAGCATACATGGCAAGCACCAATCGACCAAGAGGCCTAAAAACAGAGCTAAGGAAGCCCAAAACAAGGACAAAATCAGTTTAAGGCATGGCCAAAATATGCTAGAATGGAGGGCCAAAATAACATGCAATGTAAGCTAATAAGCATGGTTTACACTACAAGCACATGGACCATATGAGGGACCACCAAACCAGCCAAAAATAGATTCATGGCATGCCAAAATATGACCAAATACCCACTGAAATGTGTCCAATACATGCAAGAATGAGGTGCTACTTTGATAGGCTGTAAAGAGGGTTGTTCCACACATGCAAGAGGGACATCCAATATGACAAAACCAGCTCTTGATAGAGCTCATGCAGGTCCTAAAACTCACTGAAAAAGGCCTGAACCAAGCTTAGGAAGTATGCAAGTAAGGGCTCCTTTGTAAGGCCAAAAATGCCAACAAACAAGACAACAAGGAGAGGGGATGGCCCTCTCCTTCTTAGGACCTCAAAACACCATCTCCACCACTGAAATCCCTCTAGATTTCAGTGGTGAGAAGACCAATACAAGGTGGTCCCGAATTCACAAAAAAGGCACAAAATGAGGCCAAACAAGGCCTAAGAGGGGGGAAACAACCCCAAACACAAAAGTGACCTTAAACAAAGTTCAAAATCATGCAAAAAAAGAACTTTTATCAGTTATACACTAAGCTCAAAACAGCATGCAAGATAGGCTAAAAGCTTGTGCAAAAATGGGAAATAAAAAGAGGGAAAAGGAGTTACCCTTGTAGCTCAGCAAAAATCAGCAGATTTCTGGACCAAAACCCAACCTTTGAGCCCTCTCAAGACCCTCCAAGAACCTTAGATGAGTGGTGGAGGTGTGTGCCTAGGAGTTGTGGTGTAAAGGGGTCAAGAACCAAGCACTTTGGAGCTCAAAATAGTGAGATATAGAGAGATATATATCTTGGAGCTTTAGACAAATTTTTGGAACCCCTCTAAAGGAGAGGGAGACCCTCTCTTATAGAGAAACAAGAGGGTTCAAGCTTCTTGGAGAAGCTAAAGAGGTTCAAGCTTCTTGGAGAAGCTAAAAAAGGTTCAACCTTCCTCAAGAAGCTAAAAAAAGGTTCAAAAGGTTCAAGCTTCCTCAAGAAACTAAAACAAAGGTTCAAAAGGTTCAAGCTTCCTCAAGAAGCTAAAACAAGGGTTCAAAAGGTTCAAGCTTCCTCAAGAAGCTAAAACAAGGGTCTCGGCCAGAAAAAGTGACCGATCAACCAAAATAACGGCCGACCGACCAAGAACATTGCCGACCGGCCAACACTTTTGGCCGGTATCAAGAAAACAGGGCCGATGTCCTCAAGTCGAGGCCGGTGGAGTGTGGGGGTGGCCAACAAGCCATTTCCTACCCTCAGAGGCAAAAACCTAAGTGCTTGGTCTACAACCAAGCACAAAACAAATAAGTCGAGAGGTCTTGAGGCAGGGCGCACGGCCGAAACCTCCAAGAACTCAAGACGAACACAAACATGTATAATCATCGAGTGTTCAAACGATGACGTCCAAGTCTTGAGGACGGTCAAAAATGGGGTGTCTACAGTTGCCCCTCTTTAACAGAACTCGAAAGTCATAACAATGACAGGAGTGAATGTCAAAGCCCAGAGACGACCCATTTTTGACAAAGCCAAAGACTTAGACAAAGCATACAAGCTATGGATAAAAGATATGCGCCTGAGGGCGGGGGCAAAATGCAAGAACAATGCACAAAGCTGAACATAACTTATGATCATGTAAAGGATGCTGTAATGAAACAAATCATGCAACAGTTTTAAGCAAGCAAATTCAAACCAAGCTACCTTTCATGCAGAAAGGATGTAAGAAAATCATGCAATTTTCACGAACATGTGCGATAGATACACAAAGGGTGAACACAAAGTGTGATAGATGCATTAAGTGGACAAGCATGTGTGATAGATACACAAAGTGAGCATAGTGTGATAGATACACAAAGCGAGCATGTGATGGATACACAAAGTAAACGTGTGATGGATACACAAAGCGAGCGTGTGATAGATACACAAAGGGTGAACACAAAGTGTGATAGATGCACTTAGTGAACAAAGTGTGATGGATACACGAAAGGTGAACACAAAGTGTGATGAATACACAAAAGGTGAACACGAAGTGTGATAGATGCACTAAGTGAACAAGTGTGATAGATACACTAAAAGTGAACACAAAATGTGATAGATGCACTAAATGAACAGAGTGTGATTGATACATTAAAAGCGAACACAAAGTGTGATAGATGCACTAAGTGAACAGAGTGTGATTGATACACTAAAAGTGAACACAAAGTGTGATAGATGCACTAAGTGAACAGAGTGTGATTGATACACTAAAAATGAACACAAAGTGTGATAGATGCACTATGTGAACAGAGTATGATAGATATACTAAAGATGAACACAAAGTGTGATAGATGCACTATGTGAACAGAGTGTGATTGATACACTAAAAGCGAACACAAAGTGTGATAGATGCACTAAGTGAACAGAATGTGATTGATACACTAAAAATGAACACAAAGTGTGATAGATGCACTATGTGAACAGAGTATGATAGATATACTAAAGATGAACACAAAGTGTGATAGATGCACTATGTAAACAGGTGTGATGGATACACAAAAGGTAATGAAGTGTGATGGGTACACTAAAGTAAATGAAGTGAATATGTGCATGATAGATACACAAAATGAGGATGTGTGTGATAGATACAGAAAATGAGAATGTGTGTGATAGATACAGAAAATGAAAGAAGTGTAATTAATACACTAAGTGAAGAGAGTGTGATTGATACACTAAATAAATGAAGTGTGATTGATACACTAAGCGAATGAAGAAAGTGGGATAAATACACTAAGGGTGAATGAGGTGTGATTGATACACTAAATAAATGACGTGTGATTGATACACTAACTGAATGAAGTATGATTGATACACTAAATAAATGATCTCAAACGGAACTTCTTTGAATGAACCATACATACAATATCGTGCATGAATGAGAAAGAAACTTGAGAGGTACAATGTAATACAATGCATGATGCAATAAACAAGCATAGCGGCGCTTTAGAAAGCACCTCATGGGGTGAGTGGCGATGAACCACTCTACTCTGACGGGGATCTCCCCTCGTGCTCTTCGAACACTTACCTTCAACTGACAGTACAAAGGCTCTGAAATGCTGACAAGGGTTCTTCACGTAGAACACTTTGGATGCTGCCTTTCTTCCTGATCATATTCACAACTTTCCCTATTCTCCAACGGGGTGACAGACTAGGTTGGTTCAGTATCCAGAATTGAGGTGCATACACGCTATCTCAACCTATGGGGCTTCTATACAGATTTCAAGCCGAGGACACGCCTCTGGATATTTAAACCAGACTTTAGTCTCAGAAATCCCGAACCTTTGCGTTCTAGGCAACAGTCATTCGAACTCTAGTTTCCACCGTCGCAGTTGATCTCCTAGGAACTCATTGCGAACACAGCCAAGATGCCTCTGGCAGGGAATGGTACTCAGGGAGAGCACTTTTGATCGCCATTCTGGCTTGAAGCAGACTTGATCTTGAGCTTGAGGTAGAGGCACACTCATACTTCGGAGCATTGGCAAGACCTGAAGAGGTAGTACACACGGAATGTAATCTTGGAACTTACTGAAGTTGAACCAGACTCAGATGCTCCAAATTTTCCCTTTTTTCTTTTGCTTTGCAGTCTGGAACCTATATAGCTTCAGATAGGTCCTGGTTTTGCTGTTCTCATGTGACCTGGGTTGAACCCTGCAGTTTTATGAAAGAACAGATCTTGTTTTGCAAAGATGTGGAGAACGGCACGGCACTCGGAGCGCAAAACGATTTTATTTTTGAAATTGAGAGATGAGTTCTTGACCGGGGTATTAAGCCTACGACTGAACACAGCGCACTACGACTCAACAACGGAAAACAAAAGGTAAACAACCTAAACACATCGAGTAACACTCGAGACGACTCAAAACAAGAATCGAGATAAAGCAAAAAGACACGACACTCAGACGTGCACAGGGAGCCTGTTTCTTTGGGTATTGTTTCCCACCCTTTCTCATTTGTGATTCTCACATCACTCAGCCCTCAGGCTCTGTTTTTCTGAAAAAGCCATTTTCTCACTTTTTCTCTCATCGCACATCTCTCTATTCTTCAATCTCTCATTTTTTATCCCTCCCCTGGGTGGTTGATGGATAAACAGGAGGTTGCGGGCTCTTGCCCCTAGCATGCTGCTAGATTCTCTTTCTTCCGCTCACAGCCAGTGAGTTCCTCCCACAGAGGGGTTGTGGTGCGACTGGATGTGCAGCAGATCTGTAATGGACATCGGTTGACGATGCTCTGCTGGGGAGTTTGGGCGTGATCAAACATGTCCTGATGAGGGGGTGGAATATCATGATCCATTCCAATCCATGCTTCGCACTTGGCCCAAAGTCCCACTGCTTGGAGGAGGTGAGAGCTTTCTGCCCTTTGCTGTTTGCTTCAGTTGTGCCCTTTTCTGGCAGGTAGAGTGCACTTCTTGGCAAGTAGAGTGCCCTTTCTGGCAAGTATGGTGCCCTTTCTGGCAAGTATGTTGACAATGAGGAAAAGACAGAACACCTGACTCAACTATGCCCCTAGTTCATCATTTTGACCATTTTTTGTTTTTGGCTTTCTACTAAAACAATTTTGACCAAAATGAGAGTTAGATTAACATGCTTGTTCGATTTTTGATTTGAAATCATGCAAGTCAGGTTATGAGCACTGAAAATTTTCCTTTTTGGGTCCAAGATAAGGTCCAATTTTGAAAAATGGAATGATTTTCGAGAAATTAGTCAACCTCAGTAAAATGATCTCAAAACTGTTCTTGCAAACGGACACTGCTCAACGAGCACAGAACCTACTCTTGAGATGCACAACCTCGGATCCATAACAATGGAAAACTGCTCCTTATCTGAAGGACACTTCACGGCAACGGAAAGTTGCCCCTTGTTTGAACAGCAACTCATGGCAACGGAAAGTTGCCCCTCGTATGGATGGCGCCGCAGCAAACTGTAAACAGTTCTCATAGTGATGATCATAACCGAACTCTCGGATACAGAGAAGACAAAGATCCGAACCATTACATGGACACACTCAATTTGGAAGTGTTTGTGGCTGGACTTCAAATGAAGTTGCCTACGTATCCCAAACATGGGAATCAAGCCTTACGTAGTTCCGGGGTTAAGGTACACTCGGGTATTAACCTCTCCTTTTGCGCTCTAACTTTTGCCAAGGCCGCCCTTCTGGGTTTTCCACCTTGCGAGCTATGTTTTTCTTTTCTTTTCAATTCTTTTCATTTCTTTCTTCTTTTCTCTTTTTCATCTTTTCCTTTCATTTTCTTCATTTTTTTTTTCATTCTTTGCATTTTTCTCTTTTTTTTATTGTTCTTTTTGTTCTTTTTCTTGCTCTAACTTTTGCCTGGGTCGCCCATCCGGGTTTTCGACCCAGCGAGCCTCTCAAGGGTAAAATTTTAGCTTTGTCCATGTTGAATTGTTTAAGATCTCGGAGCCATCTGAATCCAAAAGAATGGCTGCTATTCGCTGATGATGTAGAAGTCCATCCAATGGAGGGTGAATTTGCCCCTAGTGTTGTGGATAGGAACTTGGTTGTCCTTCAGCAATACTTTCTTCTTTCCCCCCTCTGGGATTTGGCATTCTTGCCAGTCTTCCCTGGTTTGCAGAAAAGACTCATCTTTGACTCTTCGAGCGCATCTGACATTTTTTGCCCCTAGTCCGAGGGGTGCTTCTCATCTAGCTTTGCAAGCTTTCTTTTGACAACGTCCGACCTTCTTGATCTGACTTTCTTGCCCCTAGTTCAAGGGCTGCTTCTGATCTGGCCACACAGGCCTTACGTTGTGGTTGACCGTTGAACATTCTGAATCCCAGTTCAAGGTTTGAAAGTGAGGGGTCGAGTCTCGAGGCTGAGAGCGATCCTAGGCTGCACAATCTCAAGAGCGATTCCACACAGGTCTTTGCAGGACTGCGCAAAAACATTTTTTGAAATCTTTTAAGAAAGTGACAAATCGCTCGCACTGAAGACAGTGTAGAACCAATCTGGATCAAGCCAGGATCCTTCTCAGTACTCATATTAACAAGCATGATTTCATTCATTAAGGGCTTAGCATGCCTCTCTTTCTCTCAATTGATCAAAAAAAATTTTTGCAAATCCTGAGGAATTCCTTCCTCTTTGTTTTCATCACAATGTTCAAAAAGAGTTTTTGAAAAACTTAGGTCGATGTAATGAATTCAAGGCACAAAAGAGCAGGTGAAATGCACTGCCGTTTCATTCAAGTTTGCTGGCACAACAGGGTCAAAATATCAATATGCACAAAAACATGACAGCCACAACTGTTTCGATTAGATCTCCTGGTGTAACTGGCTCCCCGGCAGAAACAGACTCAAAAGAAAACGAAAAGACAAACACAAAACAAGCAAGTGATGTCCGAGGTAACACCCCCGAAATCACCCAACTCCAACAAAACAGGACTGACTTGGCACAACAAGATAGACCTAACTGACTTAGTAAGAAAAGACTGACTCTGTACAAAAAGACTGACTCAATACAACACAACAAGACCGACTCTATACCCAAGTCAGAAAGTACAAAAAAAACCAGCATTCACAAATGCTCAGAACAGTGCGTGCCATACCCCACATCTGGAGTAAACTGAGTGCCGTCCGCAGGTGGTCCATCCCTTGATCACATATTCGTACTAGCCCCCAAGTTCACTGATCGAGTCCAATGAACCTGGGGGATATCGGAGCCTTCTGAAGCTATGGTTCCAAGACTACCTTGCAAAAGAGAAAATAGACAGCACCTCAGCCAGATTTCACCAAAACCAAAATGAGCAAAGCTGAATGACTGTGCCCCCCTCTACAGAATTTTGCCACAAGTTCTGCCTGTAAACGGCTACCCTCAGGTAAAACTGATCCCAAAAATACTGATGCCCTCAGGCCTGATACCCAGACTTGCAAACTGATACATGCATTCCTGTAGAGATGCACTCTAAAAGCACATAGCAAGCAAGTGAGAGCGAAAACACCCCTATGTTGGGGTAAGGTTTCCCTGTCCTATTTTGTCAGGAGCTAGGGTTTCACTACGCATGCAGCGGTTTCAAACAACCTATAATCGGGTAAGCAACCTGTCCTAGCCTGGAATGGTCACTATGGATTCCGAATATGCACTAGATCGAATGGTCAAAAGGGTGCCCCGGTAAAAATCGGGGTTTGTGTTCCCATTGTGGCAGAGCCCGTAACCGGTCAGCCTTATGGCACGCTTCTCAAAGCGAGCCTCCGGCAAACCGTTCAGGAATAGCAGATGGCAAACACGGTGTCCTACACGCAACAATGCAAATGCAATGCAAAGAAACACATAAGTGTAATCAAAACAAGATATCATGAGTTCGAGTCAAGTTCTCTAAATCCCTGGCAGAGTCGCCAGAAACTGTAGACGTCCCGGAACGTCCCGGGAGGGAATCCCGTTTTGTTCATTTGGGGTCACTACAGTTTGGACTCAATGTCACGGTCCTGTATCTAATCTCGCAGAGTGCAATGCAAGACCGATGAATCATCAAAGAGTCCAAATCCGGCAAATCGTTTTAGAAAACAGATTTTTAGAAAGAAGTGCCAAACATGGACTGCTTTGCCAGATACAGAGTCGCCACCTAAATATTTTATTTTGGGGAAATTTAGGAAACCCTGACTCATTGCCTAAGGCCACGTGTCCGTCATCACCAAAGCTGCCTCGGCTCGGGAACTTGGGTACGATTGGGGAAGGTCATCTATAAGCACCCCCGCTCGCCCGATCAAAGATCGGCCTCTACTAACCATGATATCTAGTTTTGAAAACATTATGTGCTCTTATTCCGGTTTTATTAGCCTAGAATTACTATGTGATGCGCGCAGCATACAAGTAAAGACTGGATCGCCTGAGTTGGAACAAAACATTTCATGTTTGTTTTTTAAAGCGGTTTGCTACTCGCAAGTAGGCTAAAATGCGGATTTTGCCACCCTCAAGTGGGCTTAGAAAACATGGTGATTTGCCACTATCTAGTGGGCTTAAAACTCGCAATCAATGAATTGTTCCAATTCAGATAATCCAACCTTCACCCACACGCATACAGGCAGCTATATCACATAAGCAAATAGCATCATGGTAAGCATGCTATGATGGCAGTCACTCACACGCATACAAGGGTACTAAAGCATAAACACTTACCGAGTACTTCGAGCCAAAGAAAGAAGATAATTAGAAAACATGCATGGATCCTAACTATGCTGAAATGCCTAATGCAACACATGCAAAAATGCAACTAAGATAGGCTCGGCTATTCTAAAATGGCATATGAAATGCAACAGATAACATGTATTCAACTTGGAATTGAAATACAATGCAGTTAGTATGATGCGCCGAGCCCGGTGCATGCAATACAGATGAATGAATGCAAACATGCGAACATATAGATGCTAATTGAAACATGCCCTAAAACTAACCATCATAAGCTGATAAATAAAAGGGAGAAAGACGTGGGGTTGGAAGACATACATCACACACACGCACACTTATTACAACATTGCCCTCCTCGGAGGATCCGAAAGAATAATACAAATTAACTAACTAACAAGCTAATTAATTATTACACAACACTTAACTAATTAAATGAAGTAATTAAGCTAAGCAAGAAATAAAGGGGCCTCGGGAAGAGGGATGCACGCATGCTCGGTCGGCTTTGCTCGGAAATCCATCGCCATGCCATAGTTGCCTCTATTTACACTGCTCTGCTCTTTTGAAAACTGTGCCAACCTTTGCGACACCTTTGAAACATCTTGAGGACATGCTGAGAGGCCATCGACCATGAGATGGGACCACCGGCCAAGTGAAACAGCTCATCAACCAAAAATTATGCTCTCGGCCAACAATGCATAGCCGACCGTCACTGAATGTAGTCGGTCGGCCAACTCTTCCTGCAGAAACTTGTTTTGCAGCAGCAGAGGACAAACAGAGCATGGCGATGCATTTTCAAGGCAATGTTTGCACAACCACCCTCCCTATCATGTCAAGAGCTCAAGGGAGTATGGTTCTCGACCCTCGGGCCATCAATCACGCATTTCAATGCATGATGGCCAAAGAAGCCAAGTGTGCAACTCAATATGGAATGAAATGCACAAAACACATAAAGGGCCCCAACCTCTATCATGATTGATCAAGAGGTAAGAGATGCACACACAATGAAATGCAACCTAGGTAAGCAAGTAAGCATGCAAATAACTCAAGTGTGCAACAAATCTAATGCAACATGAGCATGTTAACATGCAATATGCAATAGGCATACAACCTAAACATGTGGACATGTATAGCATGCAACAACATGCAAAATGAAACAAGCATGCAACAACATGGTGAGATGGACTTACACTAACATGGGTAGCTCTCAAGCATGCCAAAATCAGTGGCCAAACACAATTGAAATTAGGCAAGAACATTCATGCAAACATGCCTAATGCAAGGGACCGAACCTAAGACATCAAATGCCACTCTACCAAAGCACGGCAAGGGATGACATATGGCATACAATTACACAAATTCCAGCTCTGAAATAGCATACAAGATGGTCCCGAAACATGCAAATACTTCAAGTTAGGCATGCAAGAGTGCTCAAAACTCAAAGCTAGGCATGGCTATTACACTACAAGCATACATGGGAAGCACCGATCGACCAAGAGGCCTAAAAACAGAGCTATGGAAGCCCAAAACAAGGACAAAATCAGTTTAAGGCATGGCCAAAATATGCTAGAATGGAGGGCCAAAATAACATGCAATGTAAGCTAGTAAGCATGGTTTACACTACAAGCACATGGACCATATGAGGGACCACCAAACCAGCCAAAAAAAGATTCATGGCATGCCAAAATATGACCAAATACCCACTGAAATGTGTCCAATACATGCAAGAATGAGGTGCTACTTTGATAGGCTATAAAGAGGGTTGTTCCACACATGCAAGAGGGACATCCAATATGAAAAAACCAGCTCTTGATAGAGCTCATGAAGGTCCTAAAACTCACTGAAAAAGGCCTGAACCAAGCTTAGGAAGCATGCAAGTAAGGGCTCCTTTGTAAGGCCAAAAATGCCAACAAACAAGACAACAAGGAGAGGGGATGGCCCTCTCCTTATTAGGACCTCAAAACACCATCCCAACCACTGAAATCCCTCTGGATTTCAGTGGTGAGAGGGCCAATACAAGGTGGTCCCGAAGTTCACAAAAAAGGCACAAAAATGAGGCCAAACAAGGCCTAAGAGGGGGGAAACAACCCCAAACACAAAAGTGACCTTAAACAAAGTTCAAAATCATGCAAAAAAAGAACTTTTATCAGTTATGCACTAAGCTCAAAACAGCATGCAAGATAGGCTAAAAGCTTGTGCAAAAATGGGAAATAAAAAGAGGGAAAAGGAGTTACCCTTGTAGCTCAGCAAAAATCAGCAGATTTCTGGACCAAAACCCAACCTTTGACCCCTCTCAAGACCCTCCAAGAACCTTAGATGAGTGGTGGAAGTGTGTGCTTAGGAGTTATGGTGTAAAGGGGTCAAGAACCAAGCACTTTGGAGCTCAAAATAGTGAGATATAGAGAGATATATATCTTGGAGCTTTAGACAAATTTTTGGAACCCCTCTAAAGGAAAGAGAGGCCCTCTCTTATAGAGAAACAAGAGGGTTCAAGCTTCTTGGAGAAGCTAAAGAGGTTCAAGCTTCTTGGAGAAGCTAAAAAAGGTTCAAGCTTCCTCAAGAAGCTAAAAAAAGGTTCAAAAGGTTCAAGCTTCCTCAAGAAGCTAAAACAAGGGTTCAAAAGGTTCAAGCTTCCTCAAGAAGCTAAAACAAGGGTCTCGGCCAGAAAAAGTGACCGATCGACCAAAATAACGGCCGGCCGACCAAGAACATTGCCGACCGGCCAACACTTTTGGCCAGTATCAAGAAAACAAGGCCGGTGTCCTCAAGCCGAAGCCGGTGGGGTGTGGGGGTGGCCAACAAGCCATTTCCTACCCTCAGAGGCAAAAACCTAAGTGCTTGGTCCACAACCAAGCACAAAACAAATAAGTCGAGAGGTCTTGAGGTAGGGCGCACGGCCGAAACCTCTGAGAACTCAAGACAAACACAAACATGGATAATCATCGAGTGTTCAAACGAGGACGTCCAAGTCTTGAGGACGGTCAAAAATGGGGTGTCTACACCCCTCTTCCTTATATATATGTAGGTAAGCAAATGGAACGTCAAGTTGAAGGCCGCCTCAATGTCTACCCCTTTGAAGCCATTTTGGAAGGTTCCTCCATGAAGAGGCGAGCTTGGACTCGAGAGAAGTCAAGCATTGTCAACCCAACTTTTGTCTTGCTTTTGTTCTTTGGTCAATTTTGTAACTTATGTGAATGGTGTTAGGTGAGAAGTTTAACTTTGAGATATTGTATATAAGTTACATGGAGTTTAAGATTTTTAATGCTTATGATTTCGGCATGTATGCACTGCTCAATGGTCTATTATTATGTTATGTTATTACTTCCGCTAAGCCCCATTGTTATATTATAATTGATTTTGACTTTGAGGCCAAACGTAATCCGGGATTACTGGCCGGTCACGACCTGAACCTCTAGGGGCGGGCTAGGGTCATGATATCCTAGATTGCCCTTCAAACCTCTCAGTGCCTATATGAGTACCATCACCCCCTCATTTTCAAAGGGTTAAGAAATTGAAATATTTTGTGAGGTTTTTGAGAGTCAAACACCTTCTTTCTCTTTCCTCTAACCTTAACTTCGAAAATAATTCACCCGGTTTGATCATCATATAGTTTTAGGTTATTTTTGTTTTTTTACTTGGTAGTTGCTTTTCTTGCATAATCATCATGTTAGTAGCCTCAAACCGAGTCTAGGATCATATTTTGTATGTTTAGTTGCGTATTAGGTCATGTTTATTTTATGTATGCATGAAAGACGCGAAAAGTGAGCGACCGGGTAAGTTCTCTCATCTTCTTTAGCATGTGCTTGCACCTTGCATTATCTATAAATAATCTAAGTCTATGTGCTTTTTATGTGCAAAATTATGTGTTTTGAATGTTTTTATGAATATTGTGCATTTTAGTTTATGTTTAAGGCCGTGGATTGTCAAAAATGCACTTTTAATGAAAATCACTTTTTATGAAAATATGGCTTTATTCATTCAATCTAAAATGTATGATATTCATTTTTACTCCAGTCAGATAGTTTTAGGTTAGTTAAGGGTTTTAGGATTTAAAATGAATTTATGTGAATAATTAACCACTAAAATCATACAATATAAAGTGAGTAGAGGCCAATCTTCAGATTGGGCAAGAGGGGTGGCTATCATTTAATGACCTTCCCCTCTTATACATAAGCTCCTGAACCCAAAATTTTATATATTAAACAAAAGCCAAAACTAATATACAAGATCGTCCTCAAATATACATTAAACAAGAGCCAAAACTAATATACATGCCCGTCCTCTCAAAGTTGTAACTCCTAAAAGTAGAAAAAAGAAAAGAAAAATATTTTTAACATGCTCTCTCTTCCTCGACCTGATCATCACCATTACCTACATAAATATAGGGGAGAGGGGTGAGGGGTGAGCCAAAGTCCAGTAAATAGCAATATAGTAAAGTGGTAATGAATGAACAATAAATTTTATTAAAAGCAAGCACATGAATATTTTGAACATAATATAGCTTGCCAAGAGAAAACAAGATTACTTGCAACATATACATAGCGGTGTACATTTCAAGGCATTTTGAATCAAGAATCCACAACAGGTGGCTAGAGGAGCTCAGTTAGCAAGAGGTTATTGACATGATTCCCAATAACAAGCAAGTTTCAAGATGTCACCTTAATACATGATGCCAAAGTATATAATGCTCATTCATAACAAAACATTAACATAACTTTCTTAAACATATCATATGTTTGTATTTTGAATTATAATTTAAAAGAACATAACTTTACTATACTACTCCTCACAATTGGTTCCGTGAACAAGGGTTTAACTCTGCAAAGCTTAACCTACAAAAAAAGAGTAAAGCATTGAACTTCTAACTTACACACACACATATAATAAATTGGTTGTCTCAACTTAGTTAAAAAAATTTCCTAAATTCTCTCAAGTGTTCTAGCATTATTCTAGATCTAATTCAATCCTTATCTAAGTGTCAAATGGGTCCAAAAGTGTCCTATGTGCAAGAGGGTCATGAAACAAGGGTGTAGGCCAAACAAGGGTGTTACGCACATACAGAACCCAATCCGCACATGCGGGAGTGTTAGGGCAGGTGCGGCCTACACGTGTAATTTTTCCAAAATTGAAACAGGAATATGAAAAGTCAACCGCATGTGTGGTTCTGGAGAGAAAAAGTTGTTCCAAAATTTGCATTTCTCAAACTTTCTTCTACCGTTTCCTTAGGCTAGGGTTCATGAAATATTGACTTGAAAACATATATAATGAAAATACAATTGTTTTCCAAATCAAAACATCAAAACACAATAAAATCTTAAACTTGAAAGATCAAATTCCTAGTTCTAGCTAAGAAATTCTTGAACTTTATTTCTTTCCAACTCTTTTCCAAAACTTTACTTCCTTTTTCTCAAATCATGATTTCAAACATACAAAAGTGTTGGATTTTCAAAAGAAAACATGAAGGTAAGGATTCATAGGCATTAAAAACATCAAAACTTAATTCAAAATGGTGAAACCCTAAGTTGTGTGCCATCTTTTTCATCTTATCTTCACTTTCCTCATTCTTTCTCTCAAACCATCATTCCTAAACCAATTTCAACCTAACTTCTCCTTGATTCTTGATGCTAGGAGAGCCTAGTATAGGATTTGGAATAGAAATCATACCTTTGGTTTGCTTAGGATTGAGTTTTGGTGGAATTTCTTAAGTTCCTCCCTTTTCTCCTTTCCTTTCTCTTTTCTCCTCTTCATTTCTTCTTCCTTCCCGTTTGTTCCACACTTGTGCAGAATTTCTACCTATTTGTTTGATTTGGAACATAAGCTTTTATTTGGTGTGGTAGGGCAAAGGTTATAACTTCATTAGTTCACTAATCTTGCTTACTTGGTTTAGGGAACCTAGGTTAGGACTAATTAATCAAGGTTTATACTTAATCCTACTTAAGTTAATTAATCCTAATTAAGGTTCACTAATCATACTTAATTATCACTAATCCTAATTAGCAAATAGCATGAAATGGTCAAGTTCATTAGACTAAGGTCTTTAAGCTCCTCACTTAAGGCATAGGCGCATCTTATGATTCTCAAATCAAGTTCCAAGTTATCTTCTAACTCAAGGCACAAAACAAAACAAATTCTAACATAACTTGTCAAATTTCTTCTTCTTCTTCTCATCCTAATGCCAACAAGCCCTATATCACACAAGCATATAACATATAACATCATTCATAAATAATAGAATATACATGATGCATG
This sequence comes from Camellia japonica, assembly GCA_030407325.1. Classification (NCBI taxonomy): domain Eukaryota; kingdom Viridiplantae; phylum Streptophyta; class Magnoliopsida; order Ericales; family Theaceae; genus Camellia; species Camellia japonica. The sequence goes on along the minus strand of JAPPVO010000059.1, from coordinate 54,584,117 downwards.
AATGGTTTGGTTGTCACACGATATTCCACGAGGAATTATCTAGATGAACTTAGAAAGTAAACCTTTGGAATGATTGAAACTTGTGATGATATTACTTGACTTTAAGTTTTTAATGTATCATTATGATTGTTTCTGCTATGTTATTTATATACTTGTTGAGATCGTATGTTTCATTTTAAAACTATAAGGTTGGTTTCGTATTTTTCCTATTAAGTGTCACCACTCATGGCTTTCTCTGTGTTGCCTTGGCATTTTATGCTAGGTAACAAGGTTAATGAGTACGAAATGAATGTACCAGAAGATGCCGATGTATAACCATGGTTCACTTAGGAACCAAAATTTAGTGAACTCTTATATTATATTTTGTTTATCCTAATATAATATTTGTAACTTTTAAATTTGTAATATTGAGACAGACGTGATATAATATTATTTAAGTATTAGACCTTATGGATGAAATTAATTAATGATCCTTTAGAATCTTTTAATACCCAAGTACCTTAATTATAAATAGATTGCACTTAACTAAGGCCCAGAATTCAGGACGTTACATTTGGTAATGTATTTGAGTAATAAAATTTGAAATGTTATATGTACTATCAGAATTAGGTATAGATACTCTTTCAAAATACTTCCAAACAGTACTAGACGTGCTCTTAAATGATGATGCTATTGTTGGAAGAGGGTTATTAGGCATAGTGGAAGAAGAATCAACAGATTCATATTGTGTATATTCATCAATATCGACAAAACCTTAAGAACATTAGGATCCTCTAGGGGCATATTTTGTGAATGACAACACGTGGCCAAGGTGACGCCGAAGTGTCAGCCGAGGTGCCACGTGGCCTGGTCCTGATGCCAAGGTGATCTCGGGTAGGCCAAGGTTATCTGCAAAGATACCCAAATCCGAGATAAGTAGATAAGGGACAAGAGTCCTAGAATAAGGGAGGATCTCAGTCTGGATAAAGATAAAGCTCTTAGGGAGTTTATCCCTATCTAACTGAGAGTCCATGATGAGAATTGAACATGAGTCCACTAAAGTAAGGCTTCTACATGGATCAGGTCAGTGCTGGTTATAAAAGAAGAGCACCCTCGTAGGTCAGGTAGGGGTGATAGACTGTGAGCAGTAAGTTTTTTCTTGTGAGTTTAAGCACAATTTGTTATCTGTGAGATATATTAATTACTTACTTGATCGTCGGAGTGCCCCTGAGTGGACGAAGCACCACCGAATTCTCATCTTCTTGTGTAGGTTGTTGGGCTTAATCTATTTTGCCAGTGCTCTCCAGTTGAGTTTCCCCTTTTGGTTGTGTGGTCGAAAATCTACACCCACAATTCGGCGCAGTCTGTGGGAACTTGGGGAGAATAGATAGCCAACAACAGGTAGGAAGAAAAGATTAGGGACGATGCCCCAGACGAGAGTGGTAAACATGTCGATCCTAACACTGAGGAAAAAAACTATAATGAAGGAGCACGGGATTAGATTCCCGGGATAAGGACGTCGACAAAGAGGGAGACGTCCTAAAGAAATCAGGATGAAATGAGTATTACAACGAAAGTGAATTCCAGGTATGGAAGGATAGATGCCTGAGGAGGGACGGCGAGATGAAGGAAATGGCCAACAAATTGGCATATCTATAATTGGTTGTCAACTTTATAATGCAGAACAACGTCATGCAACCACCGTTTATGTTGCAGGACACACCGATGCTAGAGGCCAAGACTGATGCCCAGAAAGAGGGCAGAAAACAATCCTAGCAGTCCCACAGCATGGCAAGGAAAAGGATCCCTCACATCGGCCTTCACGGGATGTCGGGCGAGGAGAGTCGATTAGAGGTGACTCACAAACTCATACCAGGAGAACTTATGTCAAAGAACCTAGGCATATCCAGGGGAAGGGCCTGTGTTTTGATACGGTGAATGAAGAGAAGTCCAAGAGGACACATAACGATATCGGGAGCAGCACACCAAAAAAACTAAAGTCTGTTGACAGCCAAGCTCCTCATCAGACTAAGGAGGATTTGAGGGACCACCTCCAAGGAAGTGACAGAATGCTGAGGTCACAAACCCCATCAAGCTAAGAACGTTGTTCTCAATGGAGCTGGATAGCTTTGAGGCCCCAAAAAGGTTCCATATGCTGAGGTTCCAAATTTATGACGGTAAATACGATCTGAACTTTCATGTCAGCTTATATCTGAATTCAATGGCTTTGTATACCGGGAATGAACAGTTGCTGTGCAAGGTGTTCCCCTCATCCTTTGGGGAAATTTCATCGGATTGGTTTCACAAGTTGGGAAAGCCTGGCTGAGATGTTTGTGGCCAGGTTTGTGACAAACAAGTTATAGCCACTAAGGGTAGACTCCCTAATGGCTCTGAAAATCAGCGAGGGTGAAAGTCTTAGGGCTTATGCCAAAAGGTATTATGAGGTGTTCAACCAAATACCGGGATACAACCAGGAGTTAACGGTCATGTCTTTTAAGAACAACCTGGAGGATGAATGCCCGCTTCGGAAGTCGTTGCAAAAACTCTACCAAAGAGTATGGAGGAGCTCATGGCATGGATACGCCGGGTACGAAGGTACCGAAGCAGGAGAAGAGGAACGGCTCGCTGGAGCGAGGCCGAGGTAATACTGGTTTTAACAGGTAGAAAACAAGGCTGAGAGCTGCACAGGCAATCACCACTGTGTTCCGGATCCCTATTTATAAGGTTCTAGAAAGGATCAGGAACCAATCGTATTATAGAACGCCAGAGAAGATTCCGAGTGAGTTCATGGAAAGGAGCCTTATGAAGCACTGCGCTTACCACAATGAGGATGGGCACCTGACTTAGGGGTGCAGAGCCCTGAAGACGTACTTGGAGGACCTGGTCAGATAGGGTCACTTGAGAAACCTAGTAGATGAGGCCAGAACGAGGGAAGAGCATGCAAAGCTTCTCCCGGCACCAACGGCACCACCACCGCCACAACCACAACAAGCAAAACCTCGAGTGATCAATGTGATTCATTCAAAGGTTAATGAGAAGGATATACGAGGAGAGACCCAAAAGGTGAGGCATTTACAACGTGTGTATCAGGTCCAGCAAAAGAGGCCCAGGACAAATGAGTACCAGGGACCAATGGTGTCCTTTACTGAGGCAAACCTAGACATGGTACAGCATCCACATAATGATGCTCTGGTAGTGACCCTTAAGATTGGAGAATGCCAGGTAAGGCACATTCTGATCCACCAAGGAAGTTCGTGTGACATCATGTATGTCAGATGTTACAAGGAGCTTAGCCTTCACCGAGATGATTTAAAGCAGTCGAACAGCCCAATGGTCGGGTTCAATAGAATGCCAACATGGCCTCTGGGAGTAACAAATTTGGAGGTCACATGCCATATGCTCAATGTAGACAGGTCGGTTAAACCTGTCATCCCACGAGCAAGGAGGCCGACATTAATGCATGTTGAGGCAGTTGAGGAGGAAGTGGAAAAACTGTTGGAAGCCAAAGCCATTCGCGAGGTGAACTACCCTACTTGGCTATCCAACACTATGGTTGTGAAGAAAAAGAACGGCAAATTGAGGGTTTGTGTTGACTTCACCAGCCTGAATAAGGCTTGCCCCAAGGACAGTTTCCCACTGCCCAAGATTGATCAGTTAGTAGATGTCACTTCAGGGCATAGAAGGATGAGTATCTTGAACGCATATAGAGGCTATCACCATTTAGCAATATATGCCCTAGATGAGGAAAAGACAGCATTTATCACCCCGAAAGGACTCTATTGTTATAGAGTGATGCCTTTCGGGGTTGAAGAATGTAGGAGCAACCTACTAGAGATTGGTTACCAAGATGTTCAGGCATCTGATTGGGAGGACGGTATAGGTCTATATTGACGACATGGTCATGAAGACCAAAGAACCTAGGAACCATTTGGCAAACTTGAAAACAGTTTTTGATATTTTAAAAACATATCGGCTCCGACTCAATGCTTCGAAATGTGCATTTGGAGTCGGGTCTGGTAAGTTTCTGGGATAGTTGGTCACCAGAAGGAACATTGAAGCAAGCCCAGATCAAATCAAGGCCATCCTTAACTTGAATAGCCCGACATCAGCAAAATAAGTACAGATGTTGATTGGAAGGGCCGCAACCCTGAATAGGTTTATAAGCCAAAGTTTCGACAAGTGTAAACCATTTTTTTATTTGTTAAAGAAGGCCACAGATTTCTTGTGGACAGAAGAGTGTGAAGTCACCTTGGCCGACTTGAAAAAAATACTTGACAACCTCTCCATTTCTGTCAAACCCAATACCTGGAGAAGAATTGTTCTTATACTTGGCAATTTCGGAGCATGTAGTGAGTGCAGTGGTAATCAGGGAAGAGAAGGGAGAACAAAGGACAGTATACTATATGAGTAAAACCCTAGCAAGTGCAGAGACCAGGTACTTCCCCCTGGAGAAATTGACACTAGCCCTGGTGATGGCTTCGAAAAAACTAAATCACTACTTCCAAGCCCACAAGATTGTGGTATTGATTGAGTATCCTTTGAAGTCCCTGTTGCAGCAAGGAGATCTAACAGGCAGGGTAGCCAGATGGGCAGTAGTGTTGGGCCAATATGACTTGGAGTTTAGGCCCAGAACATCAATTAAGGGCTAGGTTCTAGCCGACTTTGTGGCCGAGTTCACCCCTGGTGTCATCTTGCGTTGGACTCCAGCGAGCCACGGCTTGGGATGCCCAGAGGAGCAAGAAGAAACCCAACTAGGGCCTAAGAACCCCACTCTAGCAAAATAGAAGAAAGAAGAGAAAGGAAAGCCCTGTGACATCTACATCGGCAACTCCTTCTGCCTGTTTGTTTATGGAAGTTCAAACTTTCAAGAAGTAGGGGCAGGAGTGGTGTTAGTATCGCCAAATGGGCGAATGATAGAGTAGTCTATTCGTTTGGGATTCAAGGCCTCAAACAATGAAGCAGAGTATGAGGCACTAATTGCAAGGTTGAAGTTGGCAGTAGCAATGGATGCCGATGAGGTGGTAGTCTTCTGTGACTCCCAACTTATTGTGAATCAAGCAATAGGCAAGTTTGCAGCCCGAGATGAACCAATGATAGCCTATGTTAAAGAGGTTGTCAGATTGCTTTCCTTGTTCCAAGATTGCCGGCTACAGAAAGTTAGCCGAAATGACAACAGTCACGCCGACGCCTTGGCCAACCTGGATAGTGCAATAAAGTCGGGGGAGCCAAGGACAATCATGATTGATTACTTGACAAGACCAAGAGTGGAACCTCTAATAACAGAATATGAGGCAATGTGTGTGGAGATGGGTCCAAGTTGGATGGATGCAATAGTGATGTTCCTCAGGGATGGCAAGCTGCTAGACGACCGAAAAGAGGCACACAAGACCAGATTGAAGTCGGCCAGGTTCAGCCTAACAGCAGATGGCCATCTCTCATGGAGATCCTTCACTGGACCCTTTTTGAGATATGTACATCCCTCCCAGGTTGAGGACTTTCTGTATGAGATTCATGAAGGAGTCTGTGGAAGCCATGCTAGGGGCAGATCACTTGCTCATAGGGTCATCACTTAGGGGTGCTAGTGGCCCTACATGCAGAAAGATACTGAAGTCTACATCAAAAAGTACGAGAAGTGTCAATGGTTTGCACCTTTGATACATCAACTAGCAGTAGATTTGAACCCAGTATCCAGCCCATGGCCATTTGCCCAGTGGGGCATGGATTTTGTTGGACAACTGCCCTAAGCAACTGGGCAAAGGAAGTTTCTGCTGGTAGCAACTGACTACTTCACGAAGTGGGTAAAGGCTAAACCCCTTGCGAAGATTCGAGATATTGATGTGAAGAACTTCATATGGAAGAACATCATCACTAGGTTTGGGATCCCAAGAACAATAACAGCAATAATGGTACACAGTTTGACAGTAAGCTAATCAAAAGCTTCTGTGCAAAATACAAGATTAAAAACTACTACTCCACTCCAAGTTTCCCTTAGAGCAATGGTCAAGCAGAAACACCCAATAAGACTATCTTCGATAGGATCAAGAAGAGGCTGGAAGCAGCAAAAGGGAAGTGGGTGGAGGAGTTGCCTAATGTGCTCTGGGCATGTCAGACTACGCCGAGAAGATCAACTGGGGAGTCTCCTTTTGACATGGCTTATGGCACTAAAGTAGTTATCCCACTGGAAGTCGACATCCCTGCAATCAAAACCCAGGGAGTAGAGAATGGGACTAACAAAGCATTCCTAGCCTGAGATCTGGACCTGCTGGAGGAGAGAAGAGAGAGAGCAGCAAAATGGCTGGGGGCATACCAGCAGCAGCTTGCTAGGGCTTATAACAAGAAGGTCAACCCAAGCGAGTTCAAAGTTGGAGATCTCGTCCTAAGGAAAGTTGTCGAAAACAAGAAGGATCCTAGGGAGGGAAAGCTTGCCCAAACTGGGAGGGGCCTTATAGAATCATCTCGGTTGCGGGCAATAGGGCATATCGTCTTGAAGACACTAATGGCAAAGAGTTGCTAAGACCCTGGAACAATTGCAATTTTAAGTTTTTTTATCATTAGTTTTTTGTTTTTCGAAGTTTATGTTATAATTTTATTAGCCGAATTAATAATAAAATGCTGGTTTGATTTTTATGAATTCGAAATTTGTGCGATAGGACTAACCAGTCCTATGACGATGTTTCTGAATGAAACATGAGAATAACTTAGACTTATTATACAGCGGACTTGAATTATACTTGCATATAATAGAGTTTAATTAAGTTGGCGATGTTTCTGAATGAAACGTGACGAATAACTTAGACTTATTATATGGCAAAGTTGAATTATACTTGCATATAATAGAGTTGAACTAAGTTGGAGATATTTCTAAATGAAACATGACAAATAACTTAGACTTATTATATGGCAAAGTTGAACTAAGTTGAATTAACTTAGACTTGCCATATCGGCAAAGTTGAACTCAAACTTGCTTAATGTATCGGTAGAATGGAACTAAGTTCGCTTTAGTTAAATTAACAGAGAAACCAAGATCGAACACCTCAGCTAATCTTTATTTAAATCTAACTTCGGTAAAAGACCATAAACACATAATGTGAACTTAAGTGGAACTTAGGTTCACATTAGAGGGCAGGGAGCAGGAATGATAAATAAGCTTGAGAGCTTGGCACTTGTTGAAATTTCAGAACAATTTACAAGTTGAAATTAGCCGAGATAATAAGGGAAATGGTATCCGAGGTATTTTTACCCGAGATAACCAACTAGGTTGTCAAACTTGGAAGGTTAGAAGGATAAAAGATAGCAAGTACAAGTAGGGATGCAATACTTGTTGAACATTGTTCAAAGAAATATTTTAAAATATTTTTAAGTGTTGGCCGAGAAAAATAGTAAAGGTTTTTATCCGAGGTGAAACTTGTATTCCAAACCCGAAGTGATTACACAGTTATGGTGCACTTTGAAAAAATGCAAAAATATTCTAAGTATGGAAGCATGAAAGGCATGAAAGAAAGTAGTAAGTAAGCATACATGAAGAGAAACATCCAAACACTTAGACAGAAAGGAAGGCATGCATTCACTCAAAGGACACTTGTTCAAATGTCAGACAAACAAGACACTTCGGCCTGGCATAAAAGATTACTTGTTCAGTTACAAACATGGCACTTCGGCCTAACAAAAGCGAAATGAACAAAAAGTACAAGTAAAAGAAAAAGTCCCTAAGCATTGGCATCAGTGACGGATTGCTCAACCTCGGTTGTTGGCGTTGTGTCAACCTCGGTTAGTAGAGTTCCTCTCTTCTCAGCCGCTATCTCAACATCAATTTCGAGAAGGGTCTAGTCCAAACTCTTCTTGGCTAATGCGATCTCGGCCTCTGGTATGGTCTTTTTAGCAGTAGTACTTTGAGGGACCTCATCCTCCTCTTCATCCTGAGTCAAGTCCAGGACTTACTCATTTAGAGTTGGGGACTTGGCCATAACAATAGCAACATCTTCAGACTTATCGGCCTCAACATGTTCTTTTGTCTCGACCCCGTCCTTAGAGTGGCTTGGAGTTAAGGGGAATGGAAGAACAAGTCGGCTGGCGTAATAGAGAGGCAAATCTTTAGGAATGGCCAAATCCTTCAACACAGCCATCCGTCCAAGGGTGTAACCCTTGTTGCATGCTTAGTTGACTTATTTTTTGTAGGCATCACAGACGTTGGCCGCACCCTCGGCGTAAGCCTTCTTATCGGCCGCTTTTATTTCAGCCTCCTTTGTGGCGAGCCCAGACTGAAGTTCACTCTAGGCCTCAACAATTTTTTCCTCGGCCTCTTTTAATTCAACCTTAGCTACCGTAGCAACGTTTTTAGCCACTTCAACACGATCTTCGGCCTTACTTTGTGCAGCTTAAGCAGCCTTGGCCTAGTCCAGCAGACCTCGGATGCGAACCTTGGCCTGGTTAAGTGAAGAGAGGAGCTTGGCAGCCTCTGTAGTCTTCTTGGTTAATTCCTTCTTAAATTCCTCAGTCTTGACCACCAAAGAATGACCTTGTTGAATGGTCTGCAAAGAGAGAAAAAGGATTTTTTGTTGAGTACAAAACTTCGAATTGAAATTGAATAGAAAAACAAGGTACATAAGATTACCAGAACACAGTATTGCATCATTAGTGCATAGTTCTCATACTCCATCAGCTTGGCCATGCAGTTGAGATTGGCCGGTTGCAGAACAGCGGTAGAAATAGCGGCACCAACTTCCACAGAGTCAAGGGCACTATCGCCGACCAGCAGAGGTCGGTCTCCGACCCTGACTGCTGGAACCCAGGGTTCATCTGCAGGGAAAGCACTAGGAGGAGTCACACCTTCGGACCTCGGCCTTTTCTAAGGTTTGTTAGATGGTTCGGCCTCGGCAGGCCTCTTCTCGGCTGCAGAAGCAATCTTCTCGATTTCGGCCAATTTGGAAATTGGCACTGTGTCCTTGGACTTGGACTTCGGTGGCGGTGGTTTTGGCCTTGGCACTTTTCACCCTTTTGACTTTGGGCTTCGGCTGGGACTAAGAAGGAAAGGAAGAATGGACAGACACCACCCCAAGGATGTCGGCAAGAAGGTCGTCAGGGACTATTTTGGCGCGGCCCATTTCGTCGACTGCAGCGGCGATGGTGACTCTGGAGCTGAAATGAATTGCTGGCCGGGCAATTAGAGAGTTTGCTGGATCGTACGCCGATGAGTCAGAATCTCGGTGTTTGCAACTTCGAGTTTTACTGGCAGGAGCATTTGGAAGAGCTCGGCGTCGGCGCTGGTGTTGGGCTGGAGGAATTAAGTGAGGGGTCGAAGTGGATGGCTGGTCTGTAGGATCAGATGAGGAGGCCTGATCTGGTCTTGGAAATGACGTAGCTAGAGGAGTTGAGGCAGAAGGTGAAGTTTTGCTGCAACTAGGGACATCAAACAGAGGGCTCCTGTACGTTGGGATAAAGTTGAGGAGGACTGGAGCCTTGCGCACTTCAATAGGCAAGCCAAGAAGAAGCACCAAATCCTTGCTTGGCACGTAGTATTGGCGAAAATCCTTTTCGGGCTAAGAAAGGGCTGTAAAGACATAAAGAGAACATTAGAAACAGAAAGATGGTTAAGTAAGATAACAGAAAAAAGGGACTTCGGGAGGGGACTAGGTTCTTACCCTTGTCATCCCTAAAAACTTCGCGGCACAGGAGGAAGAGGTAGAGTTCATCATCTAGCACGAACTCCCAATTGCCCGAGACAATTAGGTAGTCATCTGTCGCGCCTTTATTGGAATCTGCGATATCGGCTATCAACTTGTATTGAGTAGATCTCGGCTTGAGGTAGTAGGTGTAGCCTTTGATGGTTTTTAAACTACACATGGTGCAGCAATACTGGATATTAGACAAGGTGATTCTGGCATTTTGTCGACGTGCCAGTTTAGCAATGCCATTGATGATCCTAAAAGAGTTAACGACCAGCTACATGAGATTGAGTTTATAGTAGTGAAGGACTTCCCTAAAGAGGATATCTAGGGGAAACCTGACTCCACCTTCAACAATAGAGACTACTGGGAATGGCATGCAGTCCTAACCAGGCAAAATTGAGTCATCCTCCCCAGACAACCTTAGGTGGACATCGACTGGGATGGAGAACTCCTGCCTGAAGTATTCTAATTTGGTTAGGGTATCTACCCTCCACCTAAACATACCCATGATGTCGACTTAATTTCAAAAAAGATTGATTGAAATAAGGTTTAAGAACCTCGGCTAAACCCCAAATAGGTACTTGGATAAGGGTTTTTAAAGATCTAAGGGGAATTCGTTTCAATTTTCCTTGAGAACATGGTTCTAAATCAAATCCCAAACCTAAGTCTATGAGGAAATAAGAATCAAAGGCAAGAATTTGGAAACAAAGCAAGAAAAGCAAGAAAAGAACATGATTCAAACTCAAGAAAGCAACAGATATTCAAGAACACAGAGTATGTGTGTGCAAATGTGCAAAAGTCAAAAGCAGTGATAATTTGTTAAAGCATCAAATATATGAACAGTGTGTATATGTGTGTAAGAACCACGAACAGTGTATATAGACACAGAGATAGATTGAACAGCACAAATCGCAAACAAGCACATTTGGCATTCTGAACGAAGAAAAAAAAAACATAGTACAGCTATACAGATACAAGTCTCACAGCCACAGATGCAATGTGAAACATATGACAAGAGGATAAAAAATAAATACATAAATAAATAAAAGAAGAAGTCATGATCGGGGACAATAAAGACTGAAATTAAATGACGAAAATGTAGGACTTACCGAACAGGGCCAAAAACGAGGACGCCGAAGTAAGGTTCGCCGCAGTCAGATAGACGTAAATGCTTCGCCGGAGGTACAAAGCGGAGCATGGTTGTAGAAGGTATGAAAATGGAGGTTTTCGGATAGAGAGTGAGAGAGAGAGTTTGAGACAAAGAGGGAAATCGAATTTGTGAAGTGAAAAGACAGAGAGAGAGATGAGGAGTTTTGTCAAAAACATGAAAGGGCGGCAAAAATGTTTTGGTGGTGGTTTGGGCGACGTGCCTGTTAGGTGGCGTGGACTGAATCAACGTGACTTCATGGCATGTGTCAAGTACGACCTAATGAAAGTGGAACACATGTATGAAACGATTGGGAAGGCCATGCGTGACAACTCATGCGTAGTTAGAACTCTTGGAATTCTTGATTAAATAAAGCAATAACCTCAGCTAGGGGAGCGATCTCGGTTAAGACGCATAAAGAACTTATTCCTTAGTTCTTGATCCTTGGTAAAGTGGACAGTTGAGTCTTGGGTACTTGAAACCGACGAGTCATGACCTCGACCGAAGGGAAGAATGAATTTTAGCCAACATAATGTATGAACAAGCGGTGTAGGTTCCATTACCTCAAGTTGCCGAGGTAATAAAACCTAGAGGGCAGTTGTGGGGGCATATTTTGTGAATGACAACACGTGGCCAAGGTACCACGTGGCTTGGTCCTGATGCCGAGGTGATCTCGGGTAGGCCGAGGTTATCTGCAAAGATACTGGAATCCGTCATAAGCAGATAAGGGACAAGAGTCCTAGAATGTGAGATGATCTCAGTTTAGATAAAAATAAAGCTCTTAGGGAGTTTATCCCTGTCTAGCTGAGAGTCCAGGATGAGCATTGAGCCTGAGTCCACTGAAGTAAGAGGTTAGTGCTGGTTATAAAAGTAGGGCACCCCCATGTGTTAGGTAGGAGTGATAGACTGTGAGCAGTAAGTTCTTTCTTGTGAGTTTAAGCACAATTTGTTATCTGTGAGAGATGTTGATTACTGGGTAGACGAACCACTGCAGGATTCTCATTTTCTTGTGCAGGTTGTTGGGCTTAATCTATTCTGCCGGTACTCTCCAGCTGAGTTCCCCCTATTAGTTGTGTGATCGGAAATCTATACCCACAGATCCATAATATAAGCAAAATAATATATAATGAATTAAAATGAAGAGTAATTAACAAATATGAATAACAACAACTAATATATGTTAACTAACAAATAATGTAAAAAAATAAGTAACTAATAAATATTAATTCAAACAATTACTGTCACCAAATCATGAATGTGATACAAAAATTAATTTTTTCTGATAAAAATTTCTTCTTGCATAATTGTAATTGTCACTTAGGAATAAGATTTGAAAGTTAATTGAGAGAGTTAAGAGTTGAGAGAGAATGAGAGTTTGAGAAAGAGATTTGTTTATGAGAAATGAAATGAGAAGATGGGTGGTATTTATAACAATTGGAAGGGAGGCGTTAAATTATAAATTAAAAAAAAATAATAAGAATAATTGGGCCGTTGATGACAAATGGTCATTTGACCATTTGTTTGTTTTTCAAAAAATTTGACCGTTGGGTAGGGCGGGTTTTGATCATTGGGTTGGGGTAGGGTGGGGCGGGCTGGGTCAACATCTATGAGAGATTAACAAGGAAGAGAGAAAGATAGGAATTTGGTTCTTGATAATTAAAAATTTTAAAAAGATAAGATATTTATTAGAGATTATGAGCAAAACATAATTTAAATTTGTTTGTTATATAAAAAATATAAGCATATATATTTTCTTGAATAGTAGCGAAATAAATTTACCTTTTAATAAAGTTGTAGTAGAATAAAATATATTTACTTTTTAAATTGCGTGCTTGATGATTTTTTTTTTTTTTTTACAATACATAGATAGAAAATTTTAAAATTAACGGTAGTCAATTGTTATCATTATAAACTACAAAATTAATTTTAGTAGTGATAAATCACTAACCAATAATTTTGGATAAAATCATGGATAGTGAATAAAATAATCAACACTTAAGCAACTTAAATTTTGTAAAAAATTTTTAAAAAAAATTGAAAAATTCAGAATAAGGTATTGGAATTCCTAAAATCATATAGTTAGATAATTTAGTTAATTTTAAAATTTAAATGTTAAATCCAGTAAGATTATGTCATGTGTGTTAGTTCAAAATATGATTGAATACACTAATAGAATTGAGCCACTTTTATTTAGTGTTGTAAAAAAATTCAAAATTTCAAATTAGATATGTTTAGATAAAAATAAAAATAAAAAAAAAATCAAAATTTCAAATTACATTTATTTAGATAGACTTTAAACTTTTTTAAAATTTAAAATTAAATATTGAAAGGTGAAAGAAAGATTTTAACTGAAATTGTCAATCAAAAAAGATTTTAACTAAGCGATGGAGATCAAATTTGTTAATTTTATCTATTTGTACATTTGATTTATTTATTTCTTTGTTATGTTTATTTTATTATTTTTTTTAAAATTAGAAATTAGTGAAATGAGTAAAAAGAGACTTGAGGGTGTCATGTAGCCTAAGAGTTTAATATTAAGAGTTTGGATGCTTCTTATGCTCCACACTAAATTGTTATAATATATAAATATTTTTTGAAAAAATTGTAAATAGATGGAACAGTTACAAAATAATTGCACTATAAATGAAGTTTTTTTTAGAGCAACTCAGACACACAGGAAGAGTTGCACCAAGCACATAAATGAATTTGTATCATACACACAAGTAAGTTGTACCCAAAGTTCTTAAAATCAAAATCTTACGTGGGATCGTTTGGGGACTTGTGGATCAAATCATAAAATTAAATCAAAAATCGTATTATTCTACTTTCAATGCAAAATAAAATGAGAAATTATTAACAGTGATATTGTATGTTAAATAATTTTAAAATTATTAAAGAAACATAATAAATTTGATGTAATACATTTTTACGTTAGCATAAATTAGAAGAGATATTTGGAGAAAAAGTTTATAATCAAATTTCTTATATAGATATATACACACACATACATATATATAAGAAATAAATTAAGATCATAGTTACTTAAGATCCTATTAAATTTAAGATTATAGTATGATTCGAATCATTTGGCTCAACTAGAGTTGTAAGATTACGATTCGGATCGAAATTCGGTAATTATGATTCTACCATCATAAAAATGTAGGGTGTGTTTTGTTTGTGTTTTGAAACTTATTTTTGGAACAAATTTTCTTAAAACATGTTTGAATACAAATTTTCTTTAAAAAATTCCAAAATTACTTCTCTCTCTATTATACATCAATCAATCACTTTTTTTCTCTCATCTCTCTTTCTCAATCATTTTTTCTCTCACGCATCTACTCAATTACAACAAAATATCAAATCATCTCAAACTCTCAATTTCAGAACTATTTTCAAAATATAAAGCCAAACAAATCAAAAAAAATTCTAGGTAGCATTTGGTACAGTTTTCTAAATATGATTTGAGAATAGGAGTTGTATTTTGAGTTTGTGAGTTTTGAAATTATGAATTGAGTGTGGAAAATTTGTTTGGTGAATGAGTTTTGAAAAGAATTTTGAATTGAGTGAAAATTTTTTGATGTGACATATGATATTTGATACAAAAACTTACAACTCATAACTAGACACACAACTCAAAAATCTATTCAAAATTTATAAAATAAAAAAAAAATTAAAAATTCTGATTTTTTTTATTTAAAATATAAAAAATAACATGTGCCAAAAAAAAATTTTGTACTGTTTCGGTTAACTAGCCGAACATCCGAGAGGACGACCTGCTAGACGTTTAGGAGAACGGCCAATTAGTCCAAATTTTTCCGTCTTGAAAAGAGTTTTCAAAAATGGATATGGAATTAATTTTTGAAAACTATAACTAAACTAAACGTACAAATCAAGAGATAGAATTACATTTCAAAACTCTTCCAAACAGAGCCCTAAACTCTCTCTCCAAAATATATATATATATATATATTTGAAAACTTATCTCAAAAACAAACCAAATACACCAGTAATTTCTTTGTCACTGCTTCATTGAAATATAATTTTTACTTTATTTATTTATTTTTTTTGTGCTCTTTGAACTTTTGTGTGTATTTTAACGGGCTACTTCCCTCACCTGGCCAACAATTGTCCAGTGTGCGGGGTTTGTGGATCCCCTGTCCAAAAAAAAAAAAGAAAACAAAGAAGAAAAAAAAACGGATTGATGTTTCTCGTGGTGGGAGATTCTATTTGAACTCAAAATATATGTTAGTATGCTCAATTTAAATTTACAAATTTTAATTCATGTTATATTTTAATATGAATTTATTAATAAGGACAATACTTATTAAAGTCTAAAATAAAAAATAAAAAAAAATTCTCATGATACACCCTAATCAGTTATTCATATTCAAATCTCTATATCTTCTTTTTCAAGAGACCAAAGCTATTTCTTCTTTTTCTTCTTCTTCATCCTTCCTTCAAAACTCCAATCTACCCTACCAAAACTCACCATCATCATCAACATCATTGTTTTTTATTATTTTGAAATCCTGAACCCTAGAAGAAAGTTTGAACCAAATCAGGTAATGAATGAGAGTAGTAATCAAAATAGTTTTTTGAAGCAACCCATCAAAAATGAGATAAGTATTCAGATAAAGGGATTTCACAATTTTTGTAGAACACCATCAATTATTTTCTGTATCGTTTTTTGGACAAAAATTAAAGGGCCCAGTAGTTATATTAACAATAATATATTATTGGAGTTGTCCTTATTTTGTCATTTAAATAGTAACTACTATTTCTTGTTAGTGCCGGATACTTATGTGCTTATAAGTTTGGTTTTTACTTTTCCATGAGAATTATTGTGGATAATTTATAATGTAAAAGTTTTTTTCTATATTAAAAAGTTTTATAATGCTTATGTAAATGTTTGGTTTTTCCTGTATTTATAATGCTTATGTAATTATAAGTTTGATTTTTTTTTTTTTTTTTTTTTGTATTTGAGAATTATTTTCTGTATTGAAAAGTTTTTGAAATAATTTAGTTTTTTTAGTTTGTTTATTATTTATTATTTAGATTTACCTTTACCTTGAGGGTAATTTGAGAAAAATAATAGAATGTAATGAGAATAAAATAAAATTTTAAATAATTAAATAAAGTGTACCTAAAAATTGTGAGTATTTAATAATTTTTATTTTTATTTTTATTTTTATTTTTTTTGTGTAAATAGAATACCCCTTGGTCCTTTAGGCCACCTGCTTAGGGCCTCGCTTGTGGTGGTGGGGCTCTCTGGCCCGGCCAGGGCAGGCTTTCCACATCGGTGGGCAAAGTTTGAGTGTGTGTCTTTTAACGGGCCACTTTTCTCACGTAATCAGCAATTATCCAGTGTGATTTTTGAGTCCCCTTGTCCAAAAAAAATTAACGAGTCATTAACTACGTGCCACACACTGGTGAACATTTCGACCATTAGAATTCTGATACTTGGCAAGGTGTCACACACTGGCAATGCGGAAGCCTTGTTGAAGATAAGCAAATGTGTGTGGCGCTAGTTAACTCTCTTCACTAGCCCACCAAGAATGCTCCAAAGGTTTGCAAAGACAAGCAAACACAATATTAGTCCAGTTGATGAGCCACAGGTTTGGAGACAAGCCACAAAATAACAATCAACAAGCTAAAATTGAAGTAGCAACAATTGAAAGGCTATGCACAATGTAAAAGCGAAATGAACTTTTCATTACTCAAAAGAAGGCATTACAAAAGTTGAACAATGCACAAAAGTGCTACAAAAGTTGCCTTACCATATACAAGGTTGGGGTACATTAAGGCACAAGTGGTCTGGTTCAACACTTGGGTACCCCCTCCTTATATATGCTTGTTAAGCGCTTTTCTATCTGGCACGAGGAAACATCCACTATGTTTGAGGAGTCATAATGGATATTTAAAAATAATACAAAAATAGAAAAATTACAACTCTTGGACTCAAAACACCTTTCATACTAAGGTATTTACATAAAAATTTACAAGGCGAAAAGATTACATTTGACCCTCTAAAAGTTGGCCTAAAGTTGTCACTTGGTGGCTAGCTTGCTTCATTGCTTCATGTCTTGGACTTGCACCAACAACTTCTTAGGCATGTCTTTGGCTCTCCAAAGGGCACAAATGTATGTGGCATCAAGGTGTTGACCCTTGGATGGGCGCACCTTGACAGTCTCCCCCACTTGAACGGTCGACGCCCTCGACGACTTGGCCCAATACACATCAATCTCGTCTTGAAAAGCCGACAAGTCTGCCTCCCGTTCCCAGCTGATTTCTTCATCTCCAAGGCCTTTCCATTTCACCAAGTATTGCCTTTGTTTCTTCTTGGAAACCATTTTCTCCCGATCAGCCAAGATAGATTCAATAGACCTTTTTCCTGCTTTCGCTGTGATGGTTTGGCGTTTCTGCTCATTTCGGGTTGGATCTTCCTTGTCTGGATAGTAAGGCTTCAAATAACTCACATGGAAAACCGGATGCACTTTCAACCAAGATGGAGCATCTATCTTGTAAGCACACTTGCCAATTCTCTTCAGAATGGTGACCGGTCCCTCATATTTGCGCACTAGCCTTCTATCTCTTCCCCTCATGAACTTGCGCTGCTCAGGGTTGAGTTTGACAAGAACTTGATCCCCAACTTTGAACTCAAGTGGCCTCCTCTTTTCATCAGCCCATTTCTTCATTTTGCTTGCTGCTTTCTCAAGATAGGCACGAGTAATGTCATGGTTTCTCTTCCATTCCTTAGCAAATTGGTAAGCCCTGGGAGACTTTCCTTCATAAGGTCCATCCACTGTGTGGGGCAACAGTGGCTGCTGGCCATTCACTATCTCAAAAGCACTCTTGCCCGTAGAGCTACTCTTTTGAGAGTTGAAGCATAACTGTGCTACATCAAGAAGTTGCACCAAATTCCGTTGATTAGCATTGACAAAGTGGCGCAAATACTCCTCGAGCATACAGTTGAAGCGTTCAGTTTGCCCATCCGTCTCCGGATGGTAGCTTGATGAAGTATTAAGTTGTGACCCAAGAAGCTTGAATAACTCCGTCCAGAAGTTGCCAACAAAACGCGTGTCTCGGTCACTAACAATACTTTTAGGCACACCCCAATATTTGACAATGTGCTTGAAGAAGAGTTGGGCAGTCTCCTCCGCTGAAACATACTTTGGGGCAGCAATAAAGGTAGCATATTTGGAGAATCGGTCAACAATATTTAAGATAGTCCCGATATCTCCCACTTTAGGCAATCTAGTGATGAAGTCAAGTGATACACTTTCCCACAGACGTTTAGGCACGGCCAAAGGTTCAAGCAAGCCTGCTTTCTTCTTATGCTCAACCTTGTCTTGCTGGCAAGTGAGACAAGTGCGGACATATTCTTCCACATCATCACGCATTTGGGGCCAATAATATCCTTGTTTCACCAAGGCCAAAGTTCGCTCCCACCCCGGATGTCCTGCCCAAAGTGTATCATGGCACTCCCTAAGAAGTGTCTTCCTCAAGTCACCAGCCCTAGGTACAAATATGCGGTTGCCTGTTGTCATAAGAAGTCCATCTTGCACCCAAAATTGGCGAGTCTTGCCCATTTTGACAAGGTTCATAAGATTCTCTGCCATAGCATCCTTGTCTAGATGAGCCTTGATTTTCTCCTTGAGGCTGGTTGAAATGGAAGTTAAAGAACATACATGATGGCACACGGCAAGCTCCGCCTTCCTGCTTAGTGCATCAGCAACATGGTTGGTGGCACCGGCCTTGTATTCTAAGGCAAAATCAAACTCTGCCAACTTCTCTTGCCACCGTGCTTGTCGTGCGCTTAGCTTGGGCTGTGTTAAGAAATGGCTAACCGCCGTGTTGTCAGTCTTCACAACAAACCGGGAGCCCAAGATGTAGTGCCTCCAAGTCCTCAGACAATGCACTACTGCAAGCAACTCTTTCTCATGAGCTGCATATCTCCGCTCAGCATCATTGAGCTTCCTACTCTCATAAGCAATTGGGTGACCATCCTGCAAAAGAACACCACCCAAAGCGAAATCAGATGCATCAGTTTGTATCTCAAAAGCTTTACCTAAGTCTGGTAGAGCAAGAACAGGATCTCTTGACATAGCTTCCTTCAAGGCTTGAAAGGCTTGTTGGCACTCCTCTGCCCAAACATATGGCTTGTCCTTCTTTAACAACTCTGTCAATGGAGAAGCTAGTTTTGAGTAGCCTTCAACAAACTTGCGATAATAATTAGCCAATCCAAGGAATGACCGCAACTCTGAGACATTTGCAGGTGGCTGCCACTCTTGAATAGCCTTGACCTTCTCCTGGTCCATTCTGATGCATCCATGCTCAACAATGTGCCCTAGGAACTTAATCCTCTCTTGGGCAAAAGAACACTTCTCTAGCTTGACATAAAGCTTGTGCTCTCTCAGCTTGGTAAGGGCCTTCTGAAGATGCTTCACGTGCTCTTCTAAAGTGGAGCTATATATTACAATGTCATCCAAATATACCACCACGAACTAATCCAAATACTCTTGAAAAACTTCATTCATCATGGTGCAGAATGTTGCTGGGGCATTAGTCAAGCCGAATGGCATGACAAGAAACTCATAAGAGGCATAACGGGTAACACAAGTAGTTTTAGGCTCGTCTCCCTCGGCAATCCTTACTTGATAGTACCCCGACCGAAGATCTAGCTTAGTGAAATACTTCGCTTTGCTCAACTGATCAAAGGAATCCGCAATAAGAGGAAGGGGATACTTGTTCTTGATGGTCAGCTTGTTGAGTGCTTGATAATCCACACATAAGCGAAGACTACCATCATGCTTCTTCTGAAATAAGACAGGTGCACCGAATGGGGCCTTAGATGGCCTAATAAAGCCTGCTTCCAATAACTCTGTAAGCTGCTTCCTTAACTCATTCAACTCAGGAATAGCCATTCTATATGGTACACGAGCTGGTGGTTTTGCCCCTAGCACTAACTCGATAGCATGATCCACACCTCGACGTGGAGGCAACTCCTTAGGCAACTGTTCAGGCATAACATCTGCAAATTGCCTTAAGACTTTCTTGACTGCGGCTGGGACAGGAGTAGAATCAAGAGCTTCATTCAACTTCAATGCTGCAACCCAAGTTTGCTCACCATGCCTAACACCCTCTTGAGTTGCATAGCTGAGACAAACCGGTCACTGTTGTTGGTGGCCATAACAGGAATGAGACATGGCTTATCCCCCATGACACACATACTATTAGAATAAGGCATGACTGTCGTCTTTGTGCTTCTCAAGAAATCCAACCCAAGGATGGCTTGGAAGTCATCCATGGGCACTGCAGTGAAATCTACTCTTCCTTCCCAAGTGCTGACCTTCAAATGAACAGATTTGGCAACCCCATAGATAGGCTGCGCTGCCGAGTTAACCGCCATGATGCGGCTACCATCCTTCTCTAAAGATAGCCCAAGTCTTTCAACTTCAGTCCCCGCAACAAAGTTATGGGTGGCCTCGGTGTCAATCAACGCACGAAGGGGTTTCCCATTGAGTTTTACATCCACAAACATCAAACCTTTGTTAGATGACTTTCCCTTGTTCAACTTGCCTGATGATTCCCCACTATACATGGGTTTCTTCCCTTTGCCTTCATCTTTAGACTCCACAAGTTGTTTGGGATCTGAATGCTTGCCCACTTTGCCACTCTTGGCATTCTTCTTAGGCCTCCCTGTAGAAGCCTTCTTCTCCATGGCATTCATCATATGAAAGGCTTCCACTCTAGAGCCAGCTGCCTTAGAACTCTTGCCACTTCGCTTAGACCGCACGTCCTCTTCCTCGCTATCATCATCACTTGGTTGAGAGACATGGTCAGACACAGTTGCTAGAGCATTCAAGGCACGCTTTTGTGGACATTCAGATAACCGATGTGGCCCATTGCATAAGAAACAAGAGATAGGACCCTTTGTCTTGCTTGTAGAGAATTGTTGAGGGGCTTTTGCCTTGTCACCATAGCTCTTCTGTTGCCATTGTCCTCCACCCGAATGGGTTTTGGATGTAGAAGTGTTGGCTCCTCCACTCTTGGGTTTGCCATGACCTTGGGACTTTCCACCTCCCCTACTCTTGCGCGGGGAACCACTATCCCGTTGCTTAGGTTCGGCGTAGTCCGTAAGGCATTCAGCTGCTGCTTGGGCATGGGCTAAATCTTGCACTCTTTGCCTTTGAAGTTCAACTCTGGCCCATGGCTTCAATCCCTCAAGAAAGAAGAAGAGCTTGTCTTTCTCTGACATATCTTTGATGTCTAGCATAAGCCCAGAGAATTCTTTCACATAATCTCTTATAGTGCCAGTGTGCTTGAGATCCCGCAAAGCACGCCGGGCATTATACTCAACATTTTTCAGGGAAGAACTGGAGCTTAAGTTCATGCTTAAGTTGTTCCCAAGTCTCAATTGTGCATAAGCCTCGTTGCATCTCATCATGTTTAGTCCGCCACCATAACTTGGCATCACCGGACAAATACATTGTGGCCATAGAAATCCTTGTCTCCTCAGCATCAGCTTTCACAGCTTTGAAATATTGCTCCATATCAAAAAGAAAGTTGTCTAACTCCTTGGCATCTCGGGCGCCACCGTAGGCACGGGGCTCAGGCACACACGCCCTAGTGAATTCCATGCCACCACTAGGTGCATTGCCAAAGGCACCGATAAGAACACCAACCCGGCCACTGAGGTCTTCAATCTCCAGCCTGAGTTCAGTGACAACATCCTCAAAACCATGCGTTTGCTCAATATCATAAACCCGTTGCTCAATGGTGGCTAATGAAGCTGTCATGGCCTCCATGTTGTCCATACGCTGCTCCAAGAGCTCAATTCTCTCCCTTTGCGTGGGTTGACGGTTGCCAGTACCCTCCATTTAGAAAGCCAACAATAGAGAAAGCCAATAATAGAGAAAACCAAATAGACTGTGCTCTGATACCAACTGTCACACACTGGCAATGCGGAAGCCTTGTTGAAGATAAGCAAGTGTGTGTGGCGCTAGTTAACTCTCTTCACTAGCCTGCCAAGAATGCTCCAAAGGTTTGCAAAGACAAGCAAACACAATATTAGTCCAGTTGATGAGCCACAGGTTTGGAGACAAGCCACAAAATAACAATCAACAAGCTAAAATTGAAGTAGCAACAATTGAAAGGTTATGCACAATGTAAAGGCGAAATGAACTTTTCATTACTCAAAAGAAGGCATTACAAAAGTTGAACAATGCACAAAAGTGCTACAAAAGTTGCCTTACCATATACAAGGTTGGGATACATTAAGGCACAAGTGGTCTGGTTCAACACTTGGGTACGCCCTCCTTATATATGCTTGTTAAGCGCTTTTCTATCTGGCACAAGGAAACATCCATTATGTTTGAGGAGTCATAATGGATATTTTAAAAATAATACAAAAATAGAAAAATTACAACTCTTGGACTCAAAACACCTTTTATACTAAGGTATTTACATAAAAATTTACAAGGCAAAAAGATTACATTTGACCCTCTAAAAGTTGGCCTAAAGTTGTCACTTGGTGGCTAGCTTGCTTCATTGCTTCATGTCTTGGACTTGCACCAACAACTTCTTAGGCATGTCTTTGGCTCTCCAAAGGACACAAATGTGTGTGGCATCAAGGTGTTGACCCTTGGATGGGCGCCCCTTGACACAAGGCCATGAACCAGCAATCATTACAAATTATAACTGTTTTTATTTTATTTATTTATTTATTTTGGAAGTTTATATGTTTTTTATTTTTATTTTTTGATTATTAATTTTTTATTTCAAAAAACATAATATGAAAGAATTGTATAATTAAGAAATGGAAAAAATAAAAGGAATAACAAAAGTTATTTTTATTTATCAATTTAATTTTTAATTAAATTATACTAAATTTTTTTAAAGTTTAAAATTTAAAAGTGCACCCTAATATTTTTTTTACATAAAATTTTAAATTGGATAACATTTTATCTAATTCGGTTAGAAGATCGTTAATTTTTAATAGTTAAAATATTTTATTTAATGAAGTTTTGATTTTGCTCTTATAGTAATTTTTAAACAAATAAAAAAATTAAAAATTAAAAATTAAAAATCGGCAATACAAAATTGCTTTGTTTATCCTTATGCACTGTATAGTAGTTTTTGACAAATAAAAACATAATGATCAAAATGTATTTGAATTATCAAACTTAACATTGATAATTGTGGGAGCAGAATAAATGATGAAATGTGGATAAAGAGCTTGACGGTCCAATGTTATAAAAACTCGCTGGGCTGTAAGACATGGCCGAGTAAACAGGGATACTCCCATTGAGTGCCGAATAGATAGTGACAAACAATAGGCCCATATTGAAACCAGGCTGTCCAATACAAGGAAGTGAGTCCAAAAGAAATGAAGAGAAAATAAAAGGAGAGGGCAGACTAAAACAATAGGTATGTGTGATAAAATATAAGAAACTAAAAAGAGAAGTGGAGACAAGAAAAAACAGATACTAACTGGCTCGTTGGAGTATTAATTCTGGCACTATTGACTGGAGCATTCTTTTCCATTTCAAGCAACATCTCAAGGATCTCGAAGGTGTGACTGGATCGAAAAAATATTTTCAAATCCATTTCACCACAATAATATATTTATTATTGAAAATGATGTGAGTGGTAATTATTTTAAATTGTGAATTTTAATGTATTTTTTTTTTTCAAATTATATGATAATTACCTATTTTTAAAATCAAGAAGAAGAGAGTTGAGGAACAGGAAGTTGCGTCACACATTACTACAGTCGGAACAACGCTTTGTTTATTTTTATTTTAATATAATTACTTGATAATTAAAAATAATAAATAAATAAAAAAAAGCACGCGTGGAAAAGTTCACGCGCTCAAATACTTTATTTATAAGAATAAATTTCTGTAAAATAATCAAATTAGGTATATATTTATATATATGTATGGTATAGGGTAGGGGTGAGTATGATCCGAATTGAAATAAAACCAAAATCAATCCGTTATTTATGGTTCCTGAAAAATTAAAATTAATCTGATCCGTTTAAATCATGAAATCAATCTGAACTAATCCATTTAAATATGGATTGGATCAGTTTAGAACTACTGATTCACATAAGTAAATAACAAAAAAATATAGAACATTTTAATTTCATAAAAATATAAACATAACATCAAACAAAAGTAATAAACAAATGCAACAAATAAAAGCAATAAAATTATATACACATTACACAAAGTAGAGTTCTCTTCTGTATTAAAATTAAACATAACATCAAACAAAAGTAATAAGAAAACTGGTTTAGCTTTTATATAAAATAAAAAATGATATTATGTGGGATCTATAATATAAATATAGACTATTTGTATATGGTCCAGATCGATTCTAATCCGGGACTGTAGGGTTCAATCCGGAACCGATTCGTGGCTTACAGAGTTTTAAATTTCCAATCCAAAACTAAACTAAGGATTCAAAAAATCAATTCAAACTTACTAAGTTGAACTGAATCAGATCGAATTACGAATTATACGGATTTCTTGCTCAACCTTAATATATGGTGAAAATTCCAAACCCAACCCTCTGTCTTCTCTCTCTCTCTCTCGAATGGCACGACCACCGTTCCACCACCGCTGTTCTTCACCTCTAACGACACCACCACCGTCCCAACACCGATGTCCTTCTCCCAACACCACCATCACGATCATCCATACATACATGTCATGGATCCACACCGTCATTTTCGCCTTCCTGCAAAATTAGTTCGGAAATCGATCACATCATCGTTGCATATCTAGATTCATCGTCGCCGGTGCTTGTTTCTGGCAACGACGAAACAGCGGCACTGACGATGGAAAATCCAAATCTATAGTTCAGCGTCACCATGTTAGGGGATGTATCCACCAGATACTTCACCTCCCCTCCTCTTGCCTCCATTGCCACAAGAAGATGCTACAATATGAGCCATTATGATAATCAGAATGGCAAAAATTAGATTTGTGCCTGCTTATAAGCAGCAGGGCTGGTCTGGGCTACGGTTACTGAGATTTGTGCCTTAGGTCTTAAAATTTGGCCCAAAAATAGGACTTCCAAATTCATTAGTAATATATTTGTTGATTTAGGATTCAAAAAATTCTATTGGATCCAATTTTTAAAAAAAAAAAAAAACATTTAATCACAAATGTGGTTAGGCCTAATTTTTTTATTTTTCTTTTCAAAAAAAAAAAAAGAATTAAAACATATATAAGTATAGTTGGCTCAAATAATAGAATAAATAATTTTGTTCTAATTTTTCTCTCACATAAATTATCAGATTTTAATAGAATAAATAATTTTACCCTAATTTTTTTTTTATCCTATGTCTTTGTCATATTTTAATTGAATAAAGTATTTCTAATTTTTTTGCCCTAATTTTGTTTCATTAAATTGTGTTCCATAATTTTTTTGCTATCAATTATCAGATAATAAGTGGATTGTGTGTTTTGTGTAAAAATTTGATTATATAGTCATGTTTCGGTTTATTTGCTATCAGTTATTAGATAGTGAGTGGATTGTGTGTTTTGTGTAAAAATTTGATTATATCGTCATGTTTCGGTTTGATTTAAGTTTGCTTCACACTGTTGGTGAAGCAAAATTATTATCTCACTCTTTAATTTAACACAATGTGAAATCATTTATATCTACTTCACATCGCTAGAACGTTTTATTAATTAGATTTATTGATTAATTAGTTTGTTTTGTTGATTTGAACAAACCATTGGTATTTTTTATTTTTTATTTTTTTGATACTTTAAAAAAATACATTTTAATATCTATTTTAGTATCAATCAACCATAGTTATACAAGATGGAGTATTTTTTTTTTAATGGTAGCTCGAATTTATGTAGCCTGAATGACTCGAATGTATCAAAACAATGTCATTCTATCCCAAAACGATGTCGTTTTGAGACATTTAAACCATTAAAATTTAGATTACCAAATATTGTTGTTTTTTATAAATATAGATCTCCGTTTTTAGTTTCTCATTGGCCCCAAAATTCAGAGGTCGGGCCCTGATAAGCAGTGATATGTTGTCTTCTCCATTTCTCTCTGTGTATCTGTGTGTTGTTTTGAACTCTTATTTGGACACGCGAAAGGCATGTGACAATGCAATCAGCTTCTTTAATCCATGTCATCCAAAGTAAGTAGGTGTTTGGCATATATTAAAAATATATTTATATATATATATATATATTTGGGTTATATCAATCAATATCTCATCTTTATTTTTCTACCTACTTTTTCTACTTATTTATATATTTTTTATATATAAAAAGTCAAAAAGTATACTCATTTAAAACGTTCCAAACCAACCCTAAATACAAAAAAGATGGAAAGAATTTTTGCATTTTTTGTATGAACGATTTTTTTTTTTTTTAAAAATCGTAAGTATATATATATTTTTTTATATACATATACTTATTTGAGTTATATCAATCAACATCTTCTCTTTATTTTTCTACCTATTTTCTCTACTTATCTACATATTTTATTTTATTTTATAAAAAGTCAAAAAGTACACTTATTTAGAACATCACAAACCAACCTTAAATACAAAAAAGATGGAAAGAATTCTTGTATTTTTTGTATGAACGATTTTTTTTTAAAAAATCATAAATATTTTTTTTGAAGTTCTTGTTATTGATGAGATGATCATAGTGATAAAACAGATTGCAAGAGATAGGGAGAGAGAGATGTGTATATGTAATTATAGAAGAAGTATATTCTCTGTTTCAATTTTTATTTTATTTTTTTTGGTTGAAGTTGTTGATGATGAAAAAATATATAGAAAAAACAGACAAGAAACATTGAAAATGATATGAATTTGAATAGATAAAAAAAATAAGTTATAAAAATTCAAAAAATAAGTTATAAAAATTCAACATATAAGTTAAAAAATTCTTAAAAATAAAAAAATTATTTAAATAGAAAGAAAAAAAAAATTTAAACAGAAAGATATAAATTTAAACAAATAAAAAATAATTTAAACAGATAAATATAAATTTGAACAAATAATCAAAAAAAAAAGTTAACAAATAAATTAAATAAAAAAATTGAAAACAAAATGTCATTCCAAAATAACAAAAAGACTTTTACCAAACTATTTTACAAAGGGTAAACCTCTCACCAACAAAAAAAATATATATATATATATATATCTACTTGGCCCACTGTCTTTTATCCTCTTTACCTTGGATGTTCAACAATTTTCGCAATCAGTTTTTTTATTGTTTCCTGATATGGGTTACTAATCCTGTCATCTTCTCTGGAAGCTATCTATCCATATCAGACACCAACAATCCAACCCAGATCAACCACAACAACAACAATAAAGAAAATAATTCAACCCAGATCAATAACAACAACCTAGACCAACTTTTTATTTTTATCTATTCAAATTCTCTGTGCTCTTTTCCATCAAAAAAAATAAAATATTTGTGTGCTCTTTGGGACGGTGGCGGTAATGTCAGCGAGGTAGTTTAAAAGTAGCTACTGACGGTGGCAGTGATAGAGGTGGAAAGGAAGATAGAGATGAAGACAAAGAGTTGTAACGAAGAGAGTGACAGCGAGGTAGTCCATCCGCGGGCGATATGGAGGCCTTCATGACGAAGGACGAGGTGGAGGGTGGACTCCTTCTAGATGTTGTAGTCTGCATGGGGGCTTAGATCCTTTCCCATTAGATAGAGAAATCGATCGAGAGAGAGAGAGAGTTTGAAACTGGTAGAAACAATTTGTACAGATAAACAGTCCTTATAGACTCAAACAAATCCTTTTGGACTCAAGCAAAAAGGAGCGTGAATCTATGCCCCTAAACGTCTACAAAATGGGTTTATGGCCTGAGCACCCTATTTATATTTCGGTTCTGTATATATTTTTAGTTTTTTTTTTTTTCTTTTCTCTTTTTTCATTTTTTAGTATACATTTTCATTTGAAGCAATTTCTTTTGGGGGACACGGAAAAGAGAAAAACCCTTTTAAAAATATATATATATTGAAACAATGGATAGAAGAAGTTTTTTTGTTAAAATATATATATATAAATTACAGTAACCTCCCTTTAGGTTTAGGGAAAAATATATTGAGCCCCGCAAGTTTCTCATAATTATACTATACTTTCTTAAAATTTTGATTTACGTAATATTTTGTCCATTTTTCATCAATCATACATTAAGTATATCAATAAAAAGTAATGTTATCAAATCTTTTACCGTTATTATCTATTTGTCTGCACATTAAGTAGTACTACATCATTTAGTCCTACTTGCCATAACTTATTAAAAAAAGTAAATAATATAATTATTGCAAATTTGTAGACTTTATTGTAATTGTTTTTTTCGTTTTCTTTTTTCCAAACTTCACCTTTAAAAAATAATAATAATAATATTGAGAAGGACCATGAGCAATTAAACTCTAAGCCATTGAGACTAAGGCCTCGTTTGGGAACAGGCTAATTTAGTAACTTTTTTGCTATTTGGCTAAAATATGAGCTAAAAAAAACTAGTGTGTTTGGGATGACTTTTTGACATTTTACGAAAAGATGTGCAAAAAGTAGAGAGAAAAGAGAATCTTTGACTTTTTGGTATGAATTGTTGACTTTTTGACTAATTTAGTAACTTTTTGACATTTTGGCTAAAAGTGAAGGTTCCCAAACGAGACCTAACTAAGGGCCTCAGATTTTAAGCCCAAAAAATAATGTTATCAAATCTTTTACCGTTATTATCTATTTGTCTACAAACCACATCATTTAGTCCTATTTGCCATAACTTATTAAAAAAAGAAATTAATATAATTATTGCAAATTTGTAGACTTTATTGTAATTTTTTTTTTTCTTTTTCCTTTTTCCAAACTTCACCTTTGAAAAATAATAATAATAATAATATTGAGAATGGACCATGAGCAATTAAACTCTAAGCCCATTGAGACTAACAAGGGCCTCAGGTTTTAAGCCCAACAGAGTGAAAAAGAGCATTAAAAATATTTCATTAAACGCCCACCGTGGGGCTCGAACCCACGACCACAAGGTTAAGAGCCTTGCGCTCTACCAACTGAGCTAGACGGGCTTCTGCAAGATGAGCCGTTTATAGTTTATTTAGTCTCACTATGGCTTCAGGGATCCTCATCACACAAAAATAATAAAATATGAAAGTTAAAAAAAAAAAAAAAAACACTGTAACACCCCTAAAATATTGGCATATGATAAATCTAAATTAACTCATATATGTGGTCCAAACCCCATTACTCCCAATTATTAACATACAAGAACATCGAATATTATAAACATTTCAATAACCAATATTTATACTAAATTCTTATCTTTCCCTTTATAACATTCAACGTGAGATTTAACAAAAGAATGATCACATGTATTAATATTTTCATCATCCTTAGGATATAAATCTATAGTATATGATAATAATAAGTTAAAATAATCTAAATACAAATTAATGCCTTAATGGCTACAAGTTCCAAGGCTTTGTTCGGTTATAATAAAATAGTTTTTAAACCCATACATAGATAGCCCTCGGCTTGTAAACAAAACAAAACAAATAAACAACTGATCCTCGTGCTTCAAAAAGATCATCGATTCCTTCACTTCAGCGGAGGCACATTACAATCACCTGAAAATGGTTTCCACTAAAGGATGAGCATAAAAAGCTCAGCAGAGATAGTCTAAATAAAGTGCACGTAATTTAACAATATCATGAGGTGCAATGCATATGAAATGTCAATACCAAAATCATAGGTATTCTCATTTTGAAATTTGCATGCCATGCATTTGTTCAAAAATATAACAAATTCAATCATCCATTTGATAGAACAAGGAGCGGTAAATACGACACTGGTAATCTCTAGGCTGGTATCTGCAAGTAGGCATAACTACCACTACCAATCTCCACTGGATTGAAAACTCAAAAGGGCAACCATGCAAAACTTAAAGCAGAAAAAAAAATGAAAATGAAAGAATGAGAGCTCGCAAGGCCAAAAACTCCAAAGGGCGACCTTAGCAAAAGTTAGAGTAAAAAAAAAAGAGTGTCAATACCCGACTAAACTCTAAATGGAACTGGATCTAGCCTGATTCTCACCTTGAGATACGTAGGCAACCTCTCCTTGAGGTTCGACCCCATGTCCTTACCTGATTTGCATCCTTAGTTTTGCAGTGATTCATGAGCTATAATCACCATCATGCATAACATGTTTTGTGTGGGATAATAAATATGAATTAGTACGATGAATTTTTTGAAAATGAATATAATTGGTAAGGAATCTAAAAGAAATATATGTGTGAAAACTATAAGACTTAAGAAAATTAGGTCAATTTTAAGGAAGACCTTTACATAAAATTTTAATAAATAATATTGAGTTAGGGGATAACTTCGAACTTGAAATTGAAATGTTTAGCAATCTTTGAAACTTTAATTGAGAAGCTTAATAGTTTTAATTTGATGTTTAGAATATTTTAGACCCTTCGTTGAAAAATTAATTAGGATTACCAAAATGAAGTGGGATTAATTAGTCAAATGATGATCAAGGAATTGTTCTAATTAAATAGAGCTAAACATAATTAATTAACTAATGGAATGACTAAGATAGTGGAATGGTGAAGCACACACCTCCCTAGATCAGGCTTGGTCTTGCTAGGCCAAGTGTCCCTTATTATTTTAATAACAAAAAATGGAATCAAAAGAGAGAGAGAACTTGCTGAAAATTTCTGACTTCTTCAATGAAAGAGTTGATGTAGAGAAGGAAGAAGAGAAGAAGAAGACGAGAAGAAAAGAATTGAAGGAGCATCAAATTCTAGCTCAAAAATTAAGCAAAATTCATTAATAGGTAAGGAATTCCATCCTCTTTCTTAAATTGTTCACATAATCTAACTAGAAAATGATTTAAGATTGTTTTGAGAGAATTAAATATGGAGAATTGAAGAAAAATTGAATTGAGATAGGTTTTTAAAAAAAAAATTCATGAAAATCATGCTTTGAATGATTTAATCTTTGAATTCTTGGTAAACAAATATTTTTCTATGGACTTTATGTCATGTTTTAAAGTTTACAAGTTTGAATTTGGGTTCGATATGAAGAAAATTGATAATAATAAAAAAAAAAAAATCTAAATTAGAGCAAGTTAGGAATCAAGATTATGATTTGGTTTTGAAAATTGAAAATTGAGAATTAGTTAGTTTTGATCTTAGTTTCTTATATACAAATGCTTTCTAAGAGTTTTCCATTAATCTAAACATGGTTTGGAACATCTATGATTATAATTTGAAGTTTTGAGTTGAATAATTAAGTTTAAATTAAGTTAGAACATAAGGAATAGCTTCAACCCGTCCAACCCTGGCTTTCCCACACGTGCCCCAGATTTTATGCAAGTGCGGCCAACCCACACCAACCCCAAAAGCATTCTGCAAAAATTGCACGTGCCCTAGGAATTACTGCACGTGCGGAAGGCTCACCGCACCTGCCCTGTAATCTACCGCGCATGCCTTGAGACAAGATTACAACCTTGTTTTGCATGTTTTATTGTTTTGATGCCTTAGACCTTTTGGGACCTCAATGCACTTGATTAACACTTAGAAAAGACTTGAAATTGATCTAAGAATACACTAGATAACTCATGTATAGATTAGAACACTTAGAAATAGGTTAGCAATGGAGTACTTGTTTTATTTTGGTATTGTGAGTTCAATATGTGTTATGTTATGCATTGTAGGTGTTCATTTTGAAGACTAAACCCAAGCTCAAGAACCATTGTGAGTAATATCTTTGTAAAGTTATATTTGAGAGTATACTTTTGAAAATATTGTGAGAATATTGTTTTATGCAATTTTTATTTTGTATTAGAATGAATGGATGTCCTTTTTTGTTAAATGTATTCGTGACATTCTTTAGTGAGTCCTATCCATTGGGGGACATGTATATGTGCCATGGCCTTACGGAGATCTTTGTTTTGACAACCCATAGGGTTGTTTTGCTCACGACCTAAGATGGTTGTTTTGTTTTGCTCTATTGGATGTACCATGTATCATGTTTTGTATATAGAATTTGATTATGAGAAATGATATAAATACTTTGAAACATAATATTTTGTGAATGCAATTGAACTTCATTCATTAACCACTTTACTCTGTTATTATTTTGGCTCATTCATTTCCCCTATATATATATATATGTATATGTAGGTTATCAATATGAGGAGCAACAGTAGAACTTACTCTTGAGGAGATGTCATTTTGGGAAGTCTTTTTGTCATAGAAGCCTTTGAGTCGAGACTTGAATTTTGTCAACTTGTGGAAGTCTATGTAATAGTTAATAGGCTTTTGTACTCATGGGTGTAAATGTTTGTACTTTGTGATACATGTATATAATGTAGATTAATTGAAAGTTGAGTAATGGAAACTATGTGTGTGTTTCGTTTCATGTTAGTTATGTACTTCTCTATGGACTAAATGGTTGTGTTGAGGAAACTTCTGCTTAAAGCCCCATTATAAGGTAATTTATTTTGTGTTTTGCCAATGTAGGCCTTCGATAATCAAGGATTACTGGCTGGTCACTTCTCTATCCTTTTGGAGCGGGATGGGGGTGTGACAATTTTTCAAGTGCAGAGTTAGATATATTGTCAAAGACTTAAGGAGATCATTTTACTAAGGATTTGAGATTTTTTTTTTAATTGTAGGCGAAATGGCAATGTGTTGTAAAAGAAATATATTCTATTCATTGAAATTATTTTATTTTGTAATTCTCAATGTAAACCTAATGGCATGTCTTGTAATTATTTGTATTGAACAACCTATCATTGCAATTATGTGAGAGAGAACTTTAATTGTTTTATTTATCTTATTTTGATTCCGCAACTATATCTTGGAAATGGACTTTGATAAAGGGATTTGATAATGTATTCGGTTAATAAAAATTCAGGGCGTTACAGTTGCTGGTAGAGGAGAAAATGGTCATGATAGTGTTGATAATAAAGATGAAGAAGATGAAGAAAGGGTATTTTAGGGATATTGATAGGTGAAAAAAGAGCAGGACTTATAGGTAAATAAGTTTGTTTAATAGGGCCGGCCTATAAGTGCCCCTAATAAAAATTGAATATCTTTACTGAATATTCTCAAGCCAAAATTATTCTAGACGAAGTGTTTAAGATTCTTTTAGCTCAATGAAGATGACATAATAGTTACAAATGTCAAAAAAAAAAAAAATCCCAATTAGAGAGAAGTAAAAATGAATGGGAGCTTGAAAGAAAAACTACAGTAATTGATTGAAGGGTTATTTACATGGAGACTCCCTAAATTATGTCACTTTAATCTCTTAAATTATGAAAGCGTACAAATGTACTCTTAAGTTATTGAGAAGTATCGCTTTGCCCCTTAAATTATAAAAACGTACACATGAACCCCTTAAATGTACAAATTGCCAAAAGTTTAGGTGACTCATTTGTAAGCTTTTATAGTTTAAGTGATCAAATTAATATTTCTCACTAGCTTAAAGGCTTTTAATGTAAATAACCCTGATTGAATAGTAAATAACTTTGAAGGATGAAAGTATCATACTGATACTATGATCTTACTCTTGCTCATAGTAATGGTGATTATAGATCTGCCTAACCCGACCAAACTAACCCACCCCGATTGATTTTAGGCTAATGCGTGTCTTTCGGTGGATGCATACGGATGAAATATTTCAAAATTTGTGGATATTGTTTGGATGGTGGATCAACCATCCCGCACCCGCATAAACCCGATCCGCCTGTAGATGAAGTTCAAAAACCGAAAAAAAAAAAAAAAAACTGCTAACAAGTAGCAACATAGAGTAAAAATAATAAAAAATATATATTTTTATGAAAATAGAAAACAATACCTTAAAAATATGCATGCGTGATGCCATGGCCTACTATAACCAAATAATACATATTTTTTCAAATTACTAGTTATTGGAGATTGTAAAAGTTATGAATTATAATTCAAAAAAATGCCCAAAATTTATAAAGTCCAAACCGTAAAACCGATCGCATCCATCCATTAACCCACACAGCCCGCTCAATCCGCATTCGCCAAACTGATGGATTGATGTGGATTGATTTTTTTCAATTCGCTTAATTTTGGACGGATGGCGGATGGGATGTCACCCGACCCAACCCAATTCGTGACCACCCCTAGCTCATAGTATCTTCCAAATTACACTGAATTGCATTACTCCTACTATTAGAGTTACGGGAAATTCTACGGTACACACCTCCTTGGGGTGTGTATCATATGCATCTTTGGTTACGACATTTGTGTTTTTTGTTATTACCTATTGTGTTATTAGTTATGACATATTGCAATATTAGTTATAACATTATTTTGGTTATGATCCAAAAGTTGTTTGGTTATACCTCATGTGATGTTTGGTTATAACTCATATTTTTTGTTTTTAGTTATGAACAAATGGCAGAACTCAATACTATGGGAGTTATAATTTAAATATATATAAATAAATAAATAAAAAAAACCTAATTATAATCAAACATCATATAAGGTATAACAAAACAACTCTTAGATTATAACCAAAATAATGTCATAACTAATAACACTATAGGTCATAACCAAATACACAAAGGTCATAACCAAATGTCCAGATAATATTTCTAATAGAGTTATTGCTACTCCTAGTGAAATGGAAAAGAAGTAAAATTGAAGTTGGATTTGATGGAGTCTAGTACATTTTACTTCATTTGATAATCTATTTATAGTGTTGTCTTCCTCGATTCTAACTGCAAATGAGTCGACTTGAGTAGAGCTTTATTATGTTCGGGCTCAGCTTGACTTCACTATGTTCAAACTTAGCTCGAGCTCAAGTCAAGCTTTACCTCACAATCTCGAGCTCGGCTCATTCAAAACTTGCTAAGCTCTGGTTCGGCTCGTTTTAGCTTGCTAGGGCTTGCAATGGTTTAGAACCAAGCTATTATGATAAGGTAACTTAGTCCTCTATTATGTAGGTGAGCATGTACTCATGCAACTGATGAGGGAGCGATGTGGGACAATTGCAAACAAGCAAAATGCAAGATCTTGTTACCTAAACCACCTAACTGACTTGCTTTGAAATCTAATCCCACACTGCTAAAGAAGAAGTTGTGTATCAACCCTCACTCATTATTAACCTAATGGTGTGCAAGTGCTGCTACAAGTCAATATTATGATAATACTATATATATATATTTATATATTATGAGACCCAAAAAATCCTCTCACATGGATTGTTGAAGAGATCCAACAAAGATATGAGTTTTGCCCCATAGATCTGCAAAGATAAACATGGTTGACGCCACCCAACTGCGGTCACTAGCTAGGGACACTCCGATGATAAAGTTAGAATCCTTGAACCAAAGATAATAGAAGAAGAATTTGTAAAGTGTTTGTGTGTGAAAGTTACAAAAATTAGGCCCCGTTCTTTTCTATGGGATGTTTTTCCTTTTATAGAAGTGGCTTGATGGGCTTCCTTGCTTGGGTTGGGCCCATTGTTAGGACTTGTTTGGGTTCATCTGAATAAGTTGGGATGTTTTGGTATTTATTTTTGGGCAACCCAATGACTCTAAAACTTTCATTTTTTTCGATAGAAGGAATGAGAGTTTTTATTACCAAGTTAGTGGCACAAATAGATGTTAGATCTTTGATGAAAATAGTATCCTTGACAGAGAATACCTAGTTGATAAATGAATGAATGATTATATGAATGCAAGTATGCATAAATGTATGTATGTCTAGGAAATTAGGGCTTTGCTTCGAATTGGAAGACTTTCGTTGATGGCACTCCGTGCCAAGCATGGAGATTGCTCCATATTCGGAGGCTTTTGTTAATGACACTCCATGCCAAGCATAAAGATTGCTCCTTATTCAGAGGCTTTGGCTGATTTTAAGCAGCGATCAATTTCAGACATTGCAAGGATTTTGAATAATACATCACGTGCCATTGATTGCCTTGTACCAAATGATGTAGACTTGTTAATCACAAAAAAGTGAAAAGCGGAAAAACTTACATCAATGGTAGAATTTGCGTAAATGTGTAGAGTTCCAGGGTCGAGGTAATCTCTTGTTCTTCCATAGCAAAGATAGAAAGAAAATTACAAAGTTATCACCCACTAGCAACTTCGGTTGGCTATAAAGCATTAAAAAATAGTATTGCACTATTGTAAGAAATTACCAAGTGGAGTTTTGAAGCAAATTGTTAAGTTGGTTTCTTGCCCTTGAGCTAATATGAGCTATGGTTGTGCCAAGTCAGAGTAAACTAGTCCTGCATTGTATACAACGTATATTTGCACCATTGCTTTCGAATGATATTTGTTATTCGAAAGGAATTTAGAATTGACTTTGGCTAAAATTGCTGAGAAGTAAGTCGATAACAAATTATTGAAGCGAATTCCTTACCCCTATTCTTTGTTGTGGTGATATCAAGCTGAAGCCGAGATAAAGTAGGATGTTTTGTGATATGTGCGGTGACATCAATTTTTCTCATTTTGTACTCAAATTTTTATTGCTGGTCTTCAAATAAAACCTGTGATTTTTTTTAATTGAATTTGCAAATTCTGACCACACGGATGTGCTCGGAATGAGCCAAATAGTTGGAAATGACTATTGGATCATCGTGATTGAACTCTGAATGGCTTAAATTTTTGCCAAAATAGATCAAATGTTTCAAATCAACCAGTTGCAACTCAACCACAAAGCACAGGATGATTTCTTCCATGGTTGTCTAGTTCGTCTTCTCCGGCAAAACAGTTGATTTTGTGGGCAAATTTTGACTAGCCCATATGGCTTCGTTTTAGCTCTGATTTCGATGTGATTTTTTGTGTTGAACTCGTCTCAACGAGTACTTCACATTGGTATATTCAAAATTGGATTTCGATAACTGCAAAAGTTTCAATTTCTGAAAATTTGATATGGTTCGCAATTATTGGCGAACTTTAGATATTTTTTAACTCCTTTGGTTGGTGGGTCTAGATTCCTCTAGTCACATGAATCCATTGATAAATTTAGATCTTGATTTTGACATCTTCAAAATCTTGACAAATTTAAAGCCGAGATGCCAGTACTATGTCGATGAGTAAGCCAAACTTGAAGCTCACTATTGGGAAACTTGAAGGTTGGTGGTTTATTGCCCGTTCATCCAGTCGTCACTATTGTTCCAGTGGTGTCAGAATCTTGGTTTATTCATGGTCTTGACACCGAGCTATCCAACTGAGGGCTAATGAGTTGCTAAGTTGTATAGTGATGCTATATGCAATGGGCATTTGAGGAATTGCACAGCTAGAATTGAAGCTTGCTCGGCATATATCCTATCATGCAAATATTTGCTGTGTAACGACGTTACCAAATCTAAGAACAAGATAGTATTGCCGAGATGGAGCCGAGATGTTGCTGTCAAGGCGCTATGTGAGAGGCTTGAGAGAAAAATCATATGGCTTCATAGTCGGTACTTTAGTTATATGAATTAAGGCTCGGAATCGAGCCATCATTGCTATGTAAGTCATTCTTTGGGCATAGAACTTGCCGATCACGCACTTGGTGAGGGACATTTGGAACTTAGTTGGTATGTAAACTAGCAGTTTGTCGACGATGTAGCCAAACTCTTACAAGTCATGCTTTAATTGCGGTCTCAATTTGTGACTTCAAGTTAGGAATCTTCTTGGTGGATGGATGCACTTCTTGGTAGCCAATGGGACTCATCGAAATGATCCGCCGAATATTGGGTCATCGAGATGGTCATTGCTGGCGGAAACATGCAAGACTCATCTATTCGGCAACAGGACTCATCTATTCAGTGGAATATTATGCATGGTCATTACCGAGCAACTTTCACTCTAAAGAGAGTAAAGAACTGATAGTTAGCCCAAGTATTGTTACATGTTGTTTCGCAGCATAAATTTCCTGGTTTTGGGCGCATGACTCTAAGCTGCGAGATGGGGTAATCCTTGCATGGGTTACTTTGATCGGCATGACTCGTTGACTAAGGCTTTCTTGCTGAGAAGGTGCAACGTTGAGGCGAGAATGCTTTGTTGTACTTGTTCTGCAATTGCTTGTGTGGTTCGGCATGATTTTGATAACAAGAGCTTGTCCGTGTATTTGTTCCTCTTTGACTTATGATGCCAGGTTAAACTTGTTTCGCTTTCATCTTGTATTGGTGCTTTTCATGGACCACCATGGCAGCTTGCTACTGGAAGTGCAATTCTCTTGGTAAGTGATGCTACCAAGCCGGTTTGATGTAGGTAATAGGACTAGTGGAAATTTTCGATCAAACGGTCACTCCGACCACACTTTAGTTTTGTCGAGAGGACGATATTGCAGAACGACTCTTGCTGTGACAATCGGACTATAGATGGAAGGTCCAAAGGTTGCTTAGTCATGACACGATTGCCAGGTAATGTAAACAACCATGGATGGGTATGCCGAACAACCATCAAGGAAAATTTCATGCTTCCATTATGGCCGAGGAAGATGGACAAGCATCAACACGCTAAGTTGATAGGCCAGTGGTGACGCCTAGTGTTGCTGAGTAGAGTAGTCATGACAGGTCTTGAGTTTGTAATCTTCTGATCGCCGCATAAGGAAAGTTGGTTTCGTAACATTTGCAACTCGGAAAGATTTCAACGGTTATTGTTAATGATTTTGTTTGGTTATTGTGGGAGCCGAATATATGGCTGAATCTGAAGGGGCATATTTTAGTAGATTGACATTAACCGGCTGCATCCTGCAAGACTAGGATGAGCCGAATACAATACGTAAGCCGATTAAGAAATGATCTTTGAGGCCGAATAAAAGAACGGGTAATGATTGAAAAGTAGGCCCAGGCCCCGAGGCCTCAGAAGGAACAGATATAAATAAAGAAGCAGCGTTCTTGGAATGGTATGTAAGAATCACTTCACTAAACTTAGTAAACAAGCTTTCTTGAGTATAAGAACTGACTTGCCCGTCGGAGTGCTAACCCCGACACCCCCGACCGGAGTGTTTGTTCTTTCAGGTGACTAGCTGAGGATCAAGAGCGTCTCCCAGGATCTGAAGAGTATTTCCAAAACCACTTCCCCACAATTGGCGCCGTCTGTGGGAATACTCAAGTACATCCATGGAAGGCGTGACGCAAGATCCTCCGATAGCCACCGACGAGACTACACAGAGAGACGACATCACTCCGGCAAATATGCTCGGGAAGGAAACCATCGCTGCGAGACGCGCCTCGAATTTTGACTCGCCAACGACTTCAGCGCAGGAGACGATGCAAGCCATCATAGAACAAGCTAAACAGAATGAACAAAGGCTGGAAAATATGATCGCAGAAAACGAACGCCTCCGTCAAGATTTCGCCCTAGAAGTAGCAAAATCCAAAGAAGCCGCGCGCCAAGACCTTGAACGACCCCTGAGGGCAGGTAGACAACGACCTCGAGCCCGACCAAGGGAAACCGACAGCGACTCCAACTCATTATCCACGGAGCATAACAAGGGACGCTCAGACACTTCCAGCTCCTCTAAAAAAAATCCACACACAAGGAACAAGCGCAGAAGAAGCAGTTCAGACGAAGAGGACCGGCACGATCCTTTTATCCAACGAATTGCGAGGGCGGCCCTGCCCAAGAAGTTCAAAGCTCCATCATTTACTCTCTACGACGGAAAATCAGACCCCACTGATCATATACGTCACTACAAGCAGGCCATGACGTTGCATGCAGACAATGAAGCCCTCATGTGCCAAATATTCCCCAGCAGCTTGGGGCCATTAGCTGTCAGATGGTATTACAAGCTGGAGCCGGCTTCGATCAGAAGTTTCCATCAATTACAAAAATCTTTCAGGGCCAGGTTCATCACCAACGAGGTACAGCCGAAACAGGCCGACTCTCTCTGGGCTATGCAAATCCAACCAGGAGAAACGCTGAGAGCATATTCGGCGCGATATTGGGAGTGCTTCAACCTCGTTGACGACGCTTGCAACGACTCCATGGCCGTCACCGCCTTCAAAATGGGACTACATCCTGACAGTGCTCTTCGCAATTCCCTGACCAGAAGACCCCCCAAAATAGTCTGGGCGTTGATGAAGAAAGTCGAAGAGTATTGCAAAGTGGAAGACGATGCCTTGAGGATTAAAGCTAGACAAGTGTCCACCAAACCGGCACCTCCTGAAATTGCTCAACCGATAAGTTCCGTGCCACCTCTGAGCCCTGAGCCGCGCCAACGTGCTAAACGAGACAAAAGGCGGGACTCTCACCGATCGAGTGATCAATGCTCCCACCCGACGAATGAACAATTGCAAGTCGACAGTAGACGCTCGAGGCGCGCCGACAAAAAGTACACGGAACTGTCAGAGCCAATCACCGCGGTAATGACCAAAATCCAACACCTTCCATTCTTCAAATGGCCGTCAAAGATGGTGGGGCCACCCGATACACGACGAAGGGACCGGAGGTGCGAATATCACAAAGATCACGGCCACGAAACAGAGAGTTGCTACGCATTAAAAGATCACCTGGAAGAACTGGTGCAAGATGGCCGACTGCAGCAGTATGTGAAACATGGAAGGCCAACCAAGGCATTAGCACTGAGGCAGGACTCTCCCCTACTTGGCGTGATCCATGTAATCTACAGCCTGCCTACACCCCCAGCCGTGCACACAATTCGATCGCATCCAACTCTACAGGGGCGCCGTACTTCGACTGAACGGTCTGAAGAAGCTCCGACAATTGCCTTCAACGACTCCGACCTCAATGACGCAACGGCTTCCCACATTGATCCGTTGGTCATTGGATTACGCATAAACCGGTTCATCATTGAACGAATTCTCATAGACCAGGGAGTAGTTCAGAGGTCATGTACTACCAAACTTTCATCAAGCTCGACCTCAACGAGTCAGATCTATCTCCGGCGCCTCACCCACTATTCGGCTTTAATACGAATCCCGAATATCCATTGGGCAAGGTCACATTACCTGTTCGAGCGGGTTCCAGAACGGTCGAAGCGGAATTCCTGGTCGTGAAGCTCCCCTCGCCGTATAATGCCATCATGGGAAGAACCTGGCTACATATCATGAAGGCCGTCCCAAGCACCTACCATCAGATCCTGCGTTTCCCAACAACCCACGGCATCGAAGAAATACATGGTTCCCCCCAATCGGCACAAGTAGAGTTCTGATGAAAACCCTATCGCTGACCCGATCTGTGGGCTCTGATACCTGTAAATATATTTCGCCTCTGCAATACGAACTATTTTTCCTCGTCGCTCAAAATCATATGTCAATTCCCAGTGGGGCACTCGCCAGGATTGGCCAAATTAAGTCTCCGGATTCGGAGCGCCCTTCGTGGATATCACGATCGGCCAAATCAAGTCTCCGGATTCGGAGCCTCCTTTGGCGCATGACGCCTTAGGGCCGATTAAGTCTCCGGATTCGGAGCGCCCTTCGTGGATATCACAATCGACCAAATCAAGTCTCTGGATTCGGAGCCCCCTTTGGCGCATGACGCCTTAGGGCCGATTAAGCCTCCGGATTCGGAGCGCCCTTCGTGGATATCACGATCGGCCAAATCAAGTCTTCGGATTCGGAGCGCCCTTCGTGGATATCACGATCGGCCAAATCAAGTCTCCGGATTCGGAGCCCCTTTTGGCGCATGACGCCTTAGAGCCGATTAAGCCTCCGGATTCGAAGCGCCCTTCATGGATATCACGATCGGCCAAATCAAGTCTCCAGATTCGGAGCGCCCTTCATGGATATCACGATCGGCCAAATCAAGTCTTCGGATTCGGAGCCCCCTTTGGTGCATGACGCCTTAGGGCCGATTAAGTCTCCGGATTCGGAGCGCCCTTCGTGGATATCACGATCGGCCAAATCAAGTCTCCGGATTCGGAGCCCCCTTTGGCGCATGACGCCTTAGGGCCGATTAAGTCTCCAGATTCGGAGCGCCCTTCGTGGATATCACGATCGGCCAAATCAAGTCTCCGGATTCGGAGCCCCCTTTGGCGCATGACGCCTTAGGGCCGATTAAGTCTCCGGATTCGGAGCGCCCTTCGTGGATATCACGATCGGCCAAATCAAGTCTCCGGATTCGGAGCCCCCCTTTGGCGCATGACGCCTTAGAGCCGATTAAGTCTCCGGATTCGGAGCGCCCTTCGTGGGTATCACGATCGGCCAAATCAAGTCTCCGGATTCGGAGCCCCCATTGGCGCATGACACCTTAGGGCCGATTAAGTCTCCGGATTCGGAGCGCCCTTCGTGGATATCGCGATCGGCCAAATCAAGTCTCCGGATTTGGAGCCCCCTTTGGCGCATGACGCCTTAGGGCCGATTAAAACTTCGAATTCGAGCCGATTAATATCCTTAAGGCCGAATGGGCCCTGGGTTCAAGCCTCCAAATACGGAGCCCGCTTTAGTGCTTCAAAGGATTATTGCATTAATCCGTTCGGCCATACTAATCGGTCTACAGTGCTAAGTGCTAATTACGTCTCCGAATCCGGAGCAAACGTTGGCACGAACAAAAGATATTGATAATTGATCCTATGTAACACACTAGAACAGATCATACATTCGAAGTAATGTGCTTTAGTACACAAGCAAAATTCAGAATAACACGCAAATAGATTTAAAATAAAACCATTTATTTGATTAAATAGTTGTTACATAAACACAACCCGCATTCGAGCATTACAATATCGAAAGCAAAAAAGGAGCATTAAGACGCGCCGGTAAAGCAGCATCGCCGGATCGACGACCGTCGCCCTAAACCCCTCCACGGCGTGCAATACCTTGAACCAGTTATGCTTAAGTCCCACGACTTGCATAGCGCCAAACTTCCCCTGATACCATTGACAATGTCAAGGCAAAGATCCAGGACAAGGAAGAATGAACTTGACAGTTGTTGACTCTCCTTTCGGGGTGATCTGCTTCGACGACTTGGAGACTCACAGATCTCAGGCTCTTTGGATGACCTAACTCCCTCACGGGTAGGTTTTCTGCTGCAAACCATCTCAACACCAAACTTGACCGAAGTTTGAGCCTCTGTAACCAAAATCACCATCCCACACAAGGAATGATGAGTCAAGTGGGATTATTGGTGCGAAGCGCCTACTCCTTTTATTCTCAGCAACGACCGCGATCTCGAGGTCCCAATCCCAAGAAAATTTTATTAACGCCAAAAAACGCATTGGCTGAATAAGACGAGCGTCGATTGACATTCGCCACAACCGCCATCTCGACGGCTGGCCGAAACGCGCACTGGCTGGGCCAAAGCGAAATAGATTTATTAAACCGGTCGGCCAAGTCTTCACATGCCGATCACCCTCGACCAGCCCACTAATCCAACTGGCCAAGCATCAATGCGCTGACCCGTCAAAGATAAATGGCCGTTGAAATAGCCTCAATAAAACCTTAACGGTCGTCGTGAATGTGCCGATCCTGACCATGTGCAGATCCAGCCGATAAGCCCGCGTATCGCCGGACAGTTAACAGCTACCTGGGTCGGACAATATTTAAACATTCATTCAAACATTTAAGCAACACGAAATACACATATGCCGAATATGAATGACAACGAAACATTTATAATGAAGCGTTCTTTATTCAATAAAACAATAAGTTACATAGTTTCAAACGCGCCCTGCGTTCCAATCTTACAACTATGAAACTCATACGGCGTCACCCTCATCCTCACTCTTCTCAACTTCAAAAGTAGAAAACGGAAAATCTGTACTCCTGTAGCGTGGTGATGCCAAATCAATTCCCGACGCCCGAAGAGCTTCTGCGGCTTGAGATGCCTTGATCCAACCGTGCTTAAACCCACGGTTTTCACATCGGCACACTTC
The DNA here is from genome assembly GCA_030407325.1 of Camellia japonica. Taxonomy (NCBI): domain Eukaryota; kingdom Viridiplantae; phylum Streptophyta; class Magnoliopsida; order Ericales; family Theaceae; genus Camellia; species Camellia japonica. Next base: position 54,540,481 of record JAPPVO010000059.1, on the reverse strand, counting down.
TTCGGCCAATTTTTCCCTGGTTTTCTCGATTCCCACTTTTCGGCCCTCATGGAAACCTTTCTCATAGGCCCTCCCCTTCGCTCTCTCTATTGCGAACATACTTGCCGTCTCTCGATCGGCAAGTATGGAGCTGATAAGCCGACTAGTAACCCTCTCTTCCACAATTGGGTTCGCGTGCGCGGTGGATTGTGCCTGAGCCGCCTTGGTCTTCCTTAGTTCCCGCTCGGCCGCCTCCACGCGGGCCTCCAAACTTTGAATACGTTCTTCCTTCTTCTCCATCTCTTGACGGGCAGCGCACAGTCGCATGCCGACTTCGTAAGCAGTGTAAAGCCCCTTCACCGCGCCGTGAATGCCCTCACGAAACAGCTCGTAGTCCTGTCGACCCAGCATTGATTGCTGAACCTCAGGAGGAAATATTTGTCGGGCAAAGTCGACCGCTACGTCTGGGTCTCGAACGATCGAGTCCGCCTCGTCATGGGTCTATTCTTCACAAATACCGCAAAGCTTAATGGGCACGGATTCGCGTCAGACCTCCTCTCGACTCGGGACTGTGGAGATTTACCCTGCGACTGCTTGTCTCGCCTGGGCGATCTACTGCGACGTCGGGGAGACTGACGCCTCTCTCGACCCCTGGAACTCCTACTTCCTGTACGCGAGGGTTCACCACCTCGATTCATATCTCCGCCCAGCTCAGCTAGGGTCTTCGCTTCCCCTTTACTGTTAAAAAAGAGTCGGTTCGACATTCGCGCAATCAGTCTTCCTCCAGGAGCTCGAGTCAGTTGTCTACCAAGCTCATAAAGGATGTACCTTTGTTCATTTATCCTTCACAGAGGCAGCACGATCGAGGCAATCTCATTAATTGGAGATCCTGAATCGCCCGACGCCGGCTGAGTCGACGGCAGGGGCACGATTTTACCATCTATTCGAATATCGCGAACCGACCTGGGCAAGGGCAGATTCATCAATCTATCCGGCTCAAGTACCCCAGCCGGCTCCCAAATCGATTCTAACCTCTGCAGGAACCGCCTGGGGCAAGGGCAGATTCATCAATATATTCGGCTCAGGTACCCCAGCCGGCTCACGAATCGATTCTCCAAACCTCTGCAGGAACCGCCTGGGGCAAGGGCAGATTCATCAATCTATTCGGCTCAAGTACCCCAGCTGGCTCACGAATCGATTCTAACCTCTGCAGGAACTGCCTGGGGCAAGGGCAGATTCATCAATCTATCCGGCTCAAGTACCCCAGCCGGCTCCCAAATCGATTCTAACCTCTGCAGGAACCGCCTGGGGCAAGGGCAGATTCATCAATATATTCGGCTCAGGTACTCCAGCCGGCTCACGAATCGATTCTCCAAACCTCTACAGGAACCGCCTGGGGCAAGGGCAGATTCATCAATATATTCGGCTCAGGTACCCCAGCTGGCTCACAAATCAATTCTCCAAACCTCTGCAGGAACCGCCTGGGGCAAGGGCAGATTCATCAATCTATTCGGCTCAGGTACCCCAGCCGGCTCACAAATCGACAGTTCATAATTCGAATCCAGTCGGCATGAGAAAGACGAATCAATATTGCCACAGGATATTCAATCTCTAAAGACGAGTCAAAATGTTTCATTAACATAACCACACAAATTGTGTACGAGTAGTAATGAAATTACAAGGAAATTTTCATTAATAAATTGTGCACAAGTTAGTAACCAATTTATACATGAAAACCACCCTGAACCAACAAAACTCTACCAAACAAAAATCAAAAAACTAAATGAATTAGGAAACGCCTCCCAGATCACTCCTCGGTGTCGGACTCAAGGGGCTCAACATCCACTTGCTCGTAAGGAATTGGCAAATCCAATGTAATCCCAGCGGCAGCAAGGGCTTTGAGCCACCCGTGTTTGAACCCCCGATTCTCAAATTTGGGAACTTCATCAACGTATTTCGTGAAGGCGGCTCTTTTTCCAGCCTCAAAAGCCTCAGATTCGGCTTTCTCCTGGGCCGCCTTGAGCTCCTCCAACTGACTCTTCGCCTCGGCAAGTTCGTCTTTGGAGAGCTTGAGCGATTCCTCACTCGCACTCGCACTCGCTCTAGCCTCAGCGTCAGAACGAAGCTATTCGGCAGTGCGAGCCCTCTCCTTCTCCGCTTCGGCTCGTGCGCTCTCCATTGCGGCTCTCATCTTCTCAAACTCAACCCTACTCTTCTGACCGTCCACTTCTGTTTGCAAACGGTCAATTCTGCCAAGAGCATCATGCAGGCGGCGGCCTAAGTCGGCGATCCTGCCGACGGTCTGCAAAGAACAAGCGATCGTTAGATACCTCTATAAAAATAGATTTTAGCGAATTTGAAATCACCTACCAAAAGTGCCGACTGCGCAGACAGAGCCACGGCCATAATATCCGGCACGGCGCAAAAGGTTGCATTGTCAGCCGGCAAGGAAATTGAAGCCGCCAAGCTCAATGCAACGGCCGGATCCTCCATGGCCGAAGCATTGGAAGGAATCGGCGTAGCTCTGATCTTGGGCTGAATAACAATGGGACTAATTTCTGAACTAGCCTCCTCCTCGGCGCTATGTTTTTGGCCGCGTCCCTCCGGAATCAGCCGTTCTTCGCCGGTCTGCTGTTCAACCACTTTTTCCGTTTCGACCGGCGTAACCTGAGCCGTTCCTTCAATAATGGGTACAGAGGCCTTAGTCAAGCTGGGATCGGATTCGGTGGCCTCGGCCTTTTTTCGAGCAGCCATCCGCTCGACATTTCGCTTACGCGCCATTTGCGTAAGGCTTTCCTTTGCCATACCTCCAAAGAAATCGCCGGGTAGATCTCCTAAGTTCGCGAAAATATCCCCGGAAGAAAACTCTGCCCGACCCGAAGCGGATGGTGAGGAAGGCTGGTTGAGTCCGGCAGCCTCGAACGCCGAACGCACGGCCTCATTAACTTCTTCGCCCTCCTCAGTGAATTCTCTGGCCGGGTCGGCAACTACCTCTATCACCGGCTCTGCGTCTTGCCCCGAATCAGAAGCTTCGAGACCAATCTACCTAAGGTTCTTGTAGCTGGGGAAGATAAGAGCCGAGAGGTGCTGATCGCCGGATGGAATTGGGATGTTGTCCGCAGCCGAGAATGTGGTATAAGTGGGTTCGTACCGGAGTAAAATGTGGGCGGCTCTCCCTTGTTTTTGCACGTTTGGGCGACCGAAGTAGTCGAGTGCAGTCTTAATGTCCCTAAGGATCGCGTCGTCAACTGAAGTCAGAATCTTCTTCAATTTGTTACCTGCAAAAGATAAGGAGAGCTTAAGGAAAGAGAGCCGATTAAAAGACAGATCGACAAACATAAGATACTACGTGGCAACCTGGATCACCCTTATGTCTGGGAATGGGGTCTGGGCGATCTTCGCCTTCAGCGAACTCCCAATTACCTCGGACATTGACCATTACATCGTCAACCCTCTTACCAGAACTGGCAAGCATAGTCACCAAATGATGGTCAGTATCCTTGGCCCTGAGGAAGTACCGCCCCAGCCGACCAGAGGATTTGGCTAAAGCATAGCAGTGCCGAATGGCCGGAATTCCGAGATTGATCCTAAGGCGTCGATTCAACTCTATAACCCCCATAATGATTCGAAAGAAATTTACATTGAGTTGAGAAGGAATCAGACTCCAATAGCGAAGAACGGCCCTAAGCAATGGATGTAAGGGGAAACGAACTCCGCCCTCCGCAATGGATAGGAGGGGGAATACGATCGTATTCTGATCCTCTCTCTCCATATCTAGAGTGTTGTCCGTTACGAGAGACAAATGGACGTCACCGGGAATGGAAAAATGTCGCCGGAATCCGAAAATGCGACTCTCAGAAAGGAGGTCTTTCAAGTGTTTAGCCATTCCAACGGGGACCCAAGGATTCGCCGAAAGTAAAAATGATAAACAGAGAATAGGATTACAAAGAAAAGGGAAGAAGACTTACGAAAAGCAGATGAGGCGAAGGCAGACGGACGAAAGTTGCAGAAAATGTGAGTGGGAGGAGAGATGCGCGCTGGCGGTCCAAACGTATCAGATGATCGACGAAATGTGCACCCAAAAGGACTGAAGTTTCAAATCGCAATAAATGCGAGAGACACATGAATGGCGCGGGAAAGTGTAATGATAAACGAAAAGGTGTGCGCCTTCTGACATCCTCTGACGTCTTGGGGAACGCGAAGCCGCCTGATCTATGCTAAGCTTTTCGAATTCTAGACCAAACACGCCGATTAACTACCGTCAATAGGGAGTTCAGGGGGCAATTGTGGGAGCCGAATATATGGCTGAATCTGAAGGGGCATATTTTAGTAGATTGACATTAACCGGCTGCATCCTGCAAACATTAACCGGCTGCATCCTGCAAGACTAGGATGAGCCGAATACAATACGTAAGCCGATTAAGAAAGAATCTTTGAGGCCGAATAAAAGAATGGGTAATGATTGAAAAGTAGGCCCAGGCCCCGAGGCCTCAGAAGGAACAGATATAAATAAAGAAGCAGCGTTCTTGGAATGGTATGTAAGAATCACTTCACTAAACTTAGTAAACAAGCTTTCTTGAGTATAAGAACTGACTTGCCCGTCGGAGTGCTAACCCCGGCACCCCCGACCGGAGTGTTTGTCCTTTCAGGTGACTAGCTGAGGATCAAGAGCGTCTCCCAGGATCTGAAGAGTATTTCCAAAACCACTTCCCCACAGTTATTGTCGGGTGGATTTGGATGAGCAACCTTGTTGAATTGCCAAAGAGATGCTCTCACAAAGAAAAGTGTAGACCTGATTTCTAGAAAAAGAAAATAGAGATGCAATCATGTATACAATAGCATCATATTGATTGAAAATCACCTATTTTGGATGTTTATATATATGGAGATAGAGCATTAAAATGCAATACAAACATGGACATATTTATCAGAATTAATATTCTAATATATTGTTTAAGAGAGAATGATTCTTGTCATTCTTTGTTTTATGCTCATGATCATGGACTTTGAAATGCAAATCATGACTTCAAGCATACTCTCTGTAGAAGGGTCAAGTTGGGCCCATTAAAATTAATTAGGCCCAATCAGAAAGTCCAAGATTGGTGGGCTCAAATTTATCACCATCAAACGGTCCAAATCGCTCTAAGTCTCAAAAAAGTTCAGATCAATGAACTTAGAGACTTAGTTGGGCCCGGACTCGAAAGGGTATTATTGAGCAAGTCTAGAGATCCGAGGCATTCGGGCTTCGAACAGATTCGATCGCAATCTAGAAGCCGCTCCATTGGTGAGTCCCAGAACATTTGCGGATTTGGAGCTTTCTGGGATCAACCCACCAGAATTATAAGTGAGGTTAGAGCCAGAACAAAGGGCCTGGATCCCAAGGACAGGGGGTGAAGATGAATTCACTCATCGGTTGATTTAGCCTATACCCGAGTTGAGGTGGCACGACCCCGGGGGGTCCATGAGACTCGGGAATATCTGCGGCAAGGCCTCCTCTTGGACTACCCCTGACCTTTTGGGATGATTGGGGATTATTGGTTAGGTATGGCTAAGAAGAAGGGTTCGCCGAGAGGTTGATCTCCTCTTCGGGGTTTTCCTCATCCTCGAAGAGGTCACCTCCCCGGACAAGATAGTTAGAGAGAATATCCCCTATGTGCCTTACACATGGGCTTCATCCTACATCATGAGGTGCCTATAAATAGCACCCACCCATAGCTTTACAAATGATGGATTTTGGAGAGACAACTCTTGGAAAAGAACTAATTTCCCTTCTCCATTATCTACCTTGAGAGTGAAAATGGGACATCCATAGGATAGCCTTGCCATTATTCTCTCTCTAACTACTTTGCCTTCTTCTTCACCAATCTTTTATCTCCATCATCTCTTTGCTATTGTGTTTCTAGTTGTGATTGTTAAAGAATCTAAGCCTCTCATCATTTCTAGAGAATTCGAGTTTTCTTTAAAGATCTTCGAAGATCTTCAAATTTTCCGACAACATTCTTGAACCCTCTCATATATTTGGCGACTCTGCTGGGAAGGCGAAATGGTTAATGGTCTCAACAAGATCCAAAACTCACACAACTCCAGCAAGGATGCAGGAGAAGATGAAGTTCACCAATAAGGATCCTCTAATGGTGGTCATGATAGGACCATGGCTCCAGATCAACCACTTTTGCTCGAAGCCATTCAAGGACTTCAGAATACCAGCAAGAGATTCTTACCATTCTTCGGAATCTCGCTCACACTATGTTGGTGATGAGTTCTAGTTTTGCCCCGGCGCCAAATAGAAATCAAATTGGAGGTGGAGCTATCCTCGCCGGAGTGCAAAATCAAACCTAAGGAGAAGTAGGCCACAGCTAGCCTGTGGCTCATGGAAACACAACAGCGGCAACACATGCTCAAACCTCAGTAGGCGGTAGTAGTTTGCCCACGTGCTGGGCTCTATGGTGTGCCAAACCAAGATACAATGGTGACTAGGGGAGGTTTCGGTGTAATGAATGGCGCTCTAGCGACTGTTGGTGTCCAAATAAATATAAGGGGCATGATTGCACAAAAGGGAGCTTTGCCCATACCTAATCTCATTTCACCAACAGTAAACGCTACTCAGGTACCAAGCGAGCCTCCTTTGGTGCCGATAACAAATTTGCAAGCCCAACTCGATATAGTTGTGATGTGCAATGGACTTTATGAAACTCAATTCAATATCCCATCACCAAATGGCTTGTCCATAGGTGTCGATGGCCAGTATCGTCACGTATCTTCACCAATGGTGAATTCTCAACACCATAATGGCCAAGCCGCTCCTAGCTTAGTCTTCAGGTCCATAAGCCAAGTTCCAGGAATGCCACCATCAAATTCTCTCCCTTAATAATTTCTCACTCTTGCAGATGTGCAAGCTATGTTCGATCTCGAACAAGGCAAGAGGACTTTACCCTCTTTGCTCGACCCAGATGTCAAGCCACCATACCCTATTGAGATGTTGAGTTATCCATTCCCCAAGGGGTATACGGTGCTGATGTTCATCAAATTCAATGGCAAACAAGGAAATGCTTGAGAACATGTTGTGCGGTTCATCGAGACTCTAGGTATTCATGGTTCAAACCACGTCCTTCAGTTGAAAGAATTCTCTAAGTCCCTCACTAACCGAACATATAGCTGGTATGTTAACTTGGCCCCAAACTCCATCCGAAGTGAGAGGAGATGGTCAACGAATTCCACGCCAAGTTCTTTCAAGTGGCTGAGAAGGTGACCACACTTACATTGTGTAGGGAAAAGCAACGAGAAAGTGAGGACATCCTTGACTATGTCAAAAGGTTTCAGGACAAGGCTGTGGATTGCCATGAAACTATGAAGGAGAGTTATCTGGTTCAAATCTGCCTAGAAGGGGCACTGAACAGATACAAATTGTTTCTAGTTAATCACAAGCTACCCACCTTCTCGGCACTAATAGAAGCAGCTCGGAACATTAGCACTCCCCAGGTTTAGGAATCTGGATTTAAAGCCAATTTCAAAACTAGCTTCAAATCGTCTTATGGACCTATCACTGCTGTTGCCTTCGCTCCCAATACCCGGAAGTCATAAGGAGGGGGTCACAGAGGCCAGAAGAGGAAACAATATAGTGGTGAAAAGGGCAATGTTTCTTATCCATATGGAATCGAGGAGGTAAAAGATCTAGTTAAGGAATGGGTGGTCGACAGAGAGCTAAAATTGCCTTATGTTGAGGAAGTCTTATTAAAGAAGGACCATGAGAGCCCCAAGTTTTATGTCTATCATCGCACATTGAAACATCCAATAGAGAAGTGTTGGACTCTCAGGAAAATTTTCAGAGATAAAGTCGAGGCAGACAAATTGAGGTTCAAAAAGTAAGGAACTCAAGACATCCGAGAACAACCATATCCTCAACACCGAGACAATGGCAAGAATGTTGCTATGATAGCATATGAAGGCCTGATGATTGAGGCTATTGCCAATCTTGATGATGATGATTATTATCTGGATGACACCTTCGAGCCCGAGGGTGAACAAGTTTATTATGGAAGTTCTCTCGATCCAGAGGGCAGAGCCTCTATGGCTCATGTCAAAGGTCCCTTCGATCCAGAAAGAGGAGAAAAATACTACGGAAAAGGAAGACACCATTTTTATATGGCATCCTATTTTGAAGAGACCGAGGAGATGGTTAACTATGAGCCTCCAAGAGTGGAGAAAGATCCAGATCACTACACCAAAACCCTGCAAGACTGTGTAAAGTTCAAGCAATTCTTTAACCAACTTGGACTTTCCAGAGAGACAAGAAAAAAAAATCACCAAGGCCATCATCAATATAGCTGAGGCACACCATGAGGAATGCATGTCAACTAAGGGATCCATCCCGAGGAAGGAAAAAGAGCAATCTAGTGCCATTACTTTCTCTGAGACTAACCAGAAGTATCCCTTTTCTCACAATTGCCCACTTTATGTGACTGCTTATATTAACGAGGTTGAGTTCAAAAGGGCCTTTCTAGACAGTGGAGCCTCTACCAAAATTATGACCCGTGTTACTCCAGAGAAGGCTGAAATCTCTAAAGACCGCATTGTGAAGCAATCGATAGTCATCACTAGCTTTGGTGGAGAAATGAGAGTTACTATGGGATATCTAATAGTTGATTTAGCTGCCAAAGAGATTCACTCAACCACCAAGTTCCATATTATCGATTCCAAGGAAAACTATCACATCATTTTAAGGAGGACCTAGATGCATAGATATGGGGTTATACCATCGAGTTATAATCGGTGTGTTATGGCTAAATGGGGAAAGAAGACGGTGACAATTCAAGCTACAGAAAGGCCTTTCGAGACTTATGAAGTTCATTATTCTGATGCCATCTACTTCACCGAATTGTCCGTCGAAGAAAGTCCCACCGCCTCTAAGCCTCTGGGGGTCAAAATTCCACGTTTGGAGGATATCAAAGATGACAAGGAGCCAAAAGCAGAATCAAGTAAGTGGACGACGTCTCGACCAAAAAGTTCGCCTATTCCTCAGAAGGTGATGAAAGTCCGAGAATGAGGCAAGATGGTGTACTATTTGTGAAGGTACAGGGAGTTGGTTTCTTTAGCAACCGACTTTGAATCAAAAGAAGAGCCTCCTGACGATGACATAGTAATAAAGCCTGAAGTGGCTCCAGAATGCATGCAAGACGGGCTTCAGCCTCAGCCCGAATAACTTGTTGAAATACATCTGAGTGATGGGAAAGATGCTCCAAGGCCAATATTCATAAGTTCGAGCCTTAACTCAGAAAAGCAGGAGCAGTTGTTAAAGTTGATAAGTCGGTACTAAGATGTGTTTGCTTGGTCATATAAGGAAATGCCCGGACTAGATCCTGACCTAGTCTTCCATTATCCTAATGTGTTCCCAAACTCCAAACCCATCAAGCAAGCTACTCAAAAATATCATCCAAATCTCGAAGAGAAAATTAAGGGTTAGATTGAAAAACTTCAACAGGCAGGTTTTATCCGACAAATAAAGTACCCCATGTGGTTGGCCAACATATGCCAGTAAAGAAGAAAAATGGTCAAATTAGAGTATGTGTAGACTTTCGAGATCTGAACAAGTCCTGCCCGAAGGATGAATTTTCTCTACCTCACATCGACACTTTCGTGGACTCCACCTCAGGACACCAGATGTTCTCGTTCATGGATGGATTCAACGAATACAATCAGATTAAGATACAAGGAGGATGTAGAAAAGACTACTTGTAGAACACCTCTCGGAAACTTCTTCACTACAGTCATGCCTTTGGGACTCAAGAATGCTAGAGCAACCTACCAAAAGGCTATGACTGCAATCTTTCATGACATGATCCATCATGAGTTGGAAGATTATGTTGATGATCTAGTAGTAAAGTCTAAAAAAAAAGAGGACCATCTTCGAGACCTTGAGAAAGTATTCAAGAGGTGCTAGAAATTCAAAATGAGGATGAATCCTCTCAAATGTGCTTTTAGAGTGACGACCGAGAAGTTTCTCGAGTTTCTTGTACATAGACATGGTATCAAGACAGATAAAGACAAGGTCAAATCTATTAGAACAATGCCTCCCCCGCATTCTCAGAAGAAGTTCAATAAGTTCCTCAGGAAGGTGTCTTATATTCAGGTTTATTCCAGCACTTGCAAAGATTTCTGCCCCCTTCAACTCTTTGTTAAAGGAAGACGCCAAGTTCGAGTGGAACCAAGAGCACCGAAAGGCCTTCGAGAGAATCAAGGCAACCTTGATCTCACCTCAGACCATGATAGCGCCGTAGCCCAGGGTGCCTCTAATGTTGTACCTAACTTCAACCCCCAAGTCCATAGGGGCATTATTGGTCCAAGATACAGATGGAGTAGAACACCTGGTGTATTACATTAGCCAAAAAATTCAAGGAGCAGAAGTCCGATATACTCCGGTGAAGAGATATTGTTTAGCTTTGGTATTCATCGCCCAAAAGCTCAGACATTACTTCTTAGCACATCAGATTCAGATTGTTACCAGAAGTGATCTAATTCAATACCTCCTCAGTAAGCCTGCTCTAACTGGGAAGGTGACAAGATGGTTGTTAGCACTAGGTGAATTCGAGATCACATGTGTAACTCCCAAGGAAATCAAAAGCCAAGCCTTAGCCAATCTCCTTGCGTAATTTCCAGGTGGCGATTATGAACCAGTGAATGAAGAATTAAGAGGAGAAATGCATGCAACTATGTTTTCTGAGGAAAGCTTTTGGATATTGAGCTTTGACGGAGCAGCAGCCAGAGGGAAAGGTGAAATCGGGATAGTCCTTACATGCAAAAGTGGGAAAAAGTTGTATTTGTCTTATAAACTGGACTTCCATTGTTCGAATAATGAAATCGAGTATGAGGCTCTTATTTTAGGCCTGATAGTAGCTGAGAAACATAGTATCAAGAATATTCGGATTCATGAGGACTCGAAGCTGATAGTGAAGCAAGTTTTAGGACAGTTCGTCCTAAAAGAGCTTGCCTTGGCCACATACCGAACGACGATTCAAAGGCTTCTTGACAAATTTTAAAAGGTCAAAATAGAGCATGTGCCTCACTCCGACAACAAGTATTCAAATGCCCTCGCAACACTAGGGGCAAGAGTTGACATTCTAGAGGAGGAGGCAACAATTGTTATCAAGAAGAGAACAGAGCCTTCAATAATACCCAAGAACAAAGACCTTCCGAAGGACTGGAGATAAGAAGTCCTCGAACAACTCAGAAGAAAAATCAAAAAATTGACTATGGCCAAGCTTGCTCAATTCCTAATTACCGGATTTCTAGCCTAGTGTATTGGCCAACAAGAAGCAAGCTTCTGACTACAACAGATTCATGAAAAGTCCTGCGCAGACAGGGATATTAGTCTGTACAGAAGGATTCAAAGACAAGGCTACTATTGGCCCACGATGGAGAAGGCCTCAAATCAACTACAGAAAGAATGCCCCAAATGTCAGTCATACATCCAGGAGGATTAGAGTTGCTTCAGAATTGATACCCCCGATTGGAGACAAGTCTACTGTAGACGTCCCCGAACGTCCCGGGAGGGAAATCCCGTTTTGTTCATTTGGGCTCACTACAGTTCAGGACTCAATGTCACGGTCCTGTATCTAATCTCGCAGAGTGCAATGCAAGACCGATGAATCATCAAAGAGTCCAAATCCGGCAAATCGTTTTGAAAAACAGATTTTTGAAAGAAGTGCCAAACATGGACTGCTTTGCCAGATACAGAGTCGCCACCTAAATATTTTATTTTGGGAAATTTAGGAAACCCTGACTCGTTGCCTAAGGCCACGTGTCCGTCATCACCAAAGTTGTCTCGGCTCGAGAACTTGGGTACGATTGGGGAAGGTCACTTCGTGAGCACCCCCGCTCGCCCAATCAAAGATCGGCCTCTACTGACCATGATATCGAGTTTTGAAAACGTTATGTGTTCTTATTCCGGTTATTAGCCTAGATTTACTATGTGATGCGCACAGCATACAAGTATAGACTGGATCGCCTGAATTGGAATGAAACAACTCATGTTTGTTTTGAAAACGGTTTGCTACTCGCAAGTAGGCTAAAATGCGGATTTGCCACCCTCGGGTGGGCTTAGAAAACATGATGATTTGCCACTCTCAAGTGGGCTTAAAACTCACAGTCAATGAATTGTTCCAATCCAAATAACCCAACCTTCACCCACAGGCATTCAGGCAGTTATATCACATAAGCAGGTAGCCTCATGGTAAGCATGCTATCATGGCAGTCACTCACACACATGCAAGGATGCTAAAGCGTAAATACTTACCGAGTACTCCAAGCGAAAACAGAAGCTATGTTAGAAATCCATGCATGATCCTAACTATACAGAAATGCCCAATGCAACACATGCAAAAATGCAACTAAGATAGGCTCGGCTATTCTAAGATGGCATATGGTAATGCTACAGCTAACACATATTCAACTAGGAATTGAAATACAATGCAGTTAGTATGATGCGCCGAGCCCGGTGCATGCAATACAAATAAATGAATGCAAACATGCAAGCATAAGTATGCTAATTGAAACATGCCCTAATCTAACCATCATAAGCTGGTAAATAAAAGGGAGAAAGACGTGGGGTTGGAAGTCAAACATCACACACACGCACACTTATTACAAAGTTCGCCCTCTCGCGGAGGGTTCGAATAAATAATACAAGCCGCCTAATCAACTAACTCACGAGCTAATTAATTATTACAAAACCGAATTAATAACTAGCTACTACTAATTATTACACAACTACTAACTAACAAGTAAGCAGTAAATGAATGCTATTCCAGCTCTGTTTGGAGAAGAGGAAGGTATGCATGCTCGCTTCGGTTCTTCGCCTCGAAACACCTTCTGATTGCTCTTTAGAGGCTCTGTTTGCAGGGTGTCTTCCAGTGTTTGTTGTTGGAACTTACCAAAACACTACTGGGGGATTCACCAGTGGCCTGCCGGCCATGAAAGGAGAGATGCTGGCCAACAACAGGGCACTGCCGGCCAAGGGTGTGACACTGCCGGCCATCAGTGGTGCACTGCCGGCCACTGGTGTGCTGTGACACCAAGCTGCAACAAAGCACAAAATAGAGAGAAGGGAGGGTCTCCCAAGGGCATGTATGCACTATGCCACCCCATATCACCTCAAAACATCAAGAGAGAGGCATAGTCGGATCCATGACCATCAATCACGCATCCTGATGCATGATGGCCAAAGATCCAACTTGTGCAAATCAATATGAAAACGAATGCACAAATAAAGCAAGTAAAGCCTAGAACTCTATCATGAATAATCAAGAGCTTCGGTGGCCAAGAATTGAGACACGTTCCATCACTCGGAGTATGAAACGCCCCTCGTTCCTCGTGCTCGGATTAACACTTAATCCAAACAATGCAACACGTAAGGATGGCAAACATGCAATATGAATAACCTAACAAGGCTAATGACATGCAACAAGCACATAGGCATGATGTGAGGTGACAACCTTGGACAACATGGCAAAATGCAATATGAACATGCAACAACATGTAATAGGGCTAGCATGCGACAACATGCAAAGATGGAGCACGCATACAACAATATGCAAGACAGGCATGCGACAACATGCAAAGGGATGGACTTAAACTAATGTGGGCAGCTCTCAACTAAGCCCAAATCAGTGGCCAAAAGTGATGAATTGATGGCATGAAAAGCATGAAATGGCAAGGCAAACATGTATGCCAAGTGGCTCAAGTATTAAGGCACAAAGAGGACAACTCTTAAGCACACTTAAGGAGCAATAAACACGGATGTATGACAATGAGGCAAGCTTTGAAATCTCATGTAAAGTGATGCCAAATCAAATCAACAATGCAAGCGTAGCATATTATGATGCTCAAAGCTCAAAGTGAGCAAAGGGACTTAAGCCATGGCCATACAAGGCAAACCCCAAGGGGCCGAGGGGACCTAAAACAGTCCTAGGGTAGGTCCAAACAAGACCAAAACTAAGCTCAAAGCTAGCCAACCTAGACTAGAATACAAAGCCAAAAACATGGACCATGCAAGGCTTTAAAGAGGCAATGCACTACACCTATTGAAACCAATCGTGGCATGACTTGGACAACATAAAAAAGAGTTACATCATGGCATAATAAGACCCAAAATGCACTGAAATGATGAGCCAAAGGCTTAGGCTTAATGGCATGTACAAAAGTCAATTCTTGAGGCATAAAGCACAAGCTCTATAAAGCATTCAAGGCATGTCAAATGCAAGTGCATGACAACATTTCATGGACTAAAATAGCATATGGAATGAGGGCAAAGCATGCAAACATCACATGTATGGCATGGTAGGGGCCTCAAAACCCAAGACTAGCCTAAGCATTTACACTATAGCTATACAAAGCACGAGTGATATGGCCATGGCAGCCTAAAAAAGCCCTAGGACAACCCAAAATAAGAATAAAATCATGTTAGAGCAAAGCCAAAATATGCTAGTATGATGAGTCAAAACATCATGCACAAAGGGCTAGTAAACAAGATTTGTTCTACGCCTATATGGAGCATGCAAAGGATGATCAAACCAACTATGGATAGGGTCATGACATGCCAAATGATGACCAAATACATGCTGAAATGTAAACCAAACAAGCTAACATGACATGGCCAAGCATGGAGCATATGAAGCTAGTTTAGGAGATTTACACTACAAGTGTATCATGCAAGCATGGAGTGACAAAACCAACCCAAAACAGATTCATGGCATGGTAAAACATCACCAAAAACCCACTGAAATGGACTCAACACAAGCTAAGCACACATGCTACTTTGATGAGCTATGAATGGAGTTACACAACACATACTAGATGCATGCAAAATATGACCAAACTAGCCATGGACAGGGTCAAGGCAGGTCCTAAAAGTCACCAAAATAGGCCTGAACCAAGCCTCAAAAATGCATGGAGGGATGGTCCTTTGGAAGGCCAAAAATGCAAGCAAAGAGGAACCAAAAGAGAGGGGGGCACCCCCTCTGATTAAGGACCTCAAAACTACACCTTTACCACTGAAAATCCATTGGATTTCAGTGGTAAGAAGGCCAAACCAAGGCTAGCTCAGAGACCTCAAGGAATGGCTTAAAACAAAACCAAACAAAGCATGCAAGGGGGTTACACACCCCTAGCAGCAAAAAGACCTTAAACAAACTTCAAAACCACTTAAATACAAGACTTTTTTCAGTTATAAGCAAATCCCAAATCAATATTCAAGGAGGGCTAAAGTGAGGTACAAAAAGGTGCAAAAATGGGAAAAATACTCACCCTTGAAGACCCTCTTCGAAACCAGCAACTTCAGGGGGTGGAAACCAGTTTTCAGACCTCAAGAAGACCTCCCAAGAAGCTTGGTCCAATGGTGGTGGTGTATCTCTATGTGTTGTAGTGTAAAAGTGCAAGGAAAATGGACTAAAACCACAACAATATAGAGAGAGAGCAAGAAATATAGAGAGAGAGAGAGCTATATCTCTTGTCAAAGTGCTGAACCCCTATTAAGGAGAGAGGGCCTCTCCTTATATAGAGGAAAATCAATTCAAAGCTTCTTGAACAAGCTTGGCAAGAGCTTCCTCCCTCCATACACGTGAATGGAGGGGAAATTAAAGGATTCCAGCTGGCTCAAAAGATCTGTTGTGAAACCTACTGAGAGAGGGGTACTGCCGGCCATTAGTGATGGTAGGCAGTGGCTCATTGATGGCCGACATTGGCCAATCATGGCCGACATTGGCCAATCATGGCCGGCACACTCCTATAGAGGCCGGCAACAAAAATCAATCCTAGTCCCCGTTTTGAAGAAAGCCTAAATCCTTCATCTGGATGCCTTTTCAGGTCATTCTTGTGTGCAAATTGAAGCCCGGAAGTAAGCTTTCCAATGGTGGCAGCCTTGCATCAAAACTCCATGTGTGCTAAGAGATATCCCTCTTTTAGTGAAGACTGCCCAGTTTCGGTCCAACCGAATTGATGCCCAACTTCCAACAACCATATCTCTCCCATCCGGACTCGACTCGAGGAGATTCTTGAATGAAAATTGAAGCCCCAGAAGTAAGCTTTCCAACGGTGGTGGCCTCATAGCTGAAATTCAAGTATTCAAAAGGATAGGCCTGATTTGGCTCTCTTAACGATTCATGCCCAACTCCTTCACCAACTGGGTTTTTTCTCTCCTCTTCTCTTTTCTTCAACTCCAAACCCATAAACAAGGTATTTTGAAAGATTCTTCAAAGAGTTCATCTCTCTTTCATTCATTTCCACTTTGTCCTTGCTCGGTTTGCCGAAAAACGCAACATTTAACAAAATGCGAGCGTCGGAACATCGTAGGAACTTTATTTCAAAAATATTTTGAAAAAGAGGGTTTCAAGGTCTCAAAATCTTTTGATCAAGATAGTTTTGGTCCAAAAAGGGGTATGAAGTTGGGATTTGACCCTCTCCTTGCCAAAGAAATCGAACCCTTGCACTGCATAACTTTCACCACCAAGTAAACCGTCAGTAGCGGCGTCCAAGTCTTAAGGGCGGTCAAAAATGGGGTGTCTACATCTACATTGACTATCTCAATGAGGGGACATTACCTGAGAACTCGAGGGACATTGTACATCTCAAAAGGAGAGCAAGATGGTATTTTCTTGATCAGAACAAGCTTTACAGAAGAAGCATTGAGGCCATTCCCCTAAGATGTCTTTCCAAGGCGGAGTTGGATCTAGTCCTCGAAAGAGCCCACGAAATTGAACATCAATGAGGGGCTCAGTTGTTCGAGCAACTGATACACCTCGAGTATTATTGGCCAACCATGGAGTCATATGCCCCTCATTACATGAAAAGGTGCCAGACTTGTTAGAAGCACGAAAACTTGATCAACTCATCAGCCGTAGATCTGCACAGCATCTGAACACCGTGGCCAATTCATACTTAGGCTTTTGAACTTATAAGGCCTATCTCTTCACTGTCAAAAGGGTATAAATGGATCCTCAAGGAAAATATCATTTGCAGGTTTAGAGTACCAAACACCATCCTTTTGCACAATGGCACACCTTTCATAAACAAACATGTAAAGAGCCTCCTAGAGACTTACCAAGTGAAGCATCACAAATCCACACCCTATTACCCAAAAGGAAACGAACAAGTGGAGGCCATGAATAAGACATTGATAAGGATTTTGAGTAAGATGATGGATGAATTCAGTGGGACCTGGTCTGAACAGCTGATAGCAGCCCTATGGGCATATCTCACCTCAAAGAGAAAGCTAACTCAAGCAACTCCTTACTCCCTTGAGTATGGGTTTGAGGCAATGTTATCTATAGAGTTGGAGACACCATCTGCCCGAATGGCTCTCGCCACAAGAATGGTACTTGCGCCTCCAACCACCAGACTGGAGACATTAGAGAAAAAACAAGACAGGGCTGCAAAAGTCATGGAAAGGTATCATGAGTCCATCATCCTAGCCTATAATCAGACCATGGTGCCAAGAAAGTTCAAAGAGGGTGATCTAGTGTGGAAGATCGTAGACCCAATCATGCGAGGACAACCCCTGCCTAAGTTTTCTCTGAAATGGGAAAAGCTCAACAGGGTGATCCAAGCAAGCTCAAGCGAGTACTATAGGCTCGTGAGAGTTGAAGATGGCTTCCGAATAGGCCCACTCAATGCAAAGTTCATCAAGTGTTACTACCCATAAATAGACTCATTTCTGTTAAATCTCGTTTTCCATTTTCTTGCTTTACCTAAAAATTATATTTCCCTTATGAAAAGGTTGATTTCCTATATGATGTATATGTCTATTCCATCACTTGTGATGAAAATTTTATACTTTTGTTAAGAAAGTTGAAAAAGTAATGAGAATATTTCAGCTTTTATGAATATGTACATGTGAGTGTTATTTCCATTATGTCATTTGAGATAAATGTTTTATCAAATAGAATGAGAAAATAGTGAGAAAATCTCCAAGAAAACCAAAGACTTTGTCATTTCATTGCATTGTCCTAGATAAAACATTTTTTATCGAAAGGGGCAAGAAAGTAATAAATAAATAAATAAAAGAAACTCAATCTCTTCTGAAAACTCCCTCGAAGAAGCTGTCCGTTACATCTACATCCCGAGGACAAGCAGCAGAGTGTGCCTCTAAAGCCTACAAGGCTCGAGCATAGCCCGACTCAAGTTCACGAAGAGTTGCGTTTGTCTCATCTATAGACGTTCGATAAGAGGCAAGCACAAACAAAATTTCTACCCGGCAACTAGCGTTCGAGGCTATATCCAGGCACTTCCGAAGCCACAATAGATCCACTTGGTGATTCTTCTTGTCAGAGATCCCCTGATATGTTGTCTTGACTACTTTCTTATTAAGGTTACATAGCCGTTGCATATCCAAGCTATATAGGATAGTGGTAAAAGACTCGAGAAGAAAAGTCTGAATGAGCGGACATTGGCAAGCAAAGGAAGCAAAGGTCTCAAGGTAACTCAAATGCACAAGCTATAGAATTGACGCAAACTCAGGAGCTACCCAATAGTGAAGAAATGGTACTTTGCCAGAAGACACCCTGGGGCTGGGAAGTTATTAATTTCAGGAACCTCTCCAATTTTTATCGAGTTAGATGAACCACCCGGAGGGGTAACTTCTAGGAGAAGTCCCGAGCTTGAGAATACAGTCTGATGAAAGGAAAGACCGTAAACATCACTAAAGTGAAAATCACTGAGATTTAGATCCAAAACATTCGAAGGCACTTGTGATGAAGAGCCCCTAGCAGTCATCTCAAAAGCAGGTGTGTCCCCTCGAGAATGAGAGCCATGAGGAGTCCCAAAGAGAGTCGGAGCAGAGTCTGAGGCGAGTGAAGGCAAGACCCCTATAGCGGCTAACACTGAAGAAAAGATAAGGAAGTCCTATTAGGGGCAGAGAGCAGTAAAGCCATTTGAGCAAGAAGCTCTCATAGATAGAAGTACATGACAAACTTCATAAAGGAAGATTACCTGAAGAAGAATCATTATGCAAAGATGGGACCACTGGAGGGCTCCTAGCATTAACAAAGTCACTTGGTTGTACGGAGGGCACCTGATCGATCTCAATAACTCATGAAGCCAGAACGGTAGCATTTATCCCGAGGGAGGAAGGAAAGACGAAGGAAGAGAATCACCATAAGTGCCAGAGCGAGTTTCAGAGACTTCTAGCACATCCACTTCCACACTACTCTCAGAGGTGCACCTCATTTCTACACCATCTTTGGAAGTGTGTCCCTCGGCACCACTAGAAGCACATCTCACGTCTGCATTGCCTCTAGAAGCATGTTCCTTGGCATCAGTCCCTTGAATAATCTTAGCACCGGAGCCATGTTTCTCAACAATCTCAGCACTAGAGTCACGTTTCTCAATAATCTCAATATCAGGACAGTGATCCTCGACAACCTCGTCGTCAAGACGGTGCTCCTCTCCTACAACTGAGCGATGAGGGAAATATCTGACAGATGGGGAGGCATCCTCAGTCACAATAGATCGATGATGACACATATGCGAGACAAAGTAACAAAAGTGATCAAAAAACTCAGCCTCATCATCATCTATAGCTGCTACTAGAGGGGTAGGAATCTTCACAAGCCTTGCAAACAAAGGAAGAGTGTCACCCAGGTCTGAGTCCAGCCCGGTAGGGGTAACTTGGCCAATATTTGCAGTACCAAGAACATCAATAACCGCAAGATCAAAAGATGGAGTAGGGTCCTGTACAGCAGGGAAAGTAAAGAGTATTAATTTAAAAAGATATAGCCGAAAGAAGGAAAATAACTACAAATCAGTGGAAGAACTAAGATGTCTATCTAATACCTGATGGAGCCTTTTAGAAAGTCGAGGAGGAGAAGGACTAGCATCAAAGGCCCGCTTATGGGCCATCCTCTTGAGGTGGGTCATTCGAGGACCAGAAGCCTTATTCAGAGGGCCTGACTCTAAGATAGCAATTGCCAAGCTAGTAGTAGATATTCGAGCCGGAGGGTCAGTCGGAACGGATGAAGCGAAGAAGCTCTCATATATATGTTCAGATTTTTTACTCTCAAGCAACCGAAGAGATGAGTTCTTCTTATAAATCAATAGAGGCAAATATCTAGTCAGTTTACTTTGGACAAACTCAATAAATGCGTCAATGTTCTTCCGCTAATATCTCCTGAACGAGGGAGTGAAACCCCCTACCTAACTTGAACCCGGTAGTATCAAAGAGCCAGATATAGGAAGTTGGGCGTGTACAAGTCCGCGAGTAAAGCGCTCGTAGCTTTCCAAAAAAGACAATAAAGGAGGTGCCAGCCCTGGGCACACTAGTCAAATCAAAATTGGCAGGCTACTCTGTCAGGTCTATAGACGGTGCTATCGAGGCCTTCCTCATGCCATACTGGTAGCGAGCTGGGATGAACTACTATCAACATATCAACAAGATGCGCATAAATACCCTTTGGCAAAGGAAATGACACTAGTCAGAGGGAACAATGATAAATAAGTGGCCTTACCACACCCACTGGTGGACATACATAGGGGCGTGCCACAAAGCGCCGAGGATCATTCATCAAAGTATTCAAGGATATGGTGGAAATGACACGTGACCTGTGTGTGATCAACGGCTCGCAACTCTTTGCCTTCTCAAATGTGCGAGACCTGTCCTTTCCAAGCACAAGGATACCCTCTTTATCTACTATCTCCCGAAGAACTTCTACCTCGAATACAGTTGGAGTAGGGGCACACTTTGGGAACCTCTCAAAAAAGAAGCAGAGTAGGAACTGATTGTAGACGAAAGAGACAGGCTCATACTGACCCACAGAACATACCATGTCTCGATATAGTAGATCCAATCGGTAATACAAGTTCCCAAGAAATAGTGGGGCTAAGGGGATCCGATCTCCATTGAAGAATCTAACTGCCAGTGGGAAGACAAAAGGATTGAGAGAATCTGGAGGTGTGCTCAGAAGAATGAAGAAGGAGAGAAAACAAGCCAGAAATCCTAGAAAATAAAGCCTAGAACCATACATCGGGCCGCCCTCGTACTCTTGAGAACTAGGGTCACCATCTCTAGCTAGGGGCTGAAGATCTCTGAAGAAGTAGTGAATCCATGCAGTGCAGGAGGCACAGTCTGTCCTCACTCACTTAGTTCTCCTCGCTGAACCATCAAATATAGAGCTCCACCAACCACAAGCTTGAAGATTTTGTTTTAAGGGCTGGATTAGAGAATCATCCTCAGGGGGTATCGGCTCAGGGCAGAAGGCATCAAAGCCAGTCACTTCTAGGCACAACAACATGAACACATCCTCAAGGGTGGGTCCCATCTCATGCTAGCCAAGTATGAAAGTGTGTGTCTCGGTGCTTCACCGGAGAGCCATGGCTTCAAGGCTAGC
Source organism: Camellia japonica (assembly GCA_030407325.1). NCBI lineage: Eukaryota > Viridiplantae > Streptophyta > Magnoliopsida > Ericales > Theaceae > Camellia > Camellia japonica. The sequence continues at coordinate 54,519,134 of JAPPVO010000059.1, read as the reverse complement.
ATTGTTGCGGTGAATAGATAAAGATCAAGATATCTTCATTGGAATCAACAACCGAGCCTCCTGAAGCCGCTGACAGAGACCCTTGTCCGAGAGGACATCATCGACCCACTCCTGCCAACCAACGGGAGGGTTAGAGAAAGCCTTGAACTAGGGATGGTAGTGAAGGAAATCCCCTCGCTCAATCATAAAGCATAACACCGAAGAAGGGGAAATGAGGGTCCCATGTCTGGAATTAGTATCCTCAGAAGGACACAATGGAGCCCCCTTTAGAGGTGGAAGTGAAGCAGTGGAGGTAGCTGCTCTCCAAAATGGGTCTTTTCGGCCAAAATAAGGAGATTTCCTCCACTCGAGAAGACATATAGCTGAAATAACTAGCATAAGAATGAGGAGACGACTATATCAAATTCAGAATAGCAGAATTGAAGCAACACAAATTAATAGAAATTCAAACGAAATTTCGGCATCAACTACTTGTTTCTCGGAGAATTCACAATGTAACAAATTCTACGAGGAATTTTACATCAGCACAAATTCAAGCTCTAAAGCAGTGCTTTCCAGAATCAAACTCTATAACAAAAAATTGCACAAGGATAAAAAAAAATTCAACAGCTCTACAACCTCCAACATTGTGTAAAATTCATGTTTACGGTAACAAGTCCAGAATCAAATATTCATGACAACAAAGCCAGGATCAGGAACCCATTTCCTCAAGATAGCAAATAAAAAATTCAATCACTCTCAAGCTCTACAAATTTCAACATCAATGGGAGTCACAACATCAAAGTTCTATTCAAGCTCCTCAGTGGAGTTTCAAATCACAAGCATCAAGTCCCAGTAAATCAAAGTTCCTAAGCTCAAAAAAAATATATCTATCATAATAAGAGATTTTGAAAGGGGGTTTCACAAAAGGCTTGCTTACGAATCAAAAAATTACAAAAAGGGGAAAAGTATGATAAACAAAGATTATCCAGTTGATTAAAAGTAAAGAAAAAAATTCAAAAATACTTACCTATAGACTTACAAGCGGCAAAAGGAAAATGGAGCAAATCAATGAAGGGTTTGAATCAACACAAACCGAAATCAGCAAGAGGAAGCTGGGTGAAAAGCAGCACCAGTGAGCATTAGTGTGGTTTGAGGTCGGCATGGATGACCCACGACAGAGCTGAAATCAGCAAAAAAATGCAAACCATGAGGCATACGAAGGTGCGAGCTGAACCACAGCGCAACAACCGCTGGAGAAGGTCAACGGCACCGTGTACTAACTGTCATAAGTGAGTTGATAAGGCTAGTAGGCTGCGCCGCCTAGTTGTCGCGTTGTCGGCAAGCTAAACGGCGCTAGGTAAGACTACACACATCGCGTTAAGTGGGCGACGTACGTGGTTGACGCTGAACAGTCGAGGCTGGAAGCAACAGTGGTCTGCAATAGAAGGCAAAGTTGCAGCAGAAAGAGACCAATAGCAGCTTGAGTCACGACGTCTGCAACAGGCAGAGCTAGAACAGGACGTCGGCAGTGCAAGCGAGCGTCAATGGAAACATCGCAATAGAGTTAGTGTCGGAACTAGCCAATGGTGGAGTGGGTCTTTGGTGACGACGATGGTGCCTGGAGCTGCGACGACGATCGGGGTGCAAATGTCAGTGGTCTTTAGTAGTTGCAAAGCTAGCTGGTCATGATTGTCTTTGGTTTGTTGAAGAAGATGCAATCTTAGAGAGAAAGTGTGCCGCTGGGTTTTGAAAAAAAAAAAAAAAAAAAGTAGAAGAGATAAGAATTAGGGTTTGTACTTTTCCTTAGAGAAAGAGGTGTGATTTTGATCCCTCAAATATTCTAAGAGCACATATATATATATATACATGTCATGGGGCCTTTTGTATTATTAAAAAAAAAAAAATACACACAAAAAAAACATGGGCTTTATCTTTTCAAGAGTATGAAAATGAGTTTATCAGCTTTCTTTTACTTGGAGTGAAAATTATTCAGATGTTCCAAAAAAAAAAAAAAAAAAGCTTTCTTTCTTATTAATCCTTGTGAGACCATGAAATATCCTCTCACATGGATGTTGTAGAGATCCAACGAAGAGAAGAGCTTCACCCCTATAGATTTGCAATGATGAACATAGTTGGTGCCATCCAACCGGGGTTGCCGGCCGAGAGTACTCCGATGATGAAGTTAGTCATTGAATCAAGAAGTAAATAGTATATATATTTGAAGGGGTGTGTGTTCTGTAGAGAGAGATGAGACATACCTTCCACTTGGGATGCCCCCCCCTTTATATAGATGGGGAGTGTGATATTTGTTTGGGCTGGACCCATTGTAGGATTTGTTTGGGTTAGGCCCAATAAGCTAGTACCTATATTTTTCTGGCTCCCACAATTGCCCCAAAACTTTCGCTTTGTTTGACAAAAGAAGTAAAAGTTTTTTTGTTATGAGTTCGCGGCATAAACAGATGCCAGATCTTTGGTGGATAATACGTAGTTGATCTAGGTCTTACTCCCGGACCACATTGTCGAGCGATGTTAGAATGCTTGCATGAATGTATGTATATGTGAATGTATGCTTGCTCCAAATTTGGAGTCTTGGCGCTTGACATGCCAAGCATGGAGATTGCTCCAAAATATGGAGGCTTTGTTGTGGCGCACTGTGCCGAGCACGATGATTGCTCCAAAATATGGAAACTTTTGTTGGGGTCAGACGGCAATCAATTGCAGACATTGCAAAGATAATAATTTGTGTCAATGATTGCCTGTACCAAATAATGTAGAAATATCAGCCACAAAAAAGTGGAAAGTTGTCAAAGCTATAAAAAGGACGGCGCGCAAAATTATGCGAAGAACTGCCGAATGTGTAGTATGAATGTATTGCTCTAACACTGGTGCTTGCTTGCAGGTGTGTGAAAAGGAGCGGGAGTTTGTAACGCAAGTAATTTTCTTTGTAATGCTTGGACCAAGTTGGCCGAGATGATAACTGACTGATATGCCCCAAGTGGAAAGCAGAAAATTGACTAAGATGTCTGAGTTGGCAATAAATGGCCAAGGTAATGAAATGAATGATCGAGGAGAATGGAGGATTTTTCCTAGCTCCACGATCCTGTTGTTAAAATTGTATGCCGATCGGATATGATGTGACCCTTGAGCAATCTTGTAACGCCCGAACTTTCCAGGTCGTTGATCCCATTATTAGGCGTGGAATTCGTAGAATTAGACTCTAAAAATGGATTGTGTGATTTCGGATTTGTTGTTGATACTCGGCCGAAGGGATTATTTAGGAATGCGAGAAATATTTTTGAGTACTCGAGAGTTGATCTGTGAATGCAGATATTGCTAAGTTCGCGAATCGGCAAAATTGAGTTGGATTGTTCGGTGAAAATTAATCGGCGGCATAAAGTTTGACCAAGATAATGGGTTGCCGAGAATAGTAGTGACCCAGTTATAGGTGCATGAATAGCACATAGGTTTTGCCCAATAGGTTTTGATGCGGCTGAATAGAGATTGAAGTGCCAAGTTGCCGAAGTGAAAGCGCCGAGTGAGTGTAAGAGTTTTATTCAGTGAGTTTGGCGATGAACTTTAAGCCGAGTAAATTGTACCATCACCATATTGAACTGTCACGGAATTAGTTGCGATTTAGTTGCAAAATTGCCTCGGTTTTCCTTCCATTGCCGCGAACATGTAACATTGGATTACCATTGCCCCAAAACTTTTATTGTCTACGGTAGAAGGAATGAGAGTTTTTATTGCCGAGTTACACTGTTCAAATAAATGTTAGTTTCATGATAAAGAACATTTTGAATAAATGAATGATGGGCCACGGTATTATTACCCCTGGACGAGGGTCATTGGCCGCGGTAGCGTTACCCTCGGGCGAGGGTGTATGCCGCGGTATTCTAACCCCTAGGCGTAGGTGTAGGCCGCGGTATTCTAAACCCCGAGCGTAGGTGTAGGCCGTGGTATTCTAACCCCCGGGCATGGGTGTAGGCCGCGGTATTCGAACCCCCGGGCATGGGTGTAGGCCTTTGCTGATGGTACTCCATGCTAAGTGCGAAAATTGCACTGTATTCAGAGACTTTTTTTTATGTTAAGTAGTGATCAAGTGCCAATATTGCAAGAATTTTGAATAATGCATTCCGTGTCAGTGATGACCTGTTCCGAATAAGGTAGACCTGTTAATCACAAATAAGTGGAAAGTGGGAAAAAGTACACCAATGGTAGAGTATTAAAAAATATCATTCAGGCATTGTAAGGAATCGACGAGTAGATTTTGGAAGCAGATCGAAGTAGATTGCCGATTTATGGAAGTTGAGTTTCTTGTCCAACGTAGATCTGCCCCATTGCTCTCGAAGGAAATTAGAATGGAGTCTTGCCAAAAGTGCCGATAAGTTAAACCAAGAAAGCCGAGAAAGAATTACTGAAGTGGAGTCCTTGCCCCATTGCAGAGGAGTCTTGCCAAGAGTGTTGAGTTACACTGAGAAAGCCAACAAGAAGTTGTTGAAGTCGGCGTCGATCAAACTTCAGACTTGGTGGTAAAAATAGTGTTTGAGCTGCGAGATGTGGCATTTCATATAAAATGTACAATTTTTTGGTATGGCATGTGCAAAATCAGACAATACAGATGTGTTCAGAAGGCTCAAAATAGGTGGAAACGACTATCGGATCATTGGAATTGGACTCCTAAGGGCGTAATTACAGCCAAAATGGATCGGACGGCTCAGATTGGTGAAGAATTGAGCTCCACGAAGCACTAGAAAATTTCTCGGCTTGGTTTTGGCAAAAAAATAAAAAATAAGGAAAGAAATGGTGCTAGTAAGACTTGAACCCTTCCATTTTGTTTTGGAAGGGAAAAAGAGCACAAGCCACTGTACCAAGAGAGAGCCTTGTGTTGGTATTTGGCAAAGTATATATTTAAATGTGATTATTCGGCTATTATGGGATGTAACTTAGCCATGATGCACCGAATGATTTCTTCTGTTTGGCCATGCCAACTTCGTCTTCTTCGGCAAAAATGAGTGAATTTTTTAGCAAACTTCGAGTGGCTCGTACCGCTTTGTTTGAGCACCGATTTTGACGTGGTTTGTTGCATTGGACTCGTCTCAAGGAGTACTTCATGCTGGTATGGTCAAAACTTGGGTTTGACTATGTCAGAAATTTCAGTTGCCGAAAAATGTGGTCCGGATTGCAACTTTCAGCGGACTTTGGTTACTTTTCGGCTCTTCGGTTTGGTGGGTTTGGACTCATCTAGTCGACACGACCCTTTTGATTGGCTAAGTAATGCATGTTGTATTGCCAAAAAATGATTCGAATGAAGAAGAGTGTAGACCCAATTGTAGAGAGAGAAAATGGGTATGTAACCATAGTCGGCAAAGCTTTTGCTGGCCGAAAAACTTGGTCGGCAAGTCGACAATGTAAGATGAAACTGGGATGGCGGACATGATAGAACTTGGTTCTCGACATTGTAGGTGGATTATACGTCGACGGAATTGTAACGACGTGTCCGAGCTGATGTGCAGGAAGTCGGCAAGTTGGTAGCTACTGTAGGAAGTCGTCGAGTGACTTAATGGATAAGCTTCAATGGACTGTTGACGAGCCAATAGTAATGTTGCCGAGTAATGTGGCTGAGGAAGTGATGTTGCCAAATACGGTTGCCGAATAAATACATGATGTAGGTAGTGAAACTATGAAAATTTTCCTGTGACCGAATAATGTCAACCGTATATTAAACTTGAAAATATAATGACGTAAGGTAATGAAATATTTGCCGAATAAAATTGACGTAAGGTAATGAATTGTTTGCCAAATAAAATTGAACTTGAAAATATAATGACGTAAGGTAACGAAATATTTGCCGAATAAAATTGAACTTGAAAATATAATGACGTAAGTGTAGACACCCCATTTTTGACCGACCTTAAGACTCAGACGTCACTGATTGAGCGCTTGGTGATGTTGCATATCGTGCTCGTTCAGAGGTTTCAGAGTCTCGGCTGCGACCTTGCCTCCGGACTTCCGGACTCTTTCATGCTTTGCCTCGGTTGGCAAACCAGGCCCAGTTTTTTCTGTTTCTTTTCTGGAAGGGAGGGAGAGGTCACGTAGATCATCTCTCAGTGGCCGTAGGCTACGTTTCGTGGTCGTAGGCCATTTTGCCCGTTTGGAGTCTGGTTTCCGATTTTTCGGAGCCGTTGGCCTTGTGCCTCGGTTCGGGACCGCTTAACCACCTCCGTTTGCTCCGATTTTGGCATGCATATTATTTACTCCCTTTTGAGGGACACTGTGGTCCGAGAGACCGACTTCGTGGTCGAACACCACTTCCGGTGCCTAACAGTCAGTTTTCGGGGCCCCGGGCTGCGCGTTTCGGCCCCCGAACCTTCATTTTGCATCGGTTTGAGTTCATTTTTGACAGGGACCTCTGTTTCATTGTTAGGAAGGTCGTAGAAGAATGGGAGGCCAGTAATTGTTCTGACAACCAGTTTTATTCCTCCATCGCCCTCCGTCGCCCGTTTTTCTCACTTGAAAGCCAATGTTGACCACCCTTGGGCCACTTTTTCTAGCCCTAAACCACATATTTGTGTTGTAGACACCTGGGAGGCCACCAATATCACATGGCCGGCCAGTAATTGTGTTTGACCCTTTTGAACCCCTCCAAAAAATGGGCTTTTCTTTCTCCCCGTTCACCTTCTCCAGTTTTTGACCACATGGTTGTGTTGTACACACATGGGAGGCCAGCTTTTTGGCATGGCCGGCCACTAATCTTACCTGACCCTTTTGACCCTTGGCCGGCCGGCCATGGGGAAAGCCGGCCGGCCACCTGCAGCTTAAATACCAGGCCGGCCTTGCTCCCCTCCTCTGGTACATTACAAATCTGTATTTTGTTTCCCCCCAAATTGTGTATCCGGGGGGCTGCACTTTTGGGGGGAAATTTGAATTTCATTTCCCCCCCTTTTCTCCCCCCTCTCTTGCCTATATAACCAGCCCCCCAGCTCTTGTTTTGAGGGTTACAAAACTCTTGTGTAGAGCTCTTGCATACACCTTCCCTCTCCCTCCACTCTAACCCTCAAAACCTCTCAAATCCTACACCCATTCTACTCTATCTCCAAGCCAACCAATCCACACTCCATTCCAGCAGCTTGGAGGCTCTTTCCAGAGGCTAGAAGCACTACTTCTCAAGCCAAGAGTTGCTAGTTCATTGGTCTACAAGGGTGAGTCCCTATTCTACCTCTTTTGTGCTTTATTTTGTTCTATATCTAAGCCATACTTGCTTGCATTTTTGGGCTCCGACCCTAACTGAAAATAGCATTATTTTGAGCTCCTTTTCATGTTTGTTTAAGGGCCTCTCCCTGTTTGAGGCTTCCTTTTTACACTTGCTTCTTTACCTCTCTTGTATGCCTCTTTCTTGCATAGTATTTTAAGCTCATTTATAAACTGTTTTGAGCTCTGTCATAAACTGAAAAGTGGCTTATTTTGAGTCCTTATTCAACATTATTGAAGGACTCTTCACTGTTTGAGGCTTCCTTTTGTCACTTGCCTCTTTATCCCTCTTTTGGCCTTATTTTTGCATGTTTTGTTAGCCCCTTGTGCTTGTATTTTTGGGCTCTGGTCTGAACTGAAAATAGCCTTATTTTGACCCCCTCTTCATGTTTGATCAAGGGATCTTTGCTGTTTGAAGCTCCCTTTTTGCTCTTTGTGTTTAAACCTCTTTTTAGGCCTTATTTTGCATAGTATTTTAAGCTTGCATGTGCACTGTTTTGGGTTTGGTCACTAACTGTAAAATATCATGTTTTGGGTCCCTCTTCAACTTTGTTGAAGGGCCCTCCCCTGTTTGAGGCCAGAAACCATCACTTGCTTCTTTGTCTCCCTTTTGGCCCATTTCTTGCATAATAGTTTAGCCATATTTGTGTTTGTTTTCGTGGCTTGTTGTAAACTGTGAAGTGCTTCATTTTGAGCCTCTCTTAAAATTTGTTGAAGGGCTCTTTCCCATTTAGGGCCAGCAGCTGCTACTTGCTTCATTATCTCTCTTACGAGGCCATTTTTGCACGCTAGCTTAGTCCTATTTGTGTTCACTGTTTGGCCTTGCTTAAAACTGTAAATATGCTTTTTTTGGGACTTTCTTGATTCTGTCTTCACACTTCATGTTCAAATAATGCATGCTTTGCATAGCCATAGGTCATTCCATGTACCTAATTTCATGTTTCGGGTCTCATTCCATGTATCGGGTGCCATGTTTCCATGTTTTGGAGCTGTTTTGCATCGTATTTTGCTACTGAAATTTGCATGCTAGTATGCCATATTCCATGTCTTGCCATGTCTTGTTAGAGTGGCATTCAGTGCCTTAGGGTCGGTCCTCGGTTTGCGTGCACGTGTGCACGCATCTCGAGTGTCTCATTTTCATCTAATGGCCTCCTATGTGAGTGTGGCTGAGGTCCACTTGTGTTGGTGTAAGTCCATTATGCATTGTGTATGCCATTTCATTCCATAGCATTGTGTATGCTAGGTTGTATGTTAGCGCATTGTGTATGCCATGTTACCTCGTGCATCGTGTATGCCATTTCATAGCATTGTGCATGTTAGGTTGTATCTTAGTTGCATTCATGCATATCATGCATATTGCATTGTGTTCGGAATAGGAGTTAGCCCGAGCACGGGAAACGAGGTACGTTTCGTACTCCGAGTGACGGAACGTGTCTCAATTCCCCAGTCACCGACACTCCGGATTACCCATGATGGAGTCTAGGTATTGTTGTGTTTATATGTGCATTCATTCCATATCGAGTTGTGCCATTCGACTCCTCGGCCATCATGCATCGAGATGCGTGATTGGTGGCACGAGGATCGAGGTATGCATACATTTGTGAAAATACATTGCCATGCCCCTTTCCTGCTCTCTGTTGCAGCAAATCAAGAATCAGCAGTCTTCCGGGGCTTGGCGCGCTTTCCAAAAATTATTGCAAAACAGAGGCTAGTTGGGGCATCACAGTGGATTTCCGCGCAAAGGCAACCCGGATATGCATCATTCATCATCTGGGGAAGAGTCAAGGCAGTCCCTGGCTTGCATGCCAGTTTATTATTTTCTTAGCTAATTTGGTAATTAATTAGGATTTTTGTATATATTTGGACTGTATTGTTTATTTGAACTGTACTATTCATTTGGGACTGTATATTATTCGGACCCTCTGTGCGAGGGCAATATTGTAATAAGTGTGCGTGAGTGTGATGTATGTCTTCCAACCCCACGTCTTTCTTCCCTTTTTATTTACCTGCTTATGATGGTTAGATTAGGGCATGTTTCAATTAACATACAGTATGATAGCATGTTTGCATTCATTCATCTGTTTTGCATGCACCGGGCTCGGCGCATCATACTAACTGCATTTGTATTTCAATTCCGAGTTGAATACATGTTAGCTGTAGCATTCCATATGCCATGTTTAGAATAGCCGAGCCTGCTATAGTTGCATTTTGCATGTGTTGCATTAGGCATTTCTGTATAATTAGGATCATGCATGATTTCTAATCAGTTTCTGTTTTGGCTTGGAGTACCCGGTAAGTTTTATGCTTTAGCATCCTTGCATGTGTGTGAGTGACTGCCATGATAGCATGCTTACCATGAGGCTATGTGCTTATGTGATATAACTGCTTGAATGCCTGTGGGTGAAGGTTGGGTTATTTGGATTGGACAAATCATCAACTGTGAGTTTTAAGCCCACTAGATAGTGGCAAAACCATATTTTCTAAGCCCACCTGAGGGTGGCAAAATCTGCATTTTAAGCCTACTTGCGAGTAGCAAACCATCTTTCAAAAAAACAAACATGAAATGTTTTGTTCCAATTCAGGCGACCCGGTCTATACTTGTATGTTGTGCGCATCACATAGTAAATCTAGGCTAATAACCGGAATAAGAACACATAATGTTTTCAAAACTTGATATCATGGTTAGTAGAGGCCGATCTTTGATCGGGCGAGCGGGGGTGCTCACGAAGTGACCTTCCCCAATCGTACCCAAGTTCCCGAGCCGAGGCAACTTTGGTGATGACGGACACGTGGCCTTAGGCAACGAGTCAGGGTTTCCTAAATTTCCCAAAATAAAATATTTAGGTGGCGACTCTGTATCTGGCAAAGCAGTCCATGTTTGGCACTTCTTTCAAAAATCTGTTTTCTCAAAACGATTTGCCGGATTTGGACTCTTTGGTTCAGATTACGAACCGTGACACAAATCGAGTCCGAACTGTAGCGAGGCCCCCCCGCGGGCTTGTCTACAGTTTCTGGCAACTCCGCTGGGGACTTAGAGAACTTGACTCGAACTCATGATATCTGGTTTTGACTACACTTGTGTTTCTTTGCATTGCATTTGCATTGGTGCGCCTAGGACACCATGTTTGCCATCTGCTATTCCTGAACGGTTTGCCGGAGGCTTGTCTTGTCAAGGCATGACCATAAGGCTGACCGGTTGTGGGCTCTGCCAGTATGGGAACACAAACCCCGATTTTGCCGGGGCACCCCTTTTTGACCATTCGACCTAGTGCATATCGAAATCCGTAGTGACCATTCCAAACTAGGACAGGTTGCTTACCCGATATAGGTTGTTTGAAACTGCTGCGTGCGTAGTGAAACCCTAGCTCCCGACAAAATAGGACAGGGAAACCCTACCCCAACATAGGGGTGTTTTGGCTCTCACTTATCTGTTATGTGCTATTAGAGTGCGTCTCTACAGGGAATGCATGTATCAGTTTATGAGTTTGGGCATCAGGCCTGCGGGCATCAGTCAGTGTTTGAGAATCAGTTATCTGCGGGTATCTGATTCAGTCTTTGGGGAACAGTGATTCAGGGACAGTGATCAGTATTTGAGGACAGTGTGTATTCAGCTTATCAACCGTGTGTTGTATGCCCGACTGTGTGTTGTGTATTTATTTTAAGCTGTCATGCTGTTCATTTATCTGGTTATTTATTTCCTTTTCGCTTTATTTATCTTTTTGCTAGGGTAGTTTTAGCACAATTGCTTCCGACCCAGTAGATATTCCCCAAGCACTTTGGACAAGAGGTCGTCGGCTCAATCGATCTGAGGATCTGGTTGACGGACATCCAGTGTTCCATTCTCTACCCACCGTTGTCAGGAGAAGGCCAAGGAATCGCAGTGTGTCTGAACAGAGGTTACCGGGGCAGTGGCCTACCCTAGCAAACAGTCGGGTTGAGGTTCCAGTTTCCACCATAGAAATACACATACCGGTCAGTCAGCAAGACCAACAGAATATGGCCGGGATAGAAGAAATGATGCGCCAAATGCAGGAGAGCATGAAGCAAATGCAGGAGGACGCTGTCCGCCAGGCAGAGTTCTCTAAGCAGCAGGCCACAATCATGGCCCAGCAGGCCGAGCTAATCACTAGACTGCAACAGCAAAATACAGCATCTGCCTCACATCAAGTTCCTCCCCCACCAGGGACCCCGTCACCTGAGCAGGCACCTACTATCCAGAATGCTCTGCCAAACACCCAGAACACCGTGCCAAATGTCCAGAACATCCAGGAGGACACAGACCTTCCAACGGGGCCAGCTCCGCCCCCACTTCCGCCTCAACTGTCCAAGACCCATACACCTGCCAACCACCCGGACTCTCCCTTCGAGTTCGAAATAGACCATACAGCACTGAAACTGAGCAAGCTCGAGAAGCTTTTTAAGAAATCACAAGGAGTAAAGGCTATTCCGGATATCGAGGACGGATATACCGATGTGGCCGTAACATTTCCAGATAGATTCAAGATGCCGCAGATTGATCGTTTCGACGGATCCGGGGATCCCATGGTCCACCTCCGGTTATTCTCAGATATACTGCGGCCAATGGGCCTAACCCGACCACAAAAGCTTTCACTGTTCGGCCGAACCCTGTCGGGTGTGGCCGCTATCTGGTACGCGAAGTTGGAGGATGAGGTAAAAAGAAGTTGGGATGAAATAGCCGAGGCCTTTGTCGCATAGTACTCGTACAATACCCAAATCGAGATTACAACTCGTGATCTCGAAACAACGAGGCAGGAGCCCAAAGAGACTTTCTCAGATTTCGTAACTCGATGGAGGGCGAAGGCATCGATGATGACTTTGAGGCCCACTGATAAAGACCAAATCAGGATGATTGTGCGCAATCTCCAACCAAAATTGATGCAGAAGATGATTGTACTCCCCTTCCCCACCTTTTCGGACCTGCACGAGATGGGGGTACAAATCGAGGATGCAATGAAACAGGGTCTGATTGACCAGGACAGGGAGCAACCCCGGAGAACATTTAACCGCAACAATAACGCAGGCCCGAGTGGCGCTGCAACCGCAAGAGCTTCGGAGGTCAGCATGGTCGCCACCATTCCCCCTCCCCTTCCAAGGCCCATGGCAGCCACACCCTTCTCCGGTGCATCCGGAAGTAATACCCAAACCACTAAATATCAGCCCAGAGGCCAAAGAACCTTCACCCCGCTATACATGCCTTTGTCTAAGGCTCTGGGGGTCTTAATCAGAAAGGGGCATCTAAAACCCCTGGAGCCGAGGCCATTACCAAATCCACTTCCCTCCTCCCACAACCCAGCCAAGTACTGTGCATATCACCAGCAGCACGGTCATGATACAAACCAATGTTTCAGGCTGCGTCACGAGATTCAAGACCTCGTTGACAAAAATGTGATTCTGCCTCCAGAAAGACCTAACGTCACAACCAATCCACTCCCTACACATAACCAAGCTCCACCTCCCAAAAGAGTCAATCTTATCCAGACTGGGGTCGTGTCTTACGATCCTAGTATCTATATTACTCCTTCCCACCTACCTAAGCCAGAGGTGATCCTTCCTGACTGCACTGACTTGTGCATGTTGGACACCTCCACAACTCGATCTGAGCCAATGGTGGTGACCCCCGAAGATGGGACAAAGCAGGTTTCAGAGGAAAGTGAAATTGTTGAGTCTGGGATTGAGCAAACTAGGAATTTTGCTGGAGAAGCCTACGATCCGAGTGAGTACATCCAGTCAGTGGGCCAGTCTGAGCTGAGTGTAGAGCTACCAGAAAGAGCAGAATTATGTGTAATTCAGGGGGACAGATTTGAACAGGGAGCGGATGATCTGACGACTGTGGAAGAGGGCCTTGCCAACCTCCAGTTCTTCAGTGACCAAGAATCAGGGGATGCGGCAATCAACTGGTTCGAGTATGAGGAGTCGGCAGAAGCTACCGGATGGTTAGATGATCAACCAGACGTTGTAGAATTTCAACCAGAACAGGGCCCGGCAGGGGCAAGGATATCAGTGGTGGCCGGAAGGGCCGAAAGTCAGGATACATTGCCGGAGAGCGCTGGTACAAAGAATTTCGCTCGGAACCAAGATGTTGTGAATGCAGGGAAAGTTGAACAACAAACTGCGCTGACGCAGGTAGAACAACAGGGTTCTGAGAGAACCGGGAAGACCAAAATCCACGAGGGGATTGAAAGTGTTGTGGGCACGAGAGCAGAAGATGCTGTGAGCATATGGGCTGAGAGTATTGAGAGTACGAACATGCCAGAGCCAGACAGATGCCTAATGAACGCTAGCGGGATGTGGTGGGAAGACGATAATTTATGTCTTGCCCACACAGACGATGATTGGGGAAATAATCAACCAGATGACACCTGGTACCTCGATGAGGTAGATCACATGACGAGAAGCGGGCGGTACTTCAAGCCCCCGCACCTAGACCAACCTGAGGCATCTGGGAAAGACAAGGAAGCTGAGAAATAGAGGGAGAAGCAGATTGAAGAAGAAGCTGTGCTCAAGCAATTAAAGAAGATACAAGCAGACATCTCCATCTGGGGACTGCTTATGGCATCACGGGTGCACAGACAGGCTGTCCTATCTGCTATGGACAAGGCCAAACTCTCTATAGATACTACACCAGAGCAGCTGGTTGGGCTGGTCTTTCCGGGAGGAGGTTCCCCGACGTTAACCTTTTCAGACAAAGAACTGCCACCTGAGGGTGCAAATCATAACAAACCCCTTTACATTTCTGTGGAATGTAGAGATAAGTGGATACCGGTGGTACTTGTTGATACCGGATCCGCCATCAACGTCTGCCCAGCCAGAACAGCGTATGCAATCGGGTTGAAGCCCGCGGACTTCGTGCCAACTACTCAAGTGATCAGAGCATATGATAATACTAGCAGGGAAGTGATGGGGACTGTCAAGGTTCAGACCCAGGTTGGTCCAGGACAACACAACATCGAATTCCATGTCTTGGACGTTCCCGCAACCTTCAATCTACTCTTGGGCGGCCGTGGTTGCACCAAGTGAAGGCAGTCTCTTCCACTTTACATCAGATGTTGAAGTACCCTCACGGGAAGGGGGTGGCTATTGTCTTCGGGAATTCATCAATCCATCCGCCGCCAGAAGTGTCCACACCAGTCTTGGAAATCGAGCATGGCACAGAGGATGTGTTCTTATCAGGGTTCACTTTGGCTGAGGCCCGGGTGGTGCAGAATATCATGGCTGTGAATGAGGGAGTGTACGTCAGTGCTCAATCCGTCTACCTCATGAACAAGCTACAACACATCCCCGGGATGGGATTAGGAAGGAGCGGCCGAAAAGGCGTCGCAGCATTGGCCGAAGTGCCACACAACCCTCATACCTTTGGCTTGGGTTATCTGCCCACCAAAGAGGACTGGGTGAGGAAGGGAAAAGAAATGGCCGGAAGAGCCAGAGCAAAGCAGGCTGGGAAGCCTTTTGAATTAATGCATAGGCCCATCCAGGGTACCCTGAACGGACGCTTCGTCCGGGAGGGGGAGGACTTTCCATTTTGCGGCTTCCCAGAGCCGTGGCTAAACGCGGAGAAGAAGCGCGTGCCAGGTTTCGAGATCTTCTTCGACCTGCAACTATCCGGGGATGACGTTGCCGAAGAGCAGACAGACCCATCAGCTGAGGTTGAGAGTGTAAGCAGGGACTCCGAGGGCGCTGAAATTGAAATGGGGGTAGCATTGGCATGTCTACTTTCAGATCCTCCGATCGACCATAAGTGCTTGGGGGATAACTTCTCGGTTTCCATGATTGGGGATGAAACGGCTGCGAGCCTGCCAGCAACTATTTTGGATGCATCTATCGCACCCTCTCTCACTTGGCAATACGAAGAGGGATTTTTGTCCAGCAGCACCGGGTCAGGTAGTGAGCCGGAATCTGATTCCACCGAATCTTGTGAGTCGGAATCAGGTTCCAGCTCGACTGAGTCTGAGTCTGGTAATCCTGGGGATGATAACCCGGATGCCACAGTTTGTCCAGGTCGTCTTTTTCTTTCTCATTTGAGTCTGTTGTAACCGAGAATTCGGACGATTTGGATGTGCTTAATGAGAATCAAGTGACTGTGGTTTCTGAGTACTTTTCTGTGCCCTTGATTTATTGCATTAATTCAGACTTTCAAAACTTTGATGAAAACGACGAGGACGAAATTCCTCCGGTTTTGCAACGCTTAATTGAACAAGAGCAGGAGAGGTTTGTCAAACCCCTAATGGATGAAATCACTACCGTGAACATTGGTACTGAGGAGGACCCGCGGCTGGTCCAGATCGGGTCCACGTTGTCTTCGGAGGAACGCGAGCGCTTAGTCGCTTTATTAAAAGATTTCAAAGATGTTTTCGCGTGGTCCTACGAAGACATGCCTGGAATCGATCCTGAGATTGTACAGCATCGGATCCCCCTTGACCCCGAGGCCCGACCTGTCAAGCAGAAACTCAGGAGGATCCGCCCGGACTGGGCTCTCAAGATTAAGGAAGAGGTCACCAAGCAAATCGACGCAGGCTTCCTGCTGGTATCCGAATACCCGACTTGGTTGGCCAACATTGTTCCAGTGCCGAAGAAAGATGGCAGGATCCGGGTATGTGTGGATTTCAGGGATTTGAACAGAGCTAGTCCGAAGGACGACTTTCCCTTGCCGCATATTGATGAGTTGGTGGATTTCACAGCAGGGCATGCTTTGCTCTCATTCATGGATGGCTTCTCAGGCTACAATCAGATAGTGATGGCACCAGAAGACCGGGAAAAGACTGCATTCACCACCCCGTGGGGGACATACTGCTACAGAGTAATGCCGTTTGGGTTGAAGAACGCTGGAGCTACTTATCAACGGGCCGCGACCACAATATTGCACGACATGATCCACAAAGAGGTTGAGGTGTATGTGGACGACATGATTGTCAAGTCCAAAAAAGAGAGGGCCACTACACCGCCTTGCAAAAGTTCTTCCAAAGGATCAGAGAATTTCGGTTGCGGCTGAATCCTCAAAATGTACGTTCGGTGTTACAGCGGGAAAAATGCTGGGGTTTCTGATTACACAGAGAGGTATCGAAGTCGACCCTTCCAAAATCAAGGCCATCCTAGAAATGCCCCCACCAAGGACTGAAAAGGAGGTGCGAGGCTTTCTGGGTAAAGTGCAATTCATAAGACGGTTTATCTCAAAATTAACCTTAACTTGTGAACCACTTTTTGGTCTCTTGAAGAAAGGCAAGAAATTCCAATGGGACGGCCGATGCCAAGCTACTTTCGAACAAATCAAGGAGTACTTACAGAACCCGCCCGTGCTGTCACCGCCAGAACCGGGGAAACCGTTGATTTTGTATCTGTCAGTGACTGAGACTACAATGGGCTGTATGCTAGCACAAGAATCAGAGGACAAAGCAGAGAAAGCCATCTACTATCTGAGCAAGAAGATGCTAGAGTATGAGACTCGCTATACACCGCTGGAGAAGGCTTGCTTAGCTTTGGTATGGGCTACCAGGAAGCTGCGGCACTACCTGTTAGCTCACTCCGTAATGTTGGTTTCACGACTTGATCCCATCAAATATCTTTTCGAGAAACCAGCACTTACGGGTAGGCTAGCTCGTTGGTTGCTGTTGCTCTCCGAATTTGATCTGAAATATGTAACACGCAAGTCAGTCAAAGGAAGAGCAGTAGCAGAATTCTTAGCCGACCATCCAGTGGAAGGGGGTGAAGCAGTCGAGTACCTATTCCCAGATGAAGCTATTTTGCACATCGACGATGAAGCTTGGACGATGTACTTTGACGGAGCATCCAATCAATACGGGTATGGGATAGGAGTGTTGCTGATAGCACCGACAATTCCCGTATCCCTCTAGCCTTCAAACTCCGATTCAAAGTCTCGAACAACGAAGCAGAATATGAAGCGTGCATCGCTGGTCTAGAAGCAGCCCTAGAACTAGGGGCAAGACGGTTGGACGTCATCGGGGACTCGAACCTTGTTGTGTCTCAAGCAAAAGGAGACTGGAAAGTCAAAGAAGAGAAGATGATGATGTATCACCAACCTTGGACTTGTTAATTCCTCGGTTTGAGAAGCTAAGCTTTACTCATCTACTAAGAGAGAACAACAGGTTCGCAGATTCTTTAGCAACTCTATCTTCCATGATAGACATCCCGTGTGGAGTCCGGATGCGTCCAGTCATCATTGACCAGAAATTTGCGCCAGCCTACGAGTCGATTGCTGCTATAGATGAGGTTCAGGACGAAAACCCCTGGTATTACGACATCTGGAATTTCCTGGAAAGGAAGCATACCCGCCAGGGGTGAATGCCAAGGATAAAGAGCAATCAGAAGAATGGCCGTTCAGTTCATCATCTGTGGGGGTAAGCTGTATAAGAGAGGCCATCTGGGAATGCATAAGCTGTGTGTCGATGCCGAAGAATCAAAGCGTCTAATGGAAGCCATCCACGGGGGAGAATGTGGTGCGCACATGAATGGAGTAATGCTAGCACGGAAGATCCTCAGACAGGGTTACTACTGGTCCACCATGGAGGAGGACTGTATCGGTTTTGTTCGGCGATGCCACAAATGTCAAATTCATGCAAATCGCATGAACATTCCGCCGTCAAAACTGTACAATATGACTTCGCCATGGCCGTTTTCAGTCTGGGGAATTGATGTGATCGGGGCTGTCACTCCGAAGGGGTCGAATGGGCATGAGTTCATCTTAGTAGCGATAGATTATTTCACGAAGTGGGTCGAGGCCCAATCTTATGCGGTGTTGAAGGCTTCGCATGTTGCAAAATTTATCAGAAACAACATCATCTGTCGCTACGGAGTCCCACGAGATAATTTCAGATAACGGTTCCCACTTCAAGAAGGAGGTGGTTGACTTGTTGGAAAAATACAATGTGGCTTTTCATAAGTCGTCTACCTATCGGCCGCAAACCAACGGAGCGGTTGAGGCCGCCAACAAAATATCAAGCACATATTACAGAAGATGGTGGAAACCTACCGGGACTGGCCAGATAAGCTGCCGTTTGCTCTGTGGGGCTACCGGACTTCAATCAGAACTTCTACCGGGGCGACTCCGTATTCTCTGGTTTACGGGATGGAGGCCGTTCTACCCATCGAGATTGAGGTTCCGTCATTGCGAGTATTGGCTGAGTGTCAAATAGCCGAAGCGGATTGGCAGCAAAGCAGGTTCGAGGAACTCATGCTCTTCGATGAGAGAAGACTGAAAGCACTGTACCATGTTCAGGGATTATCAGCGTAGAATTGCCCGGGCTTTCAACAAGAGAGTGAAGTCCAGGAATTTAAAGGAAGGAGATTTGGTACTGAAGGACAACCGAGCTCCCATCCACGACCCAAGGGGCAAGTTCAGACCCAATTGGACTGGCCCCTACATCATTAAGTCTATCTGGTCAGGTGGAGCTGTGGTTCTGATGGATCTAGATGGCTTGGAGTTTTCACAACCGATCAATATGGACAAGTTGAAGAAATATTACCCTTGAGAGGCTCGCTAGGCCGAAAACCCGAAAGGGCGACCTAGGCAAAACTCAGAGCACAAAAATTTTTGAAATTATAAAACTGAGCTCGCAAGGTTGAAAACCCGCAAAGGGCGGCCTTGGCAAAAGTTAGAGCGTAAAAGGAGAGCAAAAATACTCGAGCGAACCTAAGCCTGAACTACGTAAGGCTTGATTCCCATCTTTGGGATACGTAGGCAACTTCATCCTGAAGTTCAGCCATAAACTTTTCCCCGATCAACTTTGTCCATTTTGATCATCTCAGTCATCTTTGTCCATCAGCATTTATCGCGATTCGGTATAGTGCTATTCAGACTAGGGGCAACTTTCCGTTGCCAGTTGACTAGGGCAACTTTCCAGTTGCTAGGATCCGGGGTTGTGCATCTCAGTGACAGATCTCAGGCGTGTCCAGTTCTGATCCATATCGAAAATAGTTTTGGAAAGTTTAATAAAAGTTGACTTTGTTCAAATTAATCTTTTTACAACTAGGATCATTTTTGGACCAAAGCGGAAAATTCTCAGTACCACAACCTTCAATTTCATTGATTTCAATACAGAGTTCTCTTGCTCTTGCATACAATTGAAGTTGCTTTTTTATTACACTCATAAAGAAAACTTGAAAGTACTAATAAAGCAATAAATCCGGGGCATAGTCAAGTCAGGTGTCCCTGCGCCCCCTCCCAGAGCTAGTCGAAGCCTCTGATGCCAAGCTAGGCCCAATCTGTGCCTCTTCATTGAGCCAATCCCAGCACTCGTCAGACAAAGTGCAACTGAAAGTGGGAGCGGGGGCCAGGAGCTCTCGAGTCCTCCATGCTGTGGCATAACGGGCAAGCTGTGCGCCTCGGACCGGGAATGCAGCTGGGTACTCAATCCCCTCAGGCGGGCAATTCTGATCATGACCGAACTGGCGCAGGAACCGGAACGGAAAGTAGAACACACAGTGGGTCAGACCAATCAACTGGATCCCGATCAGCCGGGACATGCTATAGCTCATTGCCGGGAGGTTGAGCCAAGGACAGCGCCAAGCAATGCGATCTGCAGACAAATTGCACATCCAGTTGAACCACCATCCCTCATCAAGGGCATCGACTAAGCATTGGCGAAAGAAGTAGCCGCGAGCTGAATAGGCTGGGCAAGAGTCCACAACCTGCAATTTATCCATCAACCATACCTGGGGAGGGATGAAAAATGAGAGAATAAAGAATAGAGAGACGTGCGATGAGAGAACAGTGAGACAAGGGTTTTGTGAGAAAAATCGAGCCTGAAGGCCGAGTGATGTGAGCAAATACATATGTGAGATTGGGTGGGAAACATTACCTGCAGCAGTAGTGGACTCCCCGCAAATCTGGTCGTCTCCTGACGGTGGAAAGCGTCCAAGCCCATCAGTGTTTCGGCCAATGCCATAGCAATACAGCTCTTCCCTTCCTTCAAGCCCTGAGCAACTTCAATCAAACGGATGTTGGGTCCACCCAGGCCCGGGGCAAGTAGGAAGTGAGATAGCATGCACAAGTAGAGGGCATGTTGTCGGAAACCTTGCCAATGGTGGTCGCCGCGGTCACCGGCACCAGAAAAGCGATGAATCAAACCGAGGATATCCAGTTCCCCATTACAAATCAGAGACCGAGCATCATGCGCAGTAAGTCCACACATCCGCCCTAAAGCTTGGGCGTGGCCAAAACGAAACTGAGGCAAAATCTCTTCATAACGTTCAGATTCCATCAAAACTTGAAAATCTTCGAAAGATGGACATACCTCTTGCCCGCCAAAGCTGAAAACATGCATTACCGGGTTCCAAAACCTCGCCGCGGCATGGAGGAAGGGAAAGTGCAGTGGAGTACGGCTCAGCGTGAATAGTGCATTCAAGCCAAAGCCCCGGAAATTCAACTTTTCCGAGCCATCTAGAGAAGCCATCCAAGCTGTGAGATTTTCGGCGAGAAATGCTTCCATTTTGGTGTAAAACTAAGATGAAATGAATCAAACACGAGGCTAAGGCTTTTAAAGAGAAGAAGACACTATTCGGGGGACACGTGTCAAAAATTTGACAGTTGCTGAGCTAAGTGGCCGGCCGGCCACCTTTTCTAGCAGGCCGGCCATTTCCTTTTCAAAAAACTGGCCGGTGGTCTCCCCTTTGCAATAAAGCTGGCCGGCCGGCTCCTAAAAGTGGTCGGCCATGCTCCAATGTGTGTCTTTGACCCTGTTTTACCCTCCAGGATGCAACGGGTATGTCGAAGGCCTCCATTTCCCTCTGTTTCGGATGCGTTCCGTTGCCCAAATCGTCCGAAGTACACTTTGTTTTGTTGAGTTTTGTTTATCGAGTTGTTGTTTTTCTTATCGAGTTGTCGTTTTGCTTATCGAGTTGTTTGTCGAGCTGTCGTGCTTCGTGTTTTTGAGTTGTTACGCTTTGTTTAAGCAATTTTGTTGAGTCTTGTTTATCGAGTCGTCAGCATTGTTATGTTTTGCTTATCGAGTTGTAAACTTGCTAAGATTTTGTTAGGTCTTAGTAAGTTAAGTTGTTTAGATTGTTGCGTCGGCTCACTACCTAACTTGGTGAATGTGCACATTTCCATTCAAATCTCATTTTTGTGCAAACTGGTGCGATACAATGCTGAAAGCATAAAATACAACACTTTTTCAAAAGCTGTTTCATTCCATCATGCTTCTTTTGTTACAACAAACAAAAGGGCACAAGTTTTACAAAAATAATAAAACTACCTAACAAAATGCAATGTGCTACAAACTACTAGTACAAAGGTAAATAAAACAGGGAGCAGCTGCAATGCTCTCAAGAACAAGAATAAGAGGCCCTCTTCATCCTCTTCTGCGAAGTAGCCTCTGCACCACCATCACCATCTGAGTCAGAGCTGTCATCCTCAGGATCCCCCTCAGCCTTGCCTCCACTCCCGGAGCCAAGACCGGAGCCCTCCTCTCTGTCAGCAGATGTCCCCGACTGACGATCTGCAGCCTCCTCCTCCTCATCCTCACCGGGCTTCGCCTCTATAATGTGTGCCCTGCGTCTACGAGACGACCCCCCTCCTCGAGCTCCCCAAAAAGGCCTGGATGGCCCAGCTCCTCGAAAAGGCCCAGATGGCCCAGCTCCCCGAGAAGGCCCAGGTGGCCCGGCCCGCGACTGAGCATATACCGGAGGCATCTGAAAATGAAAAATGCAGTTTGAATACATCAGCCAAAACATGTATATCAGATACAGATGCAAATAAGCTACACAGGGCGAATGTACGCAGAAATAATGCATGAATGTGGTGTGTGTCAGATGCGCTCTACATAGTCAGCCTGTCAATACAGTAAAATGTTCAAAATCAGCATGTTATCAGAAGTATGATGAATGCTAGAAAACTAAAGGGTGCCTGGAAACCCATGATGGACAACTGTGCCTCTCTCCGCAGGACCATCCCCTCAAGTGAGGCTACCATCTCGAGCACCTCATCCATGTACTCGACAGGAGGCTGCAAATGCAAAGGCAAGAATATCAGCAAAGGAATAAATGTCCAAGTATCTAAGAAATGAACCAAAGCTGTAAAGCATACCGGGGGTGAGTCGGGGTCTCTGACATATCGGTGGCCAGGCATCGGAGGCTCTATCGGGATCGGAACCGGAGAGGTAGTCCCATATTGCCACCCCATCAGCTCAGTCGGCATGTCTGGCCACCCGGCATGATGATGAGTCAGAGGAATCGGGGAAACCAATCCACCCCCACCTCTAGATGTACCAGCCCTGCTGGTGGAAGGGGCGTCTGCAGCCCGAGCCTGGGCCTAGCTCGAAGATGGTATGCCAGCAGGCCTCATCGTCGGAGCACGAACTCCCGTCAATGGAGGCATCAGATATACGTGACGGTAAGTAGCGTAATCCCCCTCCTCAAGATGTAGTAAAGCATCAGTTCCCAGCATAGCACTAGCAACATCCCGGGAAGAGAGCCTATCAGCAATCCGCATATCGACTGGGGGTGCTGAGGGAGGGTCCTGAGAGGTATAGCCCCATACCTGACGCAAGAAGCGCTCCCCCAGAAACCAGGCCCTACCAACCGGCCCTTCGAATAGGATCCTGTACTGGGAGGCACCTCGCCCTCCGGCAAACTGGAATCGGAGACCTTCACCTAAGGGCGCCCAGGGCTGCCATGTGATCTGCGGATAACCGATGCATAAACCAATCAGAAATCAGGAAAGTACAAGACAAATCAAAGATAAAAACAGAAAGGACTGAGAGTTCTGAAATACCTCCGTCGACCGCACCGTGTCGAAGTACTGCCGTAGATAAAGGAGAGACTCTCGGGGTCTCGGTCGGTGCTGGCCCTCGAATACAAGTGAGTACGGGGTCACGAGGGGCCCCTCTACCACCAACTCCGGGGCTAATACCGGGAAATACACATAGACCCATAACTGTGGAAAACAGTGCAGAATGTAAATGCAAAGTGCTGAGGGCAAAATACAGAGTGTAAAGTGCGCCGTGTGTGCAATATACAAGTAATGAGGAGCAGAAATGTAAATCAAGAGGGCAGAAAGTACCTCCTAGGCTCTCCAATAGCCGCCAAGTAAGTCCCCCCGTCCATGGGAGGTCGCGCTCATGTAGCAATAAAGGGTAGCCAAGCCGGCGCCACCCCAGTCATACCGTCTGACCTGTGATAGGTCTACCAAAGCACTCAACAGATAAAGCCCGACAGTGTTCCCCCTATCGGCAAACAAAGTAGTCCCGAAGAGGAACATCAGAAAACCACGGGCATACTGTGCTGCCTCCTCAGGAGTCCCGGGCTCCATCTCCACCCTCCGAAAATGGGAAGAGAACCAGGTGTATCGGACTCTGCCCGAAGATCTATCAATAGGCGGGCGAGCCCCCAGTAAATATATCCAAGCGGCCTCCCACTGGCCCATGTTCTCGTCGTAAAGGATGGGCCAACCTCCCACGTCAAGGCCAGTCAATACGGCAAAGTCAAGCGGGGTCATAGTCAAGTCCCCCGTGGCAGAAAAATGGAAGGAGTTGGTGGTGTCCCACCATCTCTCCACCAAGGCGGCCACCAATGTCCTCCTGGCAGAACAACGAGATAGCCCAGTACAGAAGGGCCCAAACCCCGCCAAGTCAACCAAATCCCGGACAGTCTCCGGGAGCTCGGCATACCAATCTCTCGCCGCGGTAGAGCCATATCCCGCACGGTGCGAGAAGTCACCTGCATTCAGAATGAATACATATTTCAGCATAAAATGAATAAGCTGTGTGCAAATAGAAGGAATGAACTGCGTACAAATAAAATAGGCCGCGTGCAAAGTAAAGTAAGTGAACTGTGTGTTCAGAAAATCGGAGTTTGGGCTGCGTGTTCTACTCTCAATCAGTGTGTGCTGCGTGTTCACCATCAATTCGAGCTGTGTGTTCAGAAAATCAGTGTTTGGGCTGCGTGTTCAAACTCTCAATCAGTGTGTGCTGCGTGTTCACCATCAATTCGAGCTGTGTGTTCAGAAAATCAGTGTTTGGGTTGCGTGTTCAACTCTCAATCAGGGTGTGCTGCGTGTTCACCTCCAATTCGAGCCGTGTGTTTAGAAAATCAGTGTTTGGGCTGCGTGTTCAAACTCTCAATCAGTGTGTGCTGCGTGTTCACCATCAATTCGAGCTGTGTGTTCAGAAAATCAGTGTTTGGGCTGCGTGTTCAACTCTCAATCAGTGTGTGCTGCGTGTTCACCTTCAATTTGGGCTGTGTGTTCAGGGAATCAGTGTTTGGGCTGCGTGTTCAACTCTAAATCAGTGTGTGCTGCGTGTTCACCTCTAGTTCGGGCTGTGTGCTCAGAAAATCAGTGCTTGGGCCGTGTGTTCAATTCTCAACCAGTGTGTGCCGTGTGTTCACAATCAATTTATGGGCTGAGTGTTCAGAAATTCAAGTGATTGAACCGTGTGTTCAGAATGCAAACAGAATGCATGAAAAATTCATAATATGTTGCAGAAAAGGTAAGAACGAAGTAAATACCTCTCATGCCTCATGGGAGAGGTGATACTCTGGCTCCCGCAGAAGGAGATCCCCGGGTGCTCGCTCGTCGAAATCGGTGAAGTGATAAAAAATAGCCCGCGGAAGAATATGTGCCGGTGGGTCGTACCTCTCGGGTATGAAGGGTCGAACCCTCGGAGTCAGAGCCATGATATCGGGATCACCTCCGGCGTCCGGAGGACCTCCACCGTGGGGGAAATGACCAGCCATTTCAGAAAATCTGCAAAAGGGGCAAAAAATGAGCAAAAATGAGCCAAAATTGGAAAAAGTCAACAAAAGTCAACTCTCGGGAAATGAAAAAGTCAACAAAAGTCAACTCCCAAGAAAATCTTCCAAATATTGAGACAAACTCACCTCAAGTGGCGAAAATGAGAAAAGAAGCACCGAAATCAAAATTTAATCGGTTCAAAGTGCTTAAAACTGAAAGATTTCGCGAAAACAACTTGCGTGGGACGTTGGAAAATGCGTATAGAGCACAGATCTGAGAGGGAAAATGCTCTAGGAAGGTAGAGGAGGCAATTTCGGAGCTAGAGTTATGAGGAGAAATGCTTTGGCCGAATGGATTTAAAGAAAAGAGGATGAAAGTACCAAAATGCCCACGGATTTGGCAAAGTGGCCGGCCGGCCCCCTTTTCTGGCAGGCCGGCCATTTCCTTTTCAAAAAGTGGCCGGTGGCCTCCCCCTTGAAATAAAGCTGGCCGGTGGTGTTCCCCACATGCCCCCCAAGGTCCCTGCAAATTTTGGGGAGGATTGGAGTCCCCGGGACCTGAAAAAGTACAAGAGAAGTGCACTTTCTGTCGCGAAATCGCTCCGCTGGAACCTCAGCTTCAACTTCCGATGCGTGTCTCATCATTACTCATTGAAAGTGAGATATATCCTTTTGAACATGTTGTAACCTCTCCGGGAGGTGAACCGGAGGCCGCGATCGAGTCGCCCTCGCCGAAACGCGCATTTCCTTGCTCGTTGTTTTGTGACAAACATACATCCTAGTTTACGCTTGTTCTGCATTATCATGCACATAACTTGCATTCTCATGCACATACTTGCATTGTTATGCATGTCTCTTTGATATCACCAAGCCTCCGTGCTTAAAACTCGCATTGTCACACGCGTTTCTTCCCGCATTGCGATGCACTTTTCCAACGACACCGCGATTGTCTGCATTCGATATCACATTGAACATCTGTTGTTAGATATGTTGTGCTTGTTGAGTTTCTTTCTTTTGCAGGCACGATATTGTATGTACGGTTCATTGGAAGCTGGTGCGACCAGACGAATCGCACAGGTATCGTATCTTCTCCGTGTAAGACGCGACGAGAATTGAATAATTCTCTGCATTCCTAACTGCATGAAATGTAGTTGTTGCTTTGTATTCTTGCTTAAAACTGTTGCATCTATTTGCGAATACTTGCTTCATTACAGCTTGCTGCATTTGCATGATCATCAAGTCACATCTGGCCTTGTGCATACCGTTTTGCATTTTGCCCCCTGCCTGCGGGCACGCCTGCGGGCACATCTCTGTTTATCTCACCTATTTGTCTAAGTCTTCGGCCTTGTCAAAAATGGGTCGTCTCTGGGCTTTGACATTCACTCCCGTCACTTATGACTTTCGAGTTCTGTCAAAGAGGGGCAACTGTAGACACCCCATTTTTGACCGACCTTAAGACTCAGACGTCACTGATTGAGCACTTGGTGATGTTGCATATCGTGCTCGTTCAGAGGTTTCAGAGTCTCGGCTGCGAGCTGTAGACAAGCCCGCGGGGGACCTCGCTACAGCTCGGACTCAATTTTGTTGTCACGGTTCTTAATCTTGAACCAAAGAGTCCAAATCCGGCAAATCGTTTTGAGAAAACAGATTTTTAGAAAAGAAGTGCCAAACATGGACTGCTTTGCCAGATACAGAGTCGCCACCTAAATGTTTTATTTTGGAAAATTTAGAAAACCCCGACTCGTTTGCCTAAGGCCACGTGTCCGTCATCACCAAAGTTGCCTCGGCTCGGGAACTTGGGTACGATTGGGGAAGGTCACTTCGTGAGCACCCCCGCTCGCCCGATCAAAGATCGGCCTCTACTAACCATGATATCGGGTTTTGAAAACCTTATGCATTCTTATCCCGGTTATTAGCCTAGATTTATTATGTGATGCGCACAGCATACAAGTATAGACTGGATCGCCTGAATTGGAACAAAACATTTCATGTTTGTTTTTGAAAATGGTTTGATGGTGCTACTCGCAAGTAGGCTAAGACGTGGATTTGCCACCCTCTGGTGGGCTTAAGAAAAAACATGATTTTGCCACTATCTAGTGGGCTTAAAACTCACAGTCAATGATTTGTCCCAATCTAAACAACCCAACCTTCACCCACAGGCATTCAGGCAGTTATATCACATAAGCACATAGCCTCATGGTAAGCATGCTATCATGGCAGTCACTCACACGCATGCAAGGATGCTAAAGCATAAAAACTCACCGAGTACTCCAAGCCAAAAAAGAAGCTAATTAGAAATTCATGCATGATCCTAATTATACAGAGATGCCTAATGCAACACATGCAAAAATGCAATTATAGCAGGCTCGGCTATTCTAAACATGGCATATGGAATGCTACAGCTATCAAGTATTCAACTCGGAATTGAAATACAGATGCAGTTAGTATGATGCGCCGAGCCCGGTGCGTGCAAGACAGATGAATGAATGCAAACATGCTATCATACTGTACGCTAATTGAAACATGCCCTAATCTAACCATCATAAGCAGGTAAATAAAAGGGAAGAAAGACGTGGGGTTGGAAGACATACATCACACTCACCCACACTTATTACAATTATGCCCTCGCGCAGAGGGTCCGAATAAATATACAGTCCCGAATAAAAGAATATTACAGTCCAAATAATACAGTCCAAAATGTGTACAAATTCCTAATTAGTTTACAAATTAACTAAGAAAATAATAAACTGGCATGCAAGCCAGGGACTGCCTTGATTCTGATGAATGATGTATGTTTGGGCTGCCTTGCGCGGAAATCCACTGGGATGCCCCAATTAGCCTCTGTTTTGCAATTGTTCTTGGAAAGCGCGCCAAGCCTCGGAAGACTGCTGATTCTTGATTTGCTGCAACAGAGAGCAGGAAAGGGGCATAGCAATGTATTTTCACAAATGTATGCATGCCTCGATCCTTGTGCCACCAATCACGCATATCGATGCATAATGGCCGATGAATCGAATTGCACAACTTGATATGGAATGAATGCATATGAAAACTCAACTAAAACCTAACTCCATCATGGATGATCCGGAGTGTCGGTGACTGGGGAATTGAGACACGTTCCGTCACTCGGAGTACGAAACGCCCCTCGTTTCCCGTGCTCGGGCTAACTCCTATCCCGAAACACAATGCAATATGCATGACATGCATGAAATACAACTAAGATACAACCTAACATGCAAAATGCTATGAAATGGCATACACGATGCACGAGGTAACATGGCATACACAATGCGCTAACATACAACCTAGCATACACAATGCTATGGAATGAAATGGCATACACAATGCATAATGGACTTAAACCAACATGAGTGGACCTCAGCCACACTCACATAGGAGGCCATTAGATGAAAACGAGACAACTCGAGATGCGTGCACGCGTGCACGCAAACCGAGGACCGAACCTACGGCACGGAATGCCACTCTAACAAGACATAGCAAAACATGGAATATGGCATACTATCATGCAAATTTCAGAGGCAAAATGAGATGTAAAACAGCCCCGAGACATGGTAAAATGGTACCCGATGCATGGAACGAGTCCCGAAACATGAATTTTGGCGCATGAAATGGCCTATAGCTATGCAATGCATGCAATATTTGAACATGAAGTGTAAATACAGAAGCCAGTCAGCCCCAAAAAAAGCATGTTTACAGTTGAGAGCAAGGCCAAACAGTGAGCACAAATGGGGCTAGGCTAGCATACAAAAATGGCCCCGAAAGCAAGATATTGAAGCAACTCACAGATTCTGGCCCCGAACAGAGAAGGGTCCTTCTACACTATTGAAGAGGGGCCAAAAATATGATGTCTTACAGTTTATGAAAACCCCAAAAACAGATACAAGTATGCTCAAAATGCTATGCAAAATAAGGGCCAAAATGGAGATAAAGAAGCAACTGATACATGATGGTCTCAAACAGGTAAGGGCCCTTCAACAATGTTGAAGAGGGGCCCAAAATATGACTTTTTATAGTTGATGGCCGAGCCCAAAACAGTGTACAACTATGCTCAAAATGCAATGCAAGATATGGCCTAAAAGAGAGGCTACAACACAAAGTATACAAATGATGCTCCAAACAGTAATAGACCCTTAATGAAACATGGAGAGGGGGTCAAAAAAAGGCCATTTTCAGTTCGGACCAAGGTCCAAAAATAGAAGCTCCATAGGCTAATAAATCATGCAAAAATGGGGCTAAAATATGGATATCAAAGCAAGTAGCACATGGAGGACTCAAACAGTGATGAGCCCTTCTACAATGTTGAATAAGGGATCAAAATAAGCCTATTTACAGTTTACAACATGCCTCAAAACAGATTACACATGAGCCTAAAATACTACACAAGAAATAGGCATACAAGAGGGATAATGAAGCAAGTGCAAAATGGGGGCCTCAAATAGTGAGAGGCCCTTAATGAAAGATGAAATAGAGCTCAAAAAAACACTACTTTCAGTTATAGTCGGAGCTCAAATGTACAAGAAAGAAGGGCTAAGAAATGATACCAAAATGAGCTAGAAAAGAGGGAAATGTTGCTCACCCTTGAAGACCAATCCTTTGCTGCCTCTTGGACCAAGGAATGCTGCCTCCTAGCCTCTGAGAAGACCCTCCTAGCTGCTGGAATGGAGGTGGTGGTGTGGTGCTAGGTGATGGTATGAAAAAGGGGTGTGAGACTTAAGAAATTTGAGAGTTTGGAAGAGAGGAAGAGGGAGGGGTGTAATGCAAGCTTAAGGCAAATTTTCCAACCCCAAAACCAGACCTGGGTGCTGGTTATATAGGCCAAAGAGGGGGAGAAAGAGGGGGGAAAAAAGGGAGGGAAATCACTCCAAGTTTCCCTCCAAAAGTTGCCCCCCCCGGATCCAAAATCTGGGGGGAAACAAAGTGTATATTTGGACTGTACCTGATGCAAGGATTCTGGCCGGCCAGCTTGCTAGGGTTTGGGTGGCCGGCCGGCCCTCCCCATGGCCGGCCGGCCAAGGGTCAAAAGGGTCAAGTGAGATTGTTGGCCGGCCACCACATATTGGTGGCCTCCCATGTGTGCTCAACACAGCCATGTGATCAAAAAATGGCAACTGTGAACCAGGAGAGAGAACAACCCACTTTTCAAAGGGGTTCAAAAGGTTCAAATGGAATTACTGGCCGGCCACCAAATATTGGTGGCCTCCCAGATGTGTACATCACAAATATGGGGTTTAGGGTGCAAGAAAATGGCCCAAGGGTGGTCAACATTGGCTTCCGAGTGAGAGAAAACGCGCGACGGAGGGCGATGAAGGAATATAACTGGTTGCTGAAACAATTACTGGCCTCCCACCCTTCTACGACCTTCCTAGTGATGAAACAGAGGTCCCTGCCAAAAATGAACGCAAACCGATGTAAAATGAAGGTTCGGGGGCCGAAACGCGCAGCCCGGGGCCCCGAATACCGACTGTTAGTCACCGGGAGTGGTGTTCGACCACTAAGTTGGTCTCTCGGACCACAGTGTCCCTCAAAAGGGAGTAAATAAGATGCATGCCAAAAACCGGAGCAAACGGAGGTGGTTAGGCGGTCCCGAACCGAGGCACTCGGCCTGACGGCTCCGAAAACCGGGAACCGGGCTCCGAAATGGGCAAAATGGCCTACGACCATGAAATGTAGCCCACGGCCACTGAGAGATGATCTACGAGACCTCTCCCTCCCTTTGGGAAGAGAAACAGAGAAAACCGAGCCTGGTTCGCAAACCGAGGCAAAGCACAGAAAAGCCCGGAAGTCTGGAGGCAAGGCTCGCAGCCGAGACTCTGAAACTTCGGAACAAGCACGATATGCAACATCACCAAGTGCTCAATCGGCGACGTCTGAGTCTTAAGGTCGGTCAAAAATGGGGTGTCTACACGAGCCTTGCCTCCGGACTTCCGGACTCTTTCATGCATTGCATCGGTTTGCGAACCAGGCTCGGTTTTTTCTGTTTCTCTTCCGGAAGGGAGGGAGAGGTCTCGTAGATCATCTCTCAGTGGCTGTAGGCTACGTTTCGTGGTCGTAGGCCATTTTGCCCGTTTGGAGTCCGATTTTCAGTTTTTCGGAGCCGTTGGCCGTGTGCCTCGGTTCGGGACCGCTTAACCACCTCCGTTTGCTCCGATTTTGGCATGCATCTTATTTACTCCCTTTTGAGGGACACTGTGGTCCGAGAGACCGACTTCGTGGTCGAACACCACTTCCGGTGCCTAACAGTCAGTTTTTGGGGCCCCGGGCTGCGCGTTTCGACCCCCGAACCTTCATTTTGCATCGGTTTGAGTTCATTTTTGGCAGGGACCTCTGTTTCATTGTTAGGAGGTCGTAGAAGAATGGGAGGCCAGTAATTGTTCTGACAACCAGTTTTATTCCTCCATCGCCCTCCGTCGCCTGTTTTTCTCACTTGAAAGCCAATGTTGACCACCCTTGGGCCACTTTTTCTAGCCCTAAACCACATATTTGTGTTGTAGACACCTGGGAGGCCACCAATATCACATGGCCGGCCATTAATTGTGTTTGACCCTTTTGAACCCCTCCAAAAAATGGGCTTTTCTTTCTCCTCGTTCACCTTCTCCAGTTTTTGACCACATGGTTGTGTTGTACACACATGGGAGGCCAGCTTTTTGGCATGGCCGCCTGACCCTTTTGACCCTTGGTCGGCCGGCCATGGGGAAAGCCGGCCGGCCACCTGCAGCTTAAATACCAGGCCGGCCTTGCTCCCCTCCTCTGGTACATTACAAATCTGTATTTTGTTTCCCCCCAGATTGTGTATCCGGGGGGCTGCACTTTTGGGGGGAAATTTGAATTTCATTTCCCCCCCTTTTCTCCCCCCTCTCTTGCCTATATAACCAGCCCCCCAGCTCTTGTTTTGAGGGTTACAAAACTCTTGTGTAGAGCTCTTGCATACACCTTCCCTCTCCCTCCACTCCAACCCTCAAAACCTCTCAAATCCTACACCCATTCTACTCCATCTCCAAGCCAACCAATCCACACTCCATTCCAATAGCTTGGAGGCTCTTTCTAGAGGCTAGGAGCACTACTTCTCAAGCCAAGAGTTGCTAGTTCATTGGTCTACAAGGGTGAGTCCCTATTCTCCCTCTTTGGTGCTTTATTTTGTTCTATATCTAAGCCATACTTGCTTGCATTTTTGGGCTCCGACCCTAACTGAAAATAGCATTATTTTGAGCTCCTTTTCATGTTTGTTTAAGGGCCTCTCCCTGTTTGAGGCTTCCTTTTTACACTTGCTTCTTTACCTCTCTTGTATGCCCTTTCTTGCATAGTATTTTAGGCTCATTTATAAACTGTTTTGAGCTCTGTCATAAACTATAAAGTGGCTTATTTTGAGCCCTTCTTCAACATTGTTGAAGGAATATTCACTGTTTGAGGCTTCCTTTTGTCACTTGCCTCTTTATCCCTCTTTTGGCCTTATTTTTGCATGTTTTGTTAGTCCCTTGTGCTTGTATTTTTGGGCTCTGGTCCAAACTGAAAATAGCCTTTTTTTGACCCCCTCTTCATGTTTGATCAAGGAACCTTTGCTGTTTGAAGCTCCCTTTTTGCTCTTTGTGTTTAAACCTCTTTTTAGGCCTTATTTTGCATAGTATTTTAAGCTTGCATGTGCACTGTTTTGGGTTTGGTCACTAACTGTACAATACCATGTTTTGGGCCCCTATTCAACTTTGTTGAAGGGCCCTCCCCTGTTTGAGGCCAGCAACCATCACTTGCTTCTTTGTCTCCCTTTTGGCCCATTTCTTGCATAATAGTTTAGCCATATTTGTGTTTGTTTTCGTGGCTTGTTGTAAACTGTGAAGTGCTTCATTTTGAGCCCCTCTTCAACTTTGTTGAAGGGCTCTTGGCCATTTAGGGCCAGCAGCTGCTACTTGCTTCATTATCTCTCTTACGAGGCCATTTTTGCACGCTAGCTTAGTCCTATTTGTGTTCACTGTTTGGCCTTACTTAAAACTGTAAATATGCTTGTTTTGGGACTGTCTTGATTCTGTCTTCACACTTCATGTTCAAATAATGCATGCTTTGCATAGCCATAGGTCATTCCATGTACCTAATTTCATGTTTCGGGTCTCATTCCATGTATCGGGTGCCATGTTTCCATGTTTTGGGGCTGTTTTGCATCGTATTTTGCTACTGAAATTTGCATGCTAGTATGCCATATTCCATGTCTTGCCATGTCTTGTTAGAGTGGCATTCGGTGCCTTAGGGTCGGTCCTCGGTTTGCGTGCACGTGTGCACGCATCTCGAGTGTCTCATTTTCATCTAATGGCCTCCTATGTGAGTGTGGCTGAGGTCCACTTGTGTTGGTGTAAGTCCATTATGCATTGTGTATGCCATTTCATTCTATAGCATTGTGTATGCTAAGTTGTATGTTAGCGCATTGTGTATGCCATGTTACCTCGTGCATCATGTATGCCATTTCATAGCATTGTGCATGTTAGGTTGTATCTTAGTTGCATTCATGCATATCATGCATATTGCATTGTGTTCAGAATAGGAGTTAGCCCGAGTACGGGAAACGAGGTACGTTTCGTACTCCGAGTGTCGGAACGTGTCTCAATTCCCCAGTCACCGACACTCCGGATTACCCATGATGGAGTCTAGGTATTGTTGTGTTTATATGTGCATTCATTCCATATCGAGTTGTGCCATTCGACTCCTCGGCCATCATGCATCGAGATGCGTGATTGGTGGCACGAGGATCGAGGTATGCATACATTTGTGAAAATACATTGCCATGCCCCTTTCCTGCTCTCTGTTGCAGCAAATCAAGAATCAACAGTCTTTCGGGGCTTGGCACGCTTTCCAAAAATTATTGCAAAACAGAGGCTAGTTGGGGCATCACAGTGGATTTCCGCACAAAGGCAACCTGGATATGCATCATTCATCATCTGAAGAAGAGTCAAGGCAGTCCCTGGCTTGCATGCCAGTTTATTGTTTTCTTAGTTAATTTGGTGATTAATTAGGATTTTTGTACGTATTTGGACTGTATTATTTATTCGGACTGTACTATTCATTTGGGACTGTATATTATTCGGACCCTCTGTGCGAGGGCAATGTTGTAATAAGTGTGCGTGAGTGTGATGTATGTCTTCCAACCCCACGTCTTTCTTCCCTTTTATTTACCTGCTTATGATGGTTAGATTAGGGCATGTTTCAATTAGCATACAGTATGATAGCATGTT
This sequence comes from Camellia japonica, assembly GCA_030407325.1. Lineage (NCBI taxonomy): Eukaryota > Viridiplantae > Streptophyta > Magnoliopsida > Ericales > Theaceae > Camellia > Camellia japonica. The sequence continues at coordinate 54,484,971 of JAPPVO010000059.1, read as the reverse complement.
TGCATTCATTCATCTGTTTTGCATGCACCGGGCTCGGCGCATCATACTAACTGCATTTGTACTTCAATTTCGAGTTGAATACATGTTAGCTGTAGCATTCCATATGCCATGTTTAGAATAGCCGAGCCTGCTATAGTTGCATTATTGCATGTGTTGCATTAGGCATTTCTGTATAATTAGGATCATGCATGATTTCTAATCAGTTTCTGTTTTGGCTTGGAGTACTCGGTAAGTTTTATGCTTTAGCATCCTTGCATGTGTGTGAGTGACTGCCATGATAGCATGCTTGCCATGAGGCTATGTGCTTATGTGATATACCTGCTTGAATGCCTGTGGGTGAAGGTTAGGTTGTTTGGATTGGGACAAATCATCAACTGTGAGTTTTAAGCCTACTAGATAGTGGCAAAATCATGTTTTCTAAGCCCACCTGAGGGTGGCAAAATCTGCATTTTAAGCTTACTTGCGAGTAGCAAACCATCTTTCAAAAAAACAAACATGAAATGTTTTGTTCCAATTCAGGCGACCCGGTCTATACTTGTATGCTGTGCGCATCACATAGTAAATCTAGGCTAATAACCGGAATAAGAACACATAATGTTTTCAAAACTTGATATCATGGTTAGTAGAGGCCGATCTTTGATCGGGCGAGCAGGGGTGCTCACGAAGTGACCTTCCCCAATCTTACCCAAGTTCCCGAGCCGAGGCAACTTTGGTGATGACGGACACGTGGCCTTAGGCAACGAGTCAGGGTTTCCTAAATTTCCCAAAATAAAATATTTAGGTGGCGACTCTGTATCTGGCAAAGCAGTCCATGTTTGGCACTTCTTTCAAAAATCTGTTTTCTCAAAACGATTTGCCGGATTTGGACTCTTTGGTTCAGATTACGAACCGTGACACAAATCGAGTCCGAACTGTAGCGAGGCCCCCCCGCGGGCTTGTCTACAGTAAGGAATAAAATTGAACTTGTAAATATGACGTAAGGTAATGAAATATTTGCCGAATAAAATTTTCCTATGAAATTCACATTGCTGAATAAAATATACGATTTTTTCAAAAGCCGAAAAACAAATTTTCATGGCCACAACTTTTTGTATGCATCCTCATTGGGTTGCTGAATAACTTCTTGATTAATCGACTGCCGCATTTTCGAACTTTATAAGCAGCCGACTACCACAAAAATTAGATTAGTAACTCATGGTGCAAGTATATCTCAAGAATCAAAGAGTGTGAATCGATTATATAATGCCGAAAAGAAGCTAGCAAAAATAAGAGTGAAACCCATTTTTAGAGAGATAATAAAAATGCAAAAATAAATCCAACTAAAGGCATTTCAATGGGTTTAGTATGTGCCGACTATATTGAATAAATGTTTGGACCAAATCTATGAGCATAAATATATACACATATATATCTATATATATGTATATGCATATAGATAGTAAGATTGTGTAGACGTCCCCGAACGTCCCGGGAGGGAATCCCGTTTTGTTCGTCTGTGGGTCTACTACAGTTCAGGACTCAAATTGTCACGGTTCTTAATCTGAACCAAAGAGTCCAAATCCGGCAAATCGTTTTTGGAAAACAGATTTTTTGTAAAGAAGTACCAAACATGGACTGCTTTGCCAGATACAGAGTCGCCACCTAAATATTTATTTTGGGGGAATTTAGGAAACCCTGACTCGTTTGCCTAAGGCTACGTGTCCGTCATCACCAAAGTTGCCTCGGCTCGGGAACTTGGGTACGATTGGGGAAGGTCAGCTATGAGCACCCCCGCTCGCCCGATCAAAGATCGGCCTCTACTAACCGTGATATCCTATTTTCAAAAACGTTATGCGTTCTTATTCTAGTTATTAGCCTAGAATTACTATGTTATGCGCGCAGCAAACAAGTATAGACTAGATTGCCTAATTTTGAATGAAACATTGTATATCCGTTTGTTTGGAAAACGCTTTGGAATTTGCTACTCGCAAGTAGGCTAAAACACGGATTTCAATGAATTGTTCCAACTCAAACAATCCAACCTTCACCCACAGGCATTCAGACAGTTTATATCACATAAGCATCTAGCCACATGGTAAGCATGCTGTCATGTTAACATCTACACTCATGCAAGATGCTAAAGCATAAAATACTTACAATGTACTCCACGCCAAAACAAGAACATGTTAGCAATCATGCATGATCCAAGTCCATGTTTAAATGCCTAATGCAACGCATACAGAATGTCATTAGAATGGGCTCGGCTAATCTAAGGATGACTTGTGAAATGCACAGATAGCATATATTCAAGTTATACTTTGAAATACTTACACAATTAGCATGATGCGCCGAGCCCGGTGCATGCGATACTGATGAATGATGCACGCATGCATAGCATAAGGATGCTAATTTGAATATGACCTAATACTAACCATCAAAGCAGGTAAGTAAAAGGGAGAAAGAAGTGGGGGTTGGAAGACATGCATACACGCACCCACACTTATTACAAATTTACCCTCGCTCGGAGGGACCGAAAGAATAATACAATTAATTAACCTACAAGCTAATTAATTATTACAGACCGATTAATTAATTAACAAATTAACTAATCTAATTAAGCAGTAAACAGCAGCCTCGGGAAGAGGGTCCAATGCATGCGCGCTCGATTCCACTCGGAAGTCACTATTGGCTCGCGGCTATTTCTTCCGGTGACGTCTAGTCGATGTTCCAGACAGGAAATGGTGTATCTTGATCTGTCCCAATTTGTGCTTCGCACTTGACTTAATACCTCGTTGTTTAGAGGATATTGAGAGCTTTCAGCCCTTTTCAAACAGCTTTAGCTGGGCCTTCTTCCGGCGAATAGGGTGCCCTTTTGGCGAGTATGTTGATGACGGGGGAAAGACAGGACACCTGACTCGACTGTGCCCCTAGTTCATCACTTTGACCATTTTTTGGTTTTCTACTAAAAAACAGTTTTGACCAAAATGAGAGTTAGATTAACATACTTGTTCGATTTTTTATTTGAAAATCATGCAAGTCAGGCTATAAGCACTGAAAATTTTCCCTTTCGGGTCCCAGAAATGGTCTAGCTTTGGAAAATGAAATAGTTTTCGAGAAAATAGTCAACCTCAATAAAAATTTTCAAAAACTATTTTTGCAAACGGCCAATGCTAAACGAGCATGGAACTTACCCTCGAGATGCGCAACCTCGAATCGGAGGCAATGAAAAATTGCCCCTTGCTTGAAAGGGGTGCATGGCAACGGAAAGTTGCCCCTGGTTTAAATGGCGACTCGTGGCAACTCATGGCAACGGAAAGTTGCCCCTTGTTTGGATGATACCGCGGCATGCTGAAAACCAGTCCTCATCGGTGATGATTGCAAACGAACTCTCGGACACGGAGAAGACGAAGACGGTCAAAACCAATATATGGACACAGTCACTGTGAAAGCGTTGGTGGCTGGGCTTCAAGAGGAAGTTGACTGCGTGGTTCCGGTTGTCACAACCGAACTATCGGATTCAGAGAAGGCAAAGGTGATCAAAACCATTACATGGACTGAGACGCTATGAAAGCGTTGGGGGCCGGACTTCAGGATGAAGTTGCCTACGTATCCCAAACATGGGAATCAAGCCTTACGTAGTTCCGGTTAAGGTACACTCGGGTATTTTAACCTTCACTTTTTGGGCTCTAACTTTTGCCAAGGCGCCCGATGCGGGTTTTCGACCTTGCGAGCTTCTTTTTCCTTTTCCTTTTCTTTTTCTCTTTTTTTTTGCATATATATTTTTTTGCTTTTGTATTTTTTTTTTTTTGCATTTTTTGTATGTTTCTTTTTTCTCTTCTTTTTTCTTTTGTATATATTTTTCCTTGCTCTAACTTTTGCCTGGGTCGCCCTTCCGGGTTTTCGGCCCAGCGAGCCTCTCAAAGGGTAAAAGTGTAACAAGTCCATGCCGAATGGTTTTGAGATTGAAGCCCTCTGTATCTAGGAGAATGGCTATTGTATTGATTTGCAGAAGGATCCATCTTTGGTTCTTCGAGCGCATCGGGCATTTGTGCCTCTAGTTCGAGGGATGCTTCTGTTCTAGCTTCACAAGCTTCTGTTGACAACGTTTGACCTCTTGATCTGACTTTTGGTGCCTCTTGCTCGAGGGCTGCTTCAAATCTAGCCACACGGGCCTTACATGGCGGTTGACCATTGAACAGTCCGAATTATGGTCAAGGCTTGAAAACAAACAGATTGAGTCTTGAGGCTGAGAGCGATCCTAGGCTGCACAATCTCAAGAGCGATTCCACACAGGTCTTCACAAGACCGCGCAAGACATTTTGTTTTTGAAAGTTTTTACGAAAACGACACATCGCTCGCGTTTGAAGACAGTGTGGAATCAATCTGGATCCGGCCAGGGTCCTTCTCAGTACTCACGCTGACAAGTATGATTTCATTCATTAAAAGGCTTAGCACGCCTATCTTTCTCTCAAATTGATCAAAGTTTTGCAAAACCTGAGGAATTCCTTCCTCTTCCTTTTCATTACCACAGTGTTCAAAAAGGTTTTGGAAAAAACTTAGGTCATTACAATGATTTTCAGGGCACAAGAGAGCAGGTGGAATGTACTGTCGTTCCATTCAAATCCTCTGGCACAACCAACCCAAAATAGCAATAAGCACGGAAACATGATAGCTGCAGCTGTTTTATTCAGATTTCCTGGGTGCAACTGGCTCCATAGCAGGGACAGACTCAAAAAGAAAACAAAAGGGTAATTACAAAACAACACGGTGTTTGAGGCAACAACCCCGGAATCACCTGACATTCTATACAAGGGGACTGACTCGCTACAACAAGACAGACCCTTAAGCAAAAAGGACTGACTCAAGACAATGAGACAGACTCAAAACAAAACAAAAGACTGACTCGACACCCAAGCCAGAATTTACAAAACTAGCAATCGCAGATGCTCAAAAATGCGTGCCAGATGCCACATCCAAAAATACACCAAGCACCGCCCGCAGGTGGTTCACTCCCTGATTACATACTCGCAGTATCAGTATCCTCAAAATCTAATAGCTAGGTAGTAACGGACTTGGCTGAGGTGGGCGGGAGGATAACCTCGTTGTCGATCAAATCTTGCACCTCATGACGGAGGCGGAAACAATTATCGGTAGCATGACCAGTTTGCTGGTGGTACGCGCAGTACAAAGCAGCGTCATGTGTGAGAGGGAGATTCTTCGGGAGAGGCTGAGGCTCCAAGGGTTTAAGGTGCCCCCTTTCGGCCAGGATCTGGAGTGCCTTGGACAGAGGCATATAGAGAGCGTGAAAGACCCTGCGCCCTCGGGGCAGGTACTTTGAAGTCTGAGTATTCTTGCTAGACGACTAGCGAAAGGGTCGGCAGGCACTACCTTGACTTTCTGCTCTTTCCCAAGTGCAGGGTTGGGAGCGGAAGGCACTGTTCTGGCATGACGAGGCCTATCCCGGTTTTCTGACTGGCTTGTACTGCCTTCGGCTGGAGTGGGGAAAACATCATCCACAGTCTTGGTCATGACTGCGAACACCTATTGCTTACTCATCCCCCCGGCTTTCAAAGCCTCGACTGCCCACAACAGTTGTTCAATGGGATCAGCATCCGCCTTCACTTTGTCCTTACCTCTGGCCTCAGCCTGATCGAGGGTTTGGGTTGATGTTGATATGTCATTGCCATAGCCGAAGGCTACCTCGGGTTGGCTAAGTTTGATCACAATCCCTCCCAATAACGGGGGCTCCTGTGGTACAAAACTCCCAGCATATGGTGCAGCTGGTGGCGAAGCTGACATTCCGTAGGCGAGATCCACCACGGACCTCTGGAGGTCACCTATCATCCCCATCAACTCGAATGTGGTGGGCTCACGAGCCTGATACAACTGGGGGGTCCAGACCGGGTGCGCAGTAGGCGACCGAGGTGGATGCGGTACATCAACATTGGTCTCACTTTGCAGAGTGATTCCTTGATCTAATGCGGCTGTCATAACCACAATCTCCTCTGAATTCTGCGTCGTCATAGGTCTTGCCTCAGCAAGGGGGAACACTGGCTATTCTGTATCAACTCTCTGTACTGAAAGGAAAAACAAGTAGCATTTCAGCCCAAACGGATCAAACACAGGTGTGGCCGAATAACTGTACTCTACTGCTGATCACTGTTCCCCAGAATCACTGCTCCAAAACACTAAATCGGATACCCACAGATATAACTGATTCTCACAAATACTGATACTGGTGCCCTTAGGCCCGATACTCAAACTTGCAGACTGATGTGCGCGTTCCCTGTAGAGATACACTCTAAAAGCACATAGCAAGTAAAAGAGAGCCAAAACACCCCTATGTTGAGGTAGGGTTTCCCTGTCCTATTTTGTCAGGAGCTAGGGTTTCACTACGCACGCAGCGGTCTCAAACAACCTATAATCGGGTAAGCAACCTGTCCTAGTTTGGAATGGTCACTATGGATTCCGAATATGCACTAGGCCGATTGGTCGAAAAGGGTGCCCCGGTAAAACCGAGGTTTGCGTTCCCATACTAGCAGAGCCCGCAACCGGTCAGCCTTATGGCATGCTTTGACAAAGTCAAGCCTCCGGCAGACCGCTCAGGAATAGCAGATGGCCAACACGGCGTCCTAGGCGCACCAATGCACATGCAATGCAAAGAGACACATAAGCGAAATCAAAGCAGGATATCACGAGTTCAAGTCAAGCTCTCTAAACTCCCCAGCAGAGTCACCAGAAACTGTAGACGTCCTCGAACATCCCGGGAGGGAATCCCGTTTTGTTCGTCTGTGGGTCTACTACAGTTCAGGACTCAAATTGTCACAGTTCTTAATCTGAACCAAAGAGTCCAAATCCGGCAAATCGTTTTTGGAAAACAGATTTTTTGTAAAGAAGTGTCAAACATGAACTGCTTTGCCAGATACAGAGTCGCCACCTAAATATTTATTTTGGGGGAATTTAGGAAACCCTGACTCATTTGCCTAAGGCTACGTGTCCGTCATCACCAAAGTTGCCTCGGCTCGGGAACTTGGATACGATTGGGGAAGGTCAGCTATGAGCATCCCCGCTCGCCCGATCAAAGATCGGCCTCTACTAACCGTGATATCTTATTTTGAAAACGTTATGCGTTCTTATTCCAGTTATTAGCCTAGAATTACTATGTTATGCGCGCAGCAAACAAGTATAGACTAGATTGCCTAATTTTGAATGAAACATTGTATATCCGTTTGTTTGGAAAACGCTTTGGAATTTGCTACTCGCAAGTAGGCTAAAACACGGATTTCAATGAATTGTTCCAACTTAAACAATCCAACCTTCACCCACAGGCATTCAGGCAGTTTATATCACATAAGCATCTAGCCACATGGTAAGCATGCTGTCATGTTAACATCTACACTCATGCGAGATGCTAAAGCATAAAATACTTACAATGTACTCCGCGCCAAAACAAGAACATGTTAGCAATCATGCATGATCCAAGTCCATGTTTAAATGCCTAATGCAACGCATACAGAATGTCATTAGAATGGGCTCGGCTAATCTAAGGATGACATGTGAAATGCACAGATAGCATATATTCAAGTTATACTTTGAAATACTTATACAATTAGCATGATGCGCCGAGCCCGGTGCATGCGATACTGATGAATGATACACGCATGCATAGCATAAGGATGCTAATTTGAATATGACCTAATACTAACCATCAAAGCAGGTAAGTAAAAGGGAGAAAAAAGTGGGGGTTGGAAGACATGCATACACGCACCCACACTTATTACAAATTTACCCTCGCTCGGAGGGACCGAAAGAATAATACAATTAATTAACCTACAAGCTAATTAATTATTACAGACCGATTAATTAATTAACAAATTAACTAATCTAATTAAGCAGTAAACAGTAGCCTCGGGATGAGGGTCCAATGCATGCGCGCTCAATTCCACTCGGAAGTCACTGCCATGCACAAGATGCCTCTGCTTTGGCTGTTATCCTCCTCTGAAGACTGCACAAGTCCCAGGGTTGCTTCTCTGAATACTGTGGAACACCACCGGCTGAGGGGATTGGCCACTGGCCATGTATAATGGTCACCGGCCACAAAATACTCCATCGGCCAACCATGGATGGCCGGTCGGGCACTAAAGATGGCCGGCCGGCCAAATCTCCCTGCAGAAACTGATTTGACAGCAGCAGAGGACAAAACAAAGAGTGGCAATGCATTTCAAGCAATGTATGCACCAACCACACTCCTCATCATGTGTATGACTCAAAGGAGGATGGGCCTCGATTCTCGGGCCGCCAATCGCGTATTTCCATGCATGATGGCCCAAAGAATCAAGTATGCATTTTTCAATTTCAAATGAAATGCAAACCAAATAAACACACCAAGGGGCCTTCAACCTCTATCATGACTTGATCAAGAGGTGAAAGATGCATGCAATGATATGCAACCTAGGCATGAGACTAAGTATGCAACATGGACAATGCAAAGAAGCATACAAGGCATACAATAAGCATGCAAGTTAAGTGAGCATACAAGGTACAATGCCAACACACGAACATGCAAAACATATGGCACGTTAAGCAACCAAAACAAGGAGGAGAATGCATGCCAAATGCAACACCATTTCAACATGCAACATGTCATAAGCTAAGCATGCAACAACATGCCAAGGGGTGGACTTAAACTAAATTAGGCAGCCCTCAAACAAGCCTAAAACAGTGGCCAAAGGCCAAGGAAATGAAGGCTAATGTGCACACAAACATGCATGCAAATGGGCCAACACTTAAGCATGAAACAAGCAACTTTTCAGCACACTTAAAAGAGACTAAACATGGACAATTAGTATGCATAGAAAGCTCTGAAAATCATGTTAAAGATGATGTCAAATCAAGCAAACACGACAAGCATAGCATGCAATTATGGTCCAAGATTCAAGGCAAGCCAAGGAGGCTTAAACCAAGGCTAAGGGGACTTAAAACAAGTCCAATGCAGACCTAAACAAGGCTAAGGGTGCACCTAGATGGTATCTAAGTGGCTTAAACATGTAAGCATACAAAGAAGCACATCCATAGAGCATAAGGCAACAACCTTTTAACACATTGAAGGAGCATCAAATACAAGCATATGGGCATGTTATAAGGACTGAAATAACATGGTAAGTGGTTCCAAACCACTGAAACAATGCAAGTGATGCATGTTAGAGGTCTATACATTTAAGGCTTACAAGCCAAAATGCAAAGGGGCTATGCAATACATGCCATGGTCGACCAAAACAACCAAGGGCAGACCTTAAGCATGGAAAAACAAGTACAAAAGCTTCACAAAGCTGGGCCTAAAACATGCTTTAACAAGGGTCAAAGCCTAGATGCATGTTAAGGCTAAATGATGGCATTACAAGACATGTATGCAAGGCATGCAAGGTGTGTCCAAACCAACTCAACACAATGCTATTTCATGGCAAAATAAGCATAAATATCAGTCAAGGCATGGTCAACACACACTTAAACTAGATGCTCCCTCAAGAGGCAAAAATAGCCCTTTTCAAGGACAACAAGGAGAGGGGGTGGCCCTCTCCTTCCTAGGACCTCAAGGCACCATCCTCACCTCTGAAATCCCTCAAGATTTCAGTGGTGAGGAGGCCCAAACACAATGGTCCCGGAGTTCAACCAAAAAATGGCACAAAATGGAGCCTAACAAGGCTTAAGAGGGGTCAAACAACCCCAAAGCTTAAAACAACCTTAACCAACTATTTAGAGCACTAAAAAATAGAACTTTTCTATGTTATACACAAAGCTCAAAAACAGTTGTAAGGTAGGCAAAAATACAATGCAAAAATGGGGTAAAAAGGGACAAAAGTCTTACCCTTGTAGACCCTCTTCAAGAATGGAAGACCAGCTGCTTCTTTGGCTCAAACCAGCTCCAAAACTTCAAAAACAACCCTCAAGGGCCTCAGCTCCAAGAGAAGGTGTGATGGTGGGTGTTTGTGTGCAAAACTAAAGCAAAACACTCACTAAACACAAGAGAGAGAGAGAGAGAGATATATATATATAGAGAGATGGAGGATATATAAGCCCTAACCCTAAAACTCAAAACCCTCTGAAAATGCTGTCCAACTTGTCTAACCCTAAACAAGAGAGAAGAGGCTCCCTCTTATAGACAATTTAGTCTTGTAAAGCTTCCAAAGGAAGCTAACAAGAGGGAAATCCCTCCATACATATGGAGGGGGTGAAAGTGCATGCCAGCTGCATGAAAATATCTGCAAAAGCAGATGCACAGTAGTCGGTCGGCCAAAAATGCAATTGACCAAAAAAAGATAGCCGGCCGGCCATCTATAGTGCCGGCCGGCCAAACATTTGGCCGGTGGAAACAAAACACAGCCGGTGGCCTCAAGCCATGGCCGGTGGAGTGTGGGGATGGCCCACAAGCCATTCCCTGCCCCTCAAAGGCAAAGCACAAGTGTTTGGTGCAAAACCAGACACGAAATAGTCGAGTCGAGAGATCTGAGGCAAGGCGCGTAGCCGAGACCTCCGAGAACTCAAGACGAACACAAACATGGATGATCACCGAGTGTTCGAGCGGTGACGTCCAAGTCTTGAGGACGGTCAAAAATGGGGTGTCTACAGATTGAATTTCAAAGATCAATTTAAACAAAGAGTAAAAAGATAGGATTAACTGTGGGTCATGTTTATAGTAACATGTAACAATGATCTGAGCATCTTAAGTATGGTATTTGTTGTCTTCTTCGTTAAACTCTGTCAAACGTTTCCCACAGATGGCGCCAATTGTGAGACCATGAAATATCCTCTCACATGGATGTTGTAGAGATCCAACGAAGAGAAGAGCTTCACCCCTGTAGATCTGCAATAATGAACATAGTCGGTGCCACCCAACCGAGGTTGCCGGCCGGGAGTACTCCGATGATGAAGTTAGTCATTGAATCAAGAAGTAAATAGAATATATATTTGAAGGGGTGTGTGTTCTGTAGAGAGAGATGAGGCATACCTTCCACTTGGGATGCCCCCCCCCCTTTATATAGATGGGGGGTGTGATATTTGTTTGGGCTGGACCCATTGTAGGCTTTGTTTGGGTTAGGCCCAATAAGCTAGTACCTATATTTTTCTGGCTCCCACAATCGTCAATTTTATTCATAAGTTACAGTGAGTCATCAACCTTATCCATAGGCCTTATCAAAGACAAGATGTGCCCGAGAAGGTAAAGCGAAACCTAGCCACGGAGGAAAGGAAGTGCATGTCCGAAAAAACTATAATTTCTCATACATGCAAGGGAAAAAATGTAAGAGGGGTCAAGTCAGGCCCATTAAAATTAATTAGGCCCAATCAGAAAGTCCAAGATTGGTGAACCCAGATTTATTATCATTAAACGGGCCAAATCGCTCTAAGCCTCGAAAGAGTTCAGATCCACGAACTTAAAGACTTACTCAAGCCCAGACTCGAAAGGGTATTAAACAAGCCTAGAGATCCGAGGCACTTGGGCTTCGAACAGATTCAATCGCAATCTAGAAGTCGCTCCATTGGTCAGTCCCAGAACATTTGCGGACTTGGAGCTTTCCGAGATCAGCCCACCAGAATCATGAGTGAGGTTAGACCTCGAACAAAGGGCTCAGATCTCGAGGATGGGGGTGAAGATGAATTCACTCATCAGTTGATTTGGCCTATACCCAGGTCGAGGTGGCATGACCTTGGGGGGTCTATAAGACTCGGCAATATCTGCGGTAGGGCGTCCTCTTGAACTAACCCTGACCCTTTGGGATGATTGGGGATCATTGGTTAGGTGTGGATAAGAAGAAAGGTTCGCCAAGAGGTTGATCTCCTCTTCGGGGTTTTCCTCATCCTCGGAGAGGTTACCTCCTCGGACAAGGTAGTTGGAGGGAATATTCCCAATGTACCTTGCACATGGGCTTCATCCTACATCATAAGGTGCCTACAAATAGCATCCACCCATAGCTTTATAAATGATGGAGTTTGGAGAGATAACTCTTGGGAAAAAACTAATTTCCCTTTTCCATTATCTACCTTGAGAGTGAAAGTGGGAGATCCATAGGAGAGCATTGTCATTATTTTCTCTCTAACTACTTTGCATTCTTCTTCACCTAATCTCTTATCTCCATCATCTCTTTGCTATTGCGTTCCTAGTTGTGACTGTTAAAGAATCTAAGCATCTCATCATTTCTAGAGAATTCGAGTTTTTTTTTAAAGATCTTCGAAGATCTTTGAATTTTCCGACAACATTCTTAATCTCTCTCATACACTGTCATTAGAGCACAAGCAACACATAAATCATACCTTCAAACTAGATCTCAATCTCTTTGTTGAACTCTCTCGATTCCCACAGACGGCGCTAATTGTGAGACCCAAAAAATTCCATCACATGGATTGTTGATAAGATCCAACGAAGAGATGAGTTTTGTAGATCTGCAAAGATAAATATAGTTGACGCCACCCAACCAAGATTACCAACTGGGGACACTCTGATGATAAAGTTAGAATCCTTGATAGTGTTGAATCAAAGATAATAGAAAAAGAACTTGTTAAATTATTTGTGTGTGTCTATTGTAGAGACGAGGCCCCTTTCTTTTTTATGGGATGCTTTCCTTTTATAGAGGTGGATTGATGAACTTCTTTGCTTGGGCTGGGCCCATTGTTAGGACTTGTTTGTGTTCATCCCAATAAGTTGGGATGTTTTGGTATTTATATTTGGGCTACCACATATATATATATATATATATGCTTAGCTCGCGAGCTTCTTTTAGTTAAGCCTTCTCGAGCTCGAGCTTGGCTCGATTATCAAACAAGCTCATAATTTGGGCTCAAGATTGTTTATTTATTAAACGAATTGAGCTGAACAAGTCTTTAACGAGTCGAGTTCGAATATGCTCATCCCTATACATTTTTGTGATATCAATTGAACCCACCAGTTTTTGAAAGATCATAAGAAGACAAATATTTTTATATTTTTAGGTAAAATTTCACCCCATTAGTTTATGAAAATTGAACTCGCTCTTATGATCATAATAATGTACAAGTATATTATTGTCACATCATTCTAAAAGTAATTTTGTATAAAAATTTTAATATCTAGGCATTTTTCTTTTAAAATGTGAAAATTCATGGAGAGCAATTGGGTTTTTATAGACGCTTTTCTTTTGATAGGCCTTTAAATTTTGGAAGCAAGTTCTCTCCCGTTAGAGATTCATTTTTATAGAGGCCAACATTAGGGAATATTTTAAAGAACAGGAAGCTATTGTTTGTAAAGAAAATGTGTGAAATTAGAGGGAGCTATTTGAGAGACTTTGATTCTCTTAATTAGACTATTACTTTATAAAAATTAAAAAAAAAAAATAGACTATTACTATGCATATCAACAATGATTGGAGAAAATTTCAACGCATATTTTAGAAAGGTAAAGGGATAGAAGATCTCCCCGAGTAAAGGATCCGTTGATTAAAACTGAATGTTTCATTGTAGTAATGATGCATTGCATGAGAAGACGAACCCAGTTAGGAAGTTGAAGAATAGCAAAACTTGTACAAGAAAACCCTAGTTAGTTCGATTTAAAGCTTTGCTTATGTCAAGTTGAGGATTGCATTGAAGGTTTTGACTTATTTTCAGTGCCAACAAAATTTGTTAACAAATTTGGTTAACAGGCAGATAGAAGACTAAACAAAAAATTACAACCCAATGTGTAGCAAAATATACTTTTGAGTCACCTATGCACCAAGTTTCTACTGCTAAGTAGCACTACTGTTATTCAATCATGGAATCGAATCTCTTTTCTAAGTGACATGAAATGAGAGCTTGAATGCCCAAAGAAAATGATAGTGCACAATGACCCATAGGATATGACCAATAAATTTAACACATTTTATATATCTGCAGTTAATTGTTTCCATTTTAGTTGTTATTGTTTAGGAATTAGACTATGAGATTAGACAATATACTCTGATCAATCTTGAATCCCATTTGGACAATATTCTTTGATCAATCTTGAATCTCATTTAGACAATATACTTTGATCAATCTTGAATCCCATTTGGGAGAATTTTTTGGGTGCAGATAGGGTACCATGCTGGCACCCATATATGGTACTTGTAGCGAATCACAACTTAATAATACATTCCTTAATTAAATGGTGTTAGAGATTTGCCACATCAAAAAATTACTAATCAAAACTAACGGTGTTTACATTCTCTCTCTAGAGTTTGCAGTATTTTTCTCTCTCCTCACATAGGTCTTCCAACTTTCTTCTCTCTCATATTTTCAAGACCTACCCACCCCACCCCTACCACCACTCCCACCCCACTCCACCACTTTCTTACACGATTTGTTGACCCACTTTGGAGAGAAAATTTGCCTTCATTCTTTGTCCTCCATTGTTCCTTTCTTCTAGACTTTCATTTCCTCTTTCTAGCTAAAGGTGAGACTAGTGAATCAATTTCAACCTGGTAAGTTTTTTATTGGGATTAAAGTTAAGACCTCCTAACTTTTCCCTCTTTTTCTTCTAACCAATCTATTGATTTTTTTATTTTATGCTTTCAATTCTAGGTTAAAATTATCATCACAAGTCTCATTGCACCTAAACCAAAACAAAGTGTGGAACCCACAATAGTTTCAAACCGAGAAGAAGTTGAAGAAAAAGGTACTTTTATATTATATATATATATATATATATCAACTTTTTGTTTTAAATATTGAAGATAGAGAGAATATACGTAATATATATATATATATAATCAGTTTACTGCTTTAAATAAATAAATATATACATATTTTAATATTTTATATATATATTTGATATAAATTGAATGTGCTTATCACATTTTTTTAAATATAAAATATGAGTTCTCAGCAGAGAGTTGCATGATAAATTTGATATAAATTTGTTGGCTACATATTTTGTATAGGCCAATCACAATTCAACACGTAGCAGGATGAGGACAATATGGGAAGACAATTCAAATCTTCAATCGTAATCACACACATGGCAATTAGTATTGGTTATTGTGGATCTGCATAGCACTGGATCAGCAAAGAGATGCAAGCTGACGTGGCTTTAATAGTTACGCATATATTTAAATTCAAAATCAGGAGGGAAGCTTAACTGCAGACATGGCATAGTGGAGCTAACTGTGAGGAAACATGATCAGCAATCATTGAGGAATGATTCGACTGTTAGAAGCTCATTTCGACGGTTATCATTTAAAAGTATAAATAGCAGAGAAGGCTCCAGAAAAAGGGCACAAATTCAGATAAAAAAACAGTTTTATTCTACTTTATTTTCCTTCTAGTTTTTACATTTCTTGTTCTTTACATTTCTGTACTTCAAATTCCTGCACTGCACTTCGTTCATAGGAGTAGTTTCAAGTAGTTTGTTGCTGTAAACCTCTACGAGGCTGAATCGGATCATTGTAAGTCTTTCATTTTTTCTTAATGAAATGTTACAATTGTTCTTCATTTAATCGTTGTTTGCTTAATTCTCTTAAACAAAACCACCAGTAAAAGTCCTCTTCATTGAGGCTGAAAGAACTAAAATACAATCGTCTAATAATTGGTTGGCAATTAATCTTCTGTAAGGACTGATTGATCATTGCTGACACGCTTAAAATTATAATAATAACCTTCGAAAGCCAAAAAGCCAACATATATTTTTGGCAAGCCCAGTGGCACTAATTGAAATGGCTAGACATAGGAGACAAGGAGAAAATGAACGCTTGGAAGAAGGTGTGAAATGAGAGGTAGAAATACCTAATCCAGAGGATAATGTGATAACATATCCTGTGGAAGTACCTGTTTTATCAGAACCTATGGTCAAACAGACCAGCACTTCGAAGCAAGTACCACATGTTCAAAATATTGGACGAGGCCAAGGAATTGGACCATCCATTGTTCCATCTACTCAGCCAATGAATCCATGGGGAGGCCTAGTAAATGCCATGGGACAGCAGTTAATGAACACAATGGAAAGATGGACAACATCCTTTATGGAATCGAATGAATACTCATCAACCAACTAACGCAAGGCATATAGAGGAAATTTCAAATGTCCCTCAGCAAAGATTGGCTAAAGATAAACAGCCTATGCAGAGTAATGGACACATTAATGGTGAAACTAGTAACCAAAACTATGAAAAACCATCACCTCAGTCTTGGTATGAGCCTCTTTTGAGGCCTATGAAAAATCAAAATGCCTCATTACTTAATAATGAAGCCATGCAAATTGGTGGATCCGGGCCAACACAAGAAAATGGCATAAGGATGCTTCCAAATACCATGTTCGAAGCCATACTTGGCACAAGGGGGTTCACTAATCCTTTGTTCGAATTTGCACCCAGGGGGTTGGAAAGGTTTCCTGCGACTGAAAGAGACACAACACCTGTTCCAACACCTTTCGCAGGTCCTTTCGCAGGACAAGCTCAGAAGGGTTATCCATACCCTCGATAGCAGCCAGTACCACAGGGACAACTAGTCCCAAATATACCGCCCTATGGACCAAGAAGACCTCAGGCACAAGGTTGTCTACCAAATCCTGTGTTTGTTCCTTCAGTAGCGGTTCAACAAGCACAAAATATGGTTCCTAGGGACCAAATTGCTGATATTGTTAGAGAGATGTGTAGACCGATGGCTCGGGGGGTTCAAACTCCTGTGTACAGGAAACCATATCCAGAATGGGTAGATAAGGTACATGAATACCCAAGAGGGTTTAGGATACCAAACTTTGCTCCTTTTTATGGGAACAGAAACCAGTCAACGGTAGAGCATATTGCTAGGTTCGCTGCTCAATGTGGTGAATTTACCAATAATTATTACATGAAGTTAAGACTGTTTCCAAATTCTCTAACTGGGGCAGCTTTTGTATGGTATATTAGCCTTACACCTGGCTCTATCCAAACTTGGCAACAAATGGAGAAGGCATTTCATGCCCAATTCTTCCAAACGGAGCCAAAAGTTTCCATGGCAGACTTGGCAAGGTTGAGTCAAAGGCCTGACGAGAAGGCTGCTCAATTTATTGCCAAATTCAAAAGAGCACGAAACAAATGTAGGATCATCCTACCAGAGCCTGAATTCGTGAGATTGGCTCAAAATGGTTTAGAGTTTAGGCTTCGAAAGAAGTTTGACTCAACTGAGTTTAGAGACTTAGTGGAACTAACCTATAAGATGTCTAGGTATGAAGCATTACTAGAGGAAGAACAAGATCGAAGTAATGCATCATACAAGACGTATTATAAAGATCCTAATTATGAGATTGATACAGCAGAGATTGTAGGGAAAGAACCTATGATCTGTAAGGCATTAATTCATAAAGACACAACAATAGACTAGCAGTTTAAAAAGAAAGACCTTCATAGGAAATACTCTTTCGATTTAATAAAGGCAGATGACATTTTTGATCATTTGCTTGCGGCAAACTTCCTGAAGTTACCAAAAAGAGTCAAAATTCCGTCTCCAAAGCAACTTAAAGGAAAAGTGTATTGTAAATGGCATAATTCTTGGTCTCACTCAACTAAAAACTTTATTGTTTTTTAGGACAGGATCCAAGAACAAATTCGAAAGGGGAGTTTAAAATTCCCAACTAAAGCAGAAAAGGTTATGGGGATTGACACTAATCCATTTCCAGAAATTGGAGAAGTTCCAGCCAACGTTATTGTGCCAGACTTCCAGAACTTATCCTTGAAGGAATTGGAAGAGGTCAATGTGCAAATGCATGTTGCCAGCCAGACTACTGTCAAGAAAGATGCTAGAAGTTCACCAGCTGTTGGACAGGGCTTTGCAAATCAGAGGGAAGACTCTGATGAGGAGGCACTGGATGATGATTCTTTAGAGGCAGTTGTCATGCAAAGAATGTGTCCCAGCTGCAGGTTGAGCTACAAGTGGTTGAAGGGCTTCCGATTAATGGAAAGCAAGATTACAAGGATGTGCAGAGGCGTCCTAAACCAACCAGTGCATATAACAAAAGGCCATATCCAACTGGTCCTAGGCAGCAGCCATTCATGGCTGGGTTAGCAGCCACTAGAGTACACTCCAAGGGCAAGAGACCTCTACATGAGTTCAGACCACCCAACTATTACAGAATGGAGGGCAATCATCCTGAAAGGAGACCTGAGGTGAGCTCAAGTTATGGGATCAAAGCTAGAGATTGGCCCCCTAGACCAACCTCACACAAGATGGAAAGTGGCCACCTTCATGGAAGGCCTAAATTAGGCCTAAAACAGGGAGTCAGGGCCAAGCAGTGGCCTTCACAAGCAACTTCAAATTTGGCTTCAAAGGAAGAAAGAGACAGTTCAACAACTGAGTTAGTGGGTTCGTGGATACCTGGAGTTCCAGATTGGTTTGTTATGCAGAACAAACCTAAGGAAATACCTACCCAAACAAATCTTGTTGGGGACCAGGGTAGGATGGTTAAACCTCCCTTGGTGGCTCCAAATAATTGGGTGTTACTAAAGAATCCAAAAACAAAGGAACCAAATATGGTCCCAGTGATTTCTAGATCCCAAATAAGGAAGATCCAGCGAAGGTACACGCAGTACCAGAAGGATCTAAAAAAAAGTGGGGAAAGCTCTTCATTGGTCCAGCCAAAGGGCCAAACAGAGAGAAGAAAAAGTCCAGAGTTAGATCATAGTCTAAGATCGACTCCTCAAGACAAAAGGAGTTGCAGCAGAGAGTAATTGGCCAAAGTTCACTCCGAACTGAAAGCCAAAGAAAGATCCAGTTTAGCAGGATTGGAAAGGGCTTTGATGGAAAGCGATAGTGAGACAGAGGGAGAAGTTGGCCTAGGCCAAAGGAATGAGATTGTTGAGGAGGAAATGTTTAAGGCCTTCATGGCTGAACAGACATTTTTGGTCGAAAAACCAGTAGGGGATAATCCTAACAGATGGCAGATGTCAAGGACAGTATGAACCATTATCCCATATCTGAATTGAAAGAAATTAAAAGCAGAATTCCAAAAAAAAAAGGGCAACAGGTATTAAAAAAGGGTCCTCTGAAATGGTAAACCTGGATAATTGAAGGGCGTCGAAGAGGCAGAGTTCCTAAAGATCCAGTGTCCTATCAAGGACGACCCGATCATACCATTCCTCCCACTCTTGTCTCACTGTGGGCTAGCAGCGATGGGGTCGGTGCATCCTCCAACTTCCCTAATCAAGACCACCTTCGTAAAGGAAACAATGATCTTCTAGACGTGGATACAGAGCTGGAAGCTTAGTGGAAATCTCCTTAAAAATGGGCCCAAGCACATATTCTTGTTGCTCATGGCGACGGGAGATGAAGATGCATCCGTCAATGGCACTTTTCTCACCAGCCTTATACTTCTCACACTCTTCATCAATGATCCTTTTCAAGGCTAGGGATAGACTCGCACGCTCCACAACCGGTATTTTCAAGGAAGAAGAAGCCATTGATAGAGAGTTTTCTCAGAAGATGAAGTTGGGAAAGAGAGTGAAGGGAAAGAGAGAGCTAGCAGAAGATGAAGGGTTTGTGTGTTAGACGACCAAGTGGATTGGGAGCACAAAATAAAAGGGTTTTTAAAACCTTTCTGTCTGAAAAACACGCAATCATTTTATATGGGCGGAATTCATAAAGAAGTACTAAAGGTACGGGTGCAAAAAGTTTCCCTCAATGTTAATAGTTATGGAGGGAAACGTATCTCAAATACTAATGTTAGCTTCGAAATAAAATATTTGGCTTCGAAGCCAAGTTTTGGCACCAAAATCAAGTGACAAACGACTTCGAAAGCAGGAAGTCGACTTCGAAGCACATTCCACACCTAAGGGTGCAGGAATGCTTAGGTGTTTGTTTACTTCAGAAAGATTAAAGACCTGTTTTTAGGTTTCTTGATGAAAGTAAAATCCCTCGAAGCAAAATTTGAAATACCTTACGGTTAGAATTTGTTTCTTCTAAGTTTCAAACCAATAGTTGGTTTAGTAGTATACAATCACTTTTTAGAATAAAACAATGCAGTCCTTGAAAAAGGCTTCCATATTTTGGAAAATATAGACTGTTTGTTCAAAGCAAAATTAGTTGATTTAAAACTACTTCATTGTATTAACCATATGTTGGGGAATTGGATATGATCAAATCAAGTTTCGAAGGTCAAAATTGGTGAATTCGAAGCTCTGATTCTGAAAGGAGACCTCAGGCAAAAGTTGTCAATTACACCCATATGTTAGAAAAGTTCAAATTGGGTTTCCAGTATTTCATTGGGTATGATTGAATCAAGTGTCGAAGGACAAAATTGGTGAATTCGAAGCCCTAATTTTGTTTGATTTTGACAAATGGAGCAAAATCAGACCATGCCAAATAAAGAGAAAACATCTTAGCTTTATTAAGACAAAAGCAATTACATTAGAAGCCTTCCTTGGCTACATATTCAGGTTCATAAAAATAAGGAATAGAGTACATAGCAAGGTCATGGAACTTGTTCCAACTATGGTCAATGAACTTTTATTCCTTTTTTATTCTATCTTCTATCTTCTCCAAGCTAGGCTGCTAAAGTTGATATGCCTTTACTTGATAAAAACGTTTTTCGGCCTTTATTTCAAACTCTATTTCTTTCAACCCTTCGTCTATCTCATCCATGTCCAAGTCATCCTAGTATGCAGAGTCTTTATTCTTGAAATCATCATATTCGTTGATGAGGTTCTCTGCTTCATACCGGGTATGAATTTGACGGGCTGAGATTTGATCCAAAGATCGAGTGGTGGCCACAGAAATGTGATGCCAATGAAGAAGCAGTGGGGGTTGGTCTAAAAACATCTGGAGCTTTGCTTGGGTGATGGGGTTGAGGACATGACCCCGGGTCATAACATCACAAGCCCATCGAAAGTTCTTAAGAAGAACATCGTCCTCGAGAAGAACATTGAAGGGCAAGTAAGAAAAGGCCGCAAGCAGAAGTTGGGCTTGTTGTCACTGATATTTAGTAGGGAGAGATGGAGGGTTATAGGAGGGGAGAAACTAGTCCTCAAAGAGAGTAAGTCTCAGTTCCTCCATCCAGTGAGGATTTTGTAGAAGAGGAGGTGCAGGAGCTTCCATCTCGAAAGAAGAAGGAAATTAGGGGTTGTTGACGATATCAAGCCAGTCAAAAGAGCAAAGTTTTGCCTTCTGGGCTAAGAATGACAGGCTATACCCTTGAGCCTCTTCTGGATGACGAGTGGCTTGTACTATCTTCGTAGGCATGGAAGGTGTGTACCATGCTACAAGTAAGTTGTCTTCCAAACGGCGTCGGCGGTCGATGGGTACATATGGGTAAACCACCGAACTCCGAGCAAAGGGAGGGAAAGTTAGAGGATCAACAAATTTGAAAAAATGATGATTGATTCGCTCTCTTAACTTGGACTCCTCAGGTTCTGTCCAGCTTCTCCAACCAGAAGTTCTAGAAGAAGAAGAAGTAGTTGCAACCTCATCCCACGCAGAAGGTTTTGGGTCAGAAGAAGCTTCCAATATCCATGTTTGCAAAATTTTGGGTTAAAGACAATAGGTTCGTAATCCAAAGGTTGATAGTTTGCAAAAGCTTCCATGACTTGAATATAAGAAGCTGGGTAAAGGTGGCTAATCAATGCATGAAGGTTCTTTCGAGGACGAACAGCATTATCAAACAACTCTTCATATGCTTGATCGAGGTAAGAAAAGGTTTGCTTGGCCATAAGAGTTGTACCAGTCTTTTCGAATACTGAGATAGTGGGAATGTTCAAAGGATAGAAGAGAATTTAATGCAAATGTTTCATTGATGAATGATGGTTGCATTTCTGAAAAAATGCAAAGCCCATGCACGTTCTAAGACGTGGATAAAATACCTTGATCTACTAATATCACCAAGTATTGGGTATATTAGTGCGGGGGGTAATGTTGGCTACATATTTTGTATAGGCCAATCACAGTTCAATACGTGGCAGGATGAGGACAATACGGGAAGACAGTTCAAATCTTCAATCGTAATCACACACATGGCAATTAGTATTGGTTATTGTGGATCTGCATAGCACTGGATCAGCAAGGAGATGCAAGTTGACGTGGCTTTAACAGTTACTCATATATTTAAATTCAAAATCAGGAGGGAAGCCTAACTGTAGACATGCATAGTGGAGCTAATTGTGAGGAAACATGATCAGCAATCATGGAGGGATGATTCAACGGTTAGAAGCTCATTTCGACGGTTATTATTTAAAAGTATAAATAGCAGAGAAGGCCCCAGAAAGAGGGCCCAGATTCAGATCCAAAAAAACAGTTTTATTCTACTTTATTTTCCTTCCAGTTTTTACATTTCTTGTTCTTTACATTTTTGTGCTTCAAATTCCTGCACTGCACTTCGTTCATAGGAGTAGTTTTAAGTAGTTTGTTGCTGTAAACCTCTACGAGGCTGAATTGGATCATTGTAAGTCTTTCATTTTTTCTTAATGAAATGTTACAATTGTTCTTCATTTAATCGTTGTTTGCTTAATTCTCCTAAATAAAGCCACCAGTAAAAGTCCTCTTCATTGAGGCTGAAAGAACTAAAACACAATCGTCTGATAATTGGTTGGCAATTAATCTTCTGTAAAGACTGATTGATCGTTGCTGACACGCTTAAAATTACAATAATAACCTTCGAAAGCCAAAAAGCTAACAAAATTGAATATGCCTACCACAATTTTTTAAATCTGTATATAAATTTGATATATATATATATATATATAAATTTTTGGCTTTAAATATTTTATGTATAAATTTGACATACATATCTTAATATTTTATTTTTTTTTTTGTAATTCATTTGTAGATACAAATGCTCCAGATAATTTTTTAAGTGCCTATGATGATAGCATTGTTGAGTTAAAAATGGAATGATTACAAATAGTGAAGAGGAAGCTTATAACATGTACAATGAATATGCATATCACAAAGGCTTTAGTAGTCGAAGAGATGAAAAAACTCACAAAAGAGGGACAACTCAACTAATTTGTCGTAGCTTTCTTTGTTCAAGAGAAGGGTAATTTAGTGACCCTAGCCAAGAGAAAAAGTATGATAGGCTAGACACTAGATGTGGTTGTCACTTATTCTTAAAGTGAAAAATGGCATTTATGAATCAGTCAATTAATCATTGAGCACAATTACTCCTTAATTGAATCAAGTCAAAGACACTTGATAAGGTCTGCACATAAAATACATGACACTAGTAAAGGTGTTATTAAATCCGTGGTTGATGCTAGTATAAGGGTATCCAAAACATATGGATATTTGTTAAATGAAGTGTGTGGTTATCAAAGTATTAGACTCACTAAGCATGATTGCCATAACTATATTCAAGTTGAGCGGTCAAAAAGAATTGAAGCTAGTGATGGTCAGAGTGTAATAAGTCATTTTAAGCATAAATAAATAGAGAATCCAATGTTCTTTTATACAGTGCAAGTAGATGACGAAAATCGAATAAGTAATTTTTTTTTTTAGAGGTGGAATTTCCAAATTGGACTATGAGTGTTTTAGAGATGTTGTAATTTTTTATACCACCTACTAGACAAACAAATATAACATGATTTGTGCTTTATTTGTAGAGGTAAATCATCATTGGAAAAATGTGCTATTTGGTTGTGCATTTTTGCGTGATGAGACAATTGCATCATTTGTTTGGTTGTTTAATGCTTTTTCTTGAGTCTATGGATTATAAGACACCAAAAACTATTTTCACTAATCAAGATCATGCAATAGCAAATGCCATTGCAAGGGTCTTGCCTAAAACACAACATCGTTTGTGTCAATGGCACATCTCAAAAAATGCTACAGTGAATATTTCTGGTCTTTATCATAATTCTGGTTTTAAAGACATGTTTAACTATTTGTTGTACAAACGTGATAATTAAAGTGAATTTGAGGATAAGTGGAAAAAAATGATTGATACATGGAATTGTCTTAATCAATCATGGCTCTTAAAACTATATAGCATTCGAAAAAAATGGGTTCCCACCTTTAGTCATGATATATTTTGATGCAACATAAATTCTAGTTAAAGAAATGAGAGCACAAATAATGTTTTTCAGCATATGGCAAGTAAGACATTGGCTCTTACTAAATTTGTGCGTCAGTATGAACAAAATGCCGAGAAGATGCATAAGATAGAGGTGATCGATAATTTTAATTGTGCTAATGGAAAACCTCGTATTGCATCTCATAGTAGTGGAATTTTGAAACATGCAGGTAAAGTGTGTACACACAGAATATTTGCAATGTTTCAAGATGAGTTTTTGCAAGCAACATTGTTAATGGTTGTTGAATGCATTTCTAATGGGACAATGCAAATGTATAAGATGCGAATGGAGGATGGTACTCAAGAGTACTATGTGAACTTTAACTCTTCTGATTGTTCAATCTCATGTAGTTGTAAACGGTTTGAGTCATTGGGATTGTTATATCGTCATGCTTTAAGAGTGTTCAATTTGAATAATGTGAAGAAAATTCCTGAAAAGTATATTTTGGAGAGATGGACAAAATATGCAAAACAAGGTTGTGTAGGGGAAAGGCATTCTAAATTAGCAGAAGATAATAGTGGTAATTCAGCTAAAACATTGCAAGCGTTTGCTCTCATGAATTTATGTTCCAATTCCGATGCCACAAGTGAGATTGCAGATAGGAACATGGATAATACTTTTGAGCAAATTAAAAAACATAATGCATCTGTAAGTGGTGGAGATACATGTGAAGATGATGGGCATGCAACTTTAGCAATTTCTGATGTTTCAATTAAGGATCCTCCTCGGCTAAGAAAGAAAGGATACACATATGGTAGAATGAAGGGGGTTTTGGAGAGGAAAAAAAGAGAAGTTAAAAAGGTAGGTACAAGTAAATCTCAAGCACTGCACACTGCTGTGACAGGTAAATAAAACTATGTTTTTGTAGATATAAAATTTAATTTTTTTTGTACAAACAATGATAGTCACACATGTTTATTTATTTATTATTAGATACCGCAATGTAGCCATATGTTGTAGGACCTTCAAGATTTTCTATGCCAACAACAAATGTTCCAATTGTCCAAGAGGTATATTTATCATGTAAAGAAAAACTTAGTTTTATTTTGTTTAATTAGTTTATATTATTTAAAGTATATTACTTCTTTAATGCAAATCTAGATGCCTGAATACTTGAACATGCCTTTACTAGTATGCTACAATCTAGCTTCTCCGTGTCACATGTGAGCCATGTATTATATTTTAATATTTAGCTCATTATAATATATTTGATTTTCAAATATAATAACTAATCTAATTGTATTATTAACATTCTTGCAAGGGTCACTAAACGGCATTAGTGTTACAGGAAGTCAAAGCTCTCCCAATATGTGTAACTTGGGTGAAGATGTTGAAGAAGACTGTGGTTTCTTTTTAAGTATGAAACTGGAACAAATTCTTTGTGTTTTGTTTTGTGAAGAACAATATGATTTTGGTTTCTTTTAAGCTTGATATTTGTGACGTTCATGAACTTTTGGTTTGTCTACGGACTAATTTTGGTTTGTGTTTTAATTTATGCTTCTGTATTGTTTATTCGATGACAATCTTATAAGGTTAATTTGGCTTTTGTAACATTTTCCATGGCTTAATTTGAATTTTAATAAAATCTGTGTTTCTAATGTCTTTCCTTTCTTGAGTATTTTTGTTTCTTTACCTTCTTTGTAACAGATTTTAGTAATAATTTTCTTTGAACACTTTTGAAACACTTAACATAATACAAAAGAAAATTATATACTATTCATTTTATTTTCTTTTTTTTGGGAATAAAAAATGATAATAATAAAAATATTATTTAGAGAATTTCATACAATACTAGTTTAAAAAAAGTACATACATTAAATTTTCAAATTTTATTTCAGTTTTAAAAAAGATTAAAACTATATTAAAATTATAAATTTTGAAAACCAAACTAAATAGATCCAATATGTTTAGATTATTTGGGATTTAGATTATTTGGAGAATTCTAATTATCTTAATCATATTTATTTTGAGTTACTGGTTGGCCAAATTGAACAAAATAATATGTTTTGATTTTTAATAATATACCTTTAAATTATTTGACATTCTAAAAAAATTCACTTTATGGGATCAATAACAAAAAATTATAAGACTTCATTTTTATATACAGGTGAAATATTGGATGGTGGTTTAATTTTTTTTTTTTTTTTTTTTTTGGGGGGGGGGGGGGGGTTGTAGTAGGAGAGTCAGACCAAAAAGAATAAAATAAAATAAAATTCTTAAAAGTAGAGTGAGACAAAATATGCTTAGGATTAATGAAGAGAGAGAAAAGATGAATGAAGAGAGAGAAAAGAGGTGAAGACAGAGAAAGAGTTAACAGTTTTTTATCCCGCCACTTTAATGTTTTATTAATATTCTTCTTATGTGGCAATTTTTTGTCAAGAAGATGTGTTGTTAAGTTGTGATTGGTTACGAGTATTATATATAGGTGTTGGAAAAAATATTTTTTTGGTAACTTTAATTAAATATTAAAGTGGGTCTTAACCGTTATTGTGTTGGGTCCAAGTGGGTTTAGATACTTTGCAATAAGATATTTACACCACAAATAGAATGGTCAAAAACTATTGAGAATTGAATGAGAAATTACCCCATGAAGTTAGCATCATGAAAGAGTTAATGGAGTTTGTAACTTCTGCCTTTATTGCAAAGTTTAATAGTGCATTAATGGGGTTTGTAACTCCTGCCTTTATTGCAGAGGTTAATGGTGCATAGTGACCAGCCATTAATGTTGGAGGCTTCTCCTCTCTCCCCTATACATGTATAAAATGAGACCCTCCTGTCAAGTCTCAAACACAGAAATTGTTTCTTCCATTCTTTAGTCAGTTTGTTAGAAAGTTCCTACAGTAAGAGAGTGCTGTCATGGTTTTGTTCGCTAAGCTAGACAGAAAGTGCTTTTGTCGTAGCTGGTTTTTGACCGTCGTATCTTGGGAGACAGACGCCGGAATTCTTCAAGCACTCGACCCATGAAGCGGCGAAATCTGTTTTAAGGAAACTGTTACCGTGTACGTTTCGGTTTGCTTTCTTTACCATTTTATTATATTGTGTATTTCTGTTGTAATTCTCGGTATGTGTTCTTGGTATTTTTTTTTTAATTTATTCGAATCTATTTATTTAATTTCACAATTTGAACAACAATAGGTGCCAACATGGTACTCTATCTGCACCAAAAAATATACAAAGATGAATCTCTAAATTGACATCATAGACCGTAGATTCCATATGAGTTCCATAGAGACTACGGAGTAGGAATGACCAGCGTGCCGAGTTTTTACTTCTCCATCTCCATTCCCTAATTTGTTGGGGCATGGACGGGGTGGGGGATATCAGAGATAGAGCAGGGACAGGTGTAGGTGGAGAATTGTTGAGATAATTGTCTCATTCAAAAGGAGTGATAAAATTTAACTAAAAATTTATTGTTAATATATAAAATCAAATTAAAATTTTTAGTAAAAATAAATTATAAAAGATAATCATATTAGGTTTTTTTTTTTTTCATTTTTAGTGAACCTTTTTATATTTTTAAAAAAAATTATATTTTCGAGTTCTACTTGACTAGAAGTACATGAACATTTAAAAATTTTATTTTTTTAAAAAAAGTTAGTTTTTTACTTTTGTTTTTGTTTTTGTTTGTATTGAATTTTTTTTTTTTCATTTTGTTTACTTTTTAAATTCGTCTGCACAAGGCAGACTTCAAAAAAAAAAAAATTAAATAATATAACTTAGAAAGAATCACTAAAGATTTTTTTTTATAAAAAAAATGGTTCAAACACACTGGTTATTGACAAGAAGTTCGGACAAAAATGATTACTAAAAAAACCAAAATCCAAAAGTCACTTACAAACTAAAAAATAAGTTAAACACAGTAGTTATTCATACTTTTTTTTTTTTAATACAACTTACAAAATTATTTCCAAAATATTAACTTTTTTCACCTCATAAAAAAATCAAAATTAAAGTCACTAAAAAAATCAAACCCCAAAGGCCTTAATTTTATTTTTTTTTTTTTTCCCCAAGAACTCAACTTTCAAATAAAATAACAGCAGCCAAGATCTTAGCAAGTCAAAATAAAAAATTGAAAAATATAAAGTTAATCAAACCAATTTGATTTTTTTTTTTTTTTTTTTTTTTTTGGCCAAAAACTCAACTTCTAAATAAAATAACGCAACCAATATCTTAGCAAGTCTAAATAAAAAATTGAAAAATATAAAGTTATTCAAACCAATTTGATTTAAATTATATATAGTTATAAATGTTATGTATTTAATATAAGGAAATTTTTTTTAAGATCCTTCATATTCAGATTTTATAGCATAAAGGACATGAAATATTTTCATAATAGTTGAGACCCCTCAAATTTTTATAGAGAAATTTCGAAACATAGAGAAATTTGTCTTAAATTTCTCTGTGTTTAGACCAATTTTGTCTAATTTGCTCACAAATTTTTTCTGTGTTTTGAACAAACTAAAGAAAATTATAGAGAAAATTGAGCTACTCACAAACCAATTTTTCTATAATTTTTACAAGAAAACATCATGCTAAGTTCATCAAAGAACTTAAAAACGAAATCTAATTACAGTTTAAAAAACAGCAAATGGATTCGAAGAAATGTGCTTCAATATGTTGTAGTGAAGGCCTAGTCGGGGCGAATTAAGCGGCAATGAGGAGCAGTCATGTCCAAGAACCTCAAGAAACTTGTCCTTGGCCTTCTTAATGCAAAGATCATGCAAAAGATCATGGATGCAACAAGTTTTTCTGGTCCCATCAAACCTTCTCTTAGAAACTTAGATCAAATTCCTAGCAATAAAATCCTCCAAACAATCCTCCCCAACCTCTTGGTTTCTCCATCTTTTTTCTCCACAAACCCCTCAGCAATCCACAACCTAACCAATTGCCTTGTAGGGATCTCAAAATCTTTCGGGAAAAGTCCGAAATACAGGAAGCATGGCCTCAAGTGATGGGGTAAATTGTCATAACTCAGTTCCAACATTCGATCAATGTGTTTGGTAACTAATGAACTCACACTGCATGACACTTATCCCATCACTTGAGTTCATTAGTTACCGAACACACTGATCGAATGTTGGAACTAAGTTATGACAATTTACCCCATCACTTGAGGCCATGCGTCCTGTATTTCGGGCTTTTCTCAAAAGATTTTGAGATCCCTGCAAGGCAATTGGTTAGGTTGTGGATTGCTGAGGGGTTTGTGGAGAAAAAAGATGGAGAAACCATGGAAGAGGTTGAGGAGGATTATTTGGAGGATTTTATTGCTAGGAATTTGATCCAAGTTTCTAAGAGGAGGTTTGATGGGACCATAAAAACTTGTTGCATCCATGATCTTTTGCATGGTCTCTACATTAAGAAGGCCAAGGAAGACAAGTTTCTTGAGGTTCTTGGACATAACTGCTCCTCATTGCTGCTTAATTCGCGCCGGCTAGGCCTCCACTCCAACATATTGAAGCACATTTCTTCGAATCCATCTGCAACGAAACTAGCCAAAGAAAATCAAGTAAGGCACAGAGAAAAAGATAATCCAATGCTTTTAGAGAAAATTAACCTAAAGGGGATACCTTAGTGTCAGAGAAAATTCATTTCAAAGGAAAAATTACACACAAGGAGACAACTAATTAGTGAAAATCAAACAAGTAACCTAAATTAGTGAGAGTTTAATGCTTTAAGGAAAAATTCAAATGCCAGAAAAAATTCAGCTCACTAACTAGTGAAAATTGAACAAACAACACAAATTAGCGAGAGTTTAATGTAATCAGAGAAAATTAAAATCCCAGAAAAAATTGAAAAGAAAATCAAAGAGACAACTAACCATAGAAAATCAAGCAAGGCATATGGAGTAAAGTGAATCTAATGTATTCAGAGAAAATTGTGATGTCAGAGAAAATTCATCTGAAGGGAAAAATTACACACAATGAGACAACTAACTAGTAAAAATCAAACAAGCAACATAACTTGATGGGTCATGGAAAATTCAGATGTCAGAGAAAATCAATCAAGGCATATAAGTTAATATGATTATAATTGTAGTCAAAGAAAATTCAGATTCTACAGAAAATTCATCACATGGAGTAAACTAACTAGTGAAATCAAACAAGCAATATAAGTTGAAATGTCAGAGAAAATTCATCTCAATCAAACTAATGACAAAGAAATTGCAGAGAAATTCATCTCAACCAAACTACTAGTTTCAACAAGATCAAACAAGCACAATTCCAATCCCAAACCCAAACCCAAACCTCCGTTTGGGAAGTGGGTTGGCTTTTTGGCTTTTTGGCTTTTTTGGCTATAAGAGCCTGGGCTCAAAAGCTTGGTTTGGGAAGGGCTTTTAGCTTTTTGGCTTTTTGGCTTTTTGACTTTTTTAACTTTTTTGTGAGAGAAGAGTTAATGATTATGTGGTTGGATGGGATGTTTTGTCTGTTGTGGCTCATGAGCTTATTCTGTCTTTTGTGGCTCATTGAGCCAAAAAACCCAATGAGCCCTTGCCAAACCAACCCTAAAATTTATGTCACCCATGAACCAAAGGCACAACCACAATCTAAAATTTATGTGTCACCCATTAACCCAAGGCACCTTACATCAATCAAAATCATATGATCCTAATAGTTGTAGTAATTGGTGGTCTTTCTTTATTGAAATTTCAAATAGAAAATACAAAGACAGAAAATAGGTATGTGCAAATATATATATATATATATAGAGAGAGAGAGAGAGAGAGAGAGAGAGAGAGAATCCAGAGACAAAAGAGAGAGAAGAAACGGAAGAGAGAGAGAGAGGGATTTGGTATATATATATATAGAGAGAGAGAGAGAGGGAGAGAGATACATGTGTATGAAGGTCCTCAAATTATTAAAAATATTGTGAATTCCTTCCATTATTAAATGTTAAAGAGGAATATTTGACTAATTTTGCCTAATAATAGTGATAAGTACGGTGAAAATGAAGTTGATATTGGAAATACCATCCCTCTCCATTTTCTTATGGGGATGAAAAAAATTCATATAAACCGAAAGGGGGAAAGCGGGGATGATGTATATCGCCATAATGAGTCCCAACAAAATGAAGAAATTGAAAGACTCGGACAAAGAGGTTAGAAAATCAAAACATGATCATTACACTATGCAGATGACATATTTAAAATTTGAGTATCTCTTCTGATTTGAAACATATTTGCTATAATTATACTAATATTCCTTTTTAATAAGATGCAAATAATCGAAATTAATGCAGATAGTGCATAAATACTTAAGTAAACAAAAATAAATATATATATTTTAATAAAAAAAATATGACAATATTATTTTTTCATTCATACTTATGCAAATTAAAACCTTAAGATAGTTCAATGTACTCATATCAAAAGAATAATATTAATTGTATTTTTCTTAAACTTTAGAAAATATGGGTAAAATTTACCCTTAAAATTTTCATACAAAATATATATATTCTCTTAAAACTACGAATCTCATGTAATCCAATCTAACAAAACAAACATGGCAATTGTGTCACCACCAATCGATTCTATATTCAAAAAATATTAAGAGTGAAGAACCTTATCGCATTAAATATACAAAATGGTGGGTTAAAAAAATAACTAATAAATAAAAAATAAAATAAAAACTAGTAATAAGCACCTTAGGAAGCACAAGTTACAAATTTAAATCACATGAAATGCTTGACTGTCATTATGCTTATGTTGCGTTTGATTCATGAATAAATTCATAAATCAAACACCATCTTAGGACCACCCAAAAGTTTGTCCGATATGTATGAAACAGAATATTTCATATACCCAAGGAATTAGTTGCGACCCTTGTTGGTAAAGAAAATATTACTAGAAAAGCAAGAAAAAGTACTTTATGCTCTATTTGATTTAATTTTAAAATTATGATTTGAATGTGAAGTTATAATTTAAATATGAAATTGTAAGTTAAATTTTGAAAAGAGAAAATTTATTTGGTTATAAATTTTTAAAAGAGTTTTGAAAAGTGTTTTAAAAAGAATTTTTAAATTTTGAATTTTAAAAAGTGCTTTGTTTTTTTTATAAAAAAAATTAAATTGTAGAGTTTTGAATTTTTAAATTTTAAGTTATATTTTGAAATTTTTCAGATTTATTTTTTTTAAATATTTTAAAATGTTTAAGAAAATTTTATTTTTTATTTTAAATATATAATTTTTATTTAAATTTTTTTATTTTAAATATTTTATTTTATTTTGTAAATATTTTAATTTTTTTAATAATTTAAGCTCAAAACATAACTTCACACTCAAATTGTAACCAACCACATTACTCAAAACTCAATTCAAAACTATTTTCAAACTTATAACAAAACATATAACTCAAAATTTCGTACTCAAATCGTAATCAAACACATAACTAAAAAATTAAAATATTTAAAAATATATTTACAAAAAAAAAAAAAAAAATTATTTAAAATAAAATTATTTGTTTAAAATATTTTCGGTAAATTACAAATACACCCCTGAAATTTGCTTAAAATACAAATTGTCCCTGTGATTCGAAAAATTATATTCCACCCCTGAGATTTCTAGTTTCATAACAAATTGCTCATTTTATTAATAAATCATCAAATCAATTAACAGTTTTTAATGATATTAAAAATATATTTCAATTAATAATTTAGATAATTTTATTATTGTCTAGAAAAAAATTATGAATTTCATTTTTTTAGTTAATTCTGTTAAATAAAAAATTCTAATAAGGGAGTATTTGTAATTTTTTAAACTACATGAGACAATCTATATTTTAAACAAACCTCAAGAGTGTATTTATAATTTACCCAAATACTTTTTAAAAAATACAACATACAAATATATGAAATACAATACATATTAAAATAAATAAATAAATATTTAAAATATAAAATATTTACTCTAAAAAATTAAATTAAATTTTTTAAAAATATTTAAAAAAAATAAATTCAAAAAGTTTCAAAATATAACTTAAAACACAAAACACAACTCAAAACTCTTTTCAAAACTCATAACCAAACAAATTCTCTTTTCAAAACTCAACTCAAAACTCATAACTCAAAACACGACTTCACACTCAAATAATGATTTTAAAAATAATTTTAAAAAATAAAATAAAATATATTTTTTTTGATTTTTTTTTTAAATACAATTTTGAAAGGAATTTAGTTTCGGTTTAAAAAAAAAAATTTAAATTGAGTTTTGAATTGTATGTTTAATTATGAATTTTAAAAAGAGTTTAGAAAATTTTTAATTGGAATTACGATTACAAAACAAAACCAAAGGCTGCCTTAATTTTCCTGCTCAGCATTCCTCATTCCATTACTGAAAATTTCTCATTTTTCTTCTAGCAATTTTCATTCCACCTCAAAAGCAAGGAAAATGTACTTCAGTTTTCCTTTTCTACAAGTCACAATACAACATCAAAAAGTAAAAGAGGAAATAGAGCCTAAATAGACAAAAAGCAAATCTGAACCATTCAGAGCCCACTCCACCCAAGGCAATGGTGGCTGGGAATTTCAACAAAGAGGAGAAGCAACCATACCTGAACCGCACAGGCAATGTTTTCCACTTCCACCTCAAGACAAACAATTTACAAACGCAAATAATAATAATAAATGTTTGGTTTTAAGTTTTCATCACCACCCTTTTAGCTCTATTGAATTCAAGAAGTTCATAAATATCATCATTTTGGCCTGCAACATAATCTCGTCAACGGAACTTTTGCCTGGCATGTGAGAGAGAGAGAGAGAGATATCAGGGGAGAAAATTGTAGATTGCTTCCAGCTACATTCCTAGTTGTAGTAGTATATGGTTACACTAAAATTGTAATCACCCTTTTGGTAGTAGAACAATTAAATAACTATTATTTTCATTTCTTCTTTGGAGTATGGTTGGTCAGGATTGTGTATCACTCTAAAATTAACTGGAAAGATTCGACCAGGTAAGTAAAGGTTGGTTTGGGATGTTTTAAAAAAGTGTACTTTTTGACTTATTGGCTTATATGGGTTAGGTTTGGGTTGGGTTTGATGTGATGTGTTAGAGAGGTGATGTGATTTAAATAAGATGATGTGACTTAAATAGGATAGTGACTTTTTGACTTTTTGTATTATTTAATTTATGCCAAACCAACCCTAAGTTACAGTGGGATAATTACGATTTAAAATTTCACACCTCAGAGAGAGAGAGAGAGATCTAAAATTTCATATTTCACGGATTTACCTCAGCATCATCATAGTCATAACGAACCACAAAGATGCACTTGCAGCCCGTTGCATCATGTACTCTCCTCTGGATTTGTACAATGTATGCATCACAGTATATAGCAAGATCCTCATTTTCCTGGAAGTAACAAAATAAAAAATATTATACTGCTCCTGAAAAGCTTGGGGCCACTTTGGTGAGTTAGACGCTGATGTAAGGTGCCGATGCAAGGCGTTGATGTAACATCACAATTGGATTACACAAAAAGAGAAGGGAATATTCTTTTATCAACCTTTTTTCAACGTTAATATATGGAAAAACATACCCGGAAGCATAGCACAAGATCTCCAACCTTGACCTGATGACACTCTGAAGGTTCTAAAGGAATAGAACGCTCACGGATTCCCCTTTTTACATTGACCCACTCATCTTCCTCGTAACGAAATCCTGCAAATCGTACACGAACTTCCTGTAGTATCAACAATAGTTAGTACATAAACTCCGTAGACGGGATTTTAGAGTAGCAGCTATTGAGTTGCATGCGATGTCTTATTATGAGAAATGGGAGGAATGATCATGTGATACATTGTCCCATGCATACTGGGAGTTCCTAATCCCATGCCCGCATTTTGCTTCTACTAGTATTTGAGGTTACCTTTCTTCTATATCTTTATCATTCTCTTTTCTTTTTTCTTCTTTTTTTGTCAATAGGTGAGAGAGCAAGTACAAACATGAGAAGTATTACATCAAACTATACTATTAAAGTCCAATAACTCGAAAGCCAACAATCACTAAGCCCAGTAACCACCACAAGAAATAGTCCATACTACATACGACCCCCATAATGGGGGACAACCAAACACTACAAAGCAAATCAAATTCCTGTCCATAGGAATTTAACCCACAACTACACACCACAAAGTGGTTACATAACAACTAGACCAAAGACCCTGGTTCATGGTTACCTTTCCATCTTTTGGAAATTCTTACTCAAAATGATACACAGTATGGATGTAATAAAATAAAACAATAGATGATATATATTCAATTGGAAAAGGCAATGTTGTGAATGTAATTCATGTAATGATGAGATTAAAATGTATTCAAGTATTTAAAGCTACATAATTAATTGGAGAGAATAGAGAACAGATCCAAAAACCAAGATTTATAGTGGTTCAAGTAACCCAACCTACGCCCACTCCCAAATGCTATTTACACTATTCTTCAAATAGCTTTACACCAGCTAGCTCGCCTTGGTGCTAACCAATCTTTATGTCGAGTGTTCTGTCCCAAAAACACTCAAATAGAACACTGTTTTCCGACCAAAAAATAGAGCACCTAAAACCACAAGCCCACTCTAGTGTTTTTCCAACAATAAATGACAAAGGTTCAACAACCCTTCTACAAATGATTTGGAAGAGTAAATTCTCTCAACAATTATTAAAATAACTCCAAATGAATGAATAAAACCTATGATGCACGGACACGGACACGGGACACGACACGGACACGTAAATACGCAAATTTTCAAAAAAAGGGGACACGACACGTTGCGGACACGTTTAATATATATAATTTTATTTATTTATTTTATATCTAAAATTTAAAAAAATATTAATTCTTATAAAATTACAACAAAAATAAAATAATATAAATTAATAATATATTACCTTTTTTAATAAAAATTGTTTTTTTAAAAATAAAAATAATTTATTTTATAAATTTGAATAAAACATGGATATAAATAATAAAAGAAAATAAATAATAAAACAAAAGAGAAGAGAATAAAATAAAACATGGATATAAATAATAAAAACAAAAGAAATAAAAAGAAAAGGGGGCTAAATGAGATCAGACACAGAGAAGAGAAGAAAGAGGAGACAAGAGAGACGAAGGAAGAAGGAAGAAGGAAGACAGAAGACCAAGACAGAGGAAGAGGAAGACGAAGCGAAGACGAAGACAGAGGAAGACGAAGACGAAGGCAGAAGAACAGAGAAGCAAAACAGGTTAGGGTTTCTTCTCTCTATCCTCAATCTGTCTCTCTCTTCCCTCGACCTATCTCCCTCTCTCTCTCTCCCCTCGATCTGTCTCTGTCTCTCTCTCTTTCTCCTCTCCAACAGTTCTAGGCTTCTTCGATCCACCCACTGCGTGTCTGAATCGTGTCCTCGCGTGGTCCAACCTCGTGTCCGACTCTGAAAAATTTTGAAAAAAGGGGGACACGCAAGGGAGAGTGTCGGACACGTGTCACAGCGTGTCGTACACATGTCCGTGTCCGACACGTGTCCGACACTCATACGCAAGCCTCAGGGACGTGTCCGTGCTTCATAGAATAAAACAATTGAAACTCACAGACAAGAAGGATATGGAAGTATGGGAAATTTATTAGATAGTCGTGGACTATGAAGCACATACACGAATACCGACACGGGACACGGCGATTTCAAAAAAATAGGGACACGAACACGGACTCGGACACGACGGGAGACATGGCAAATTTTATATATATATATTTTTATGTAAATTAATATTATATTACCAAAATTCAAATTAATAAATAAATATATATATATAATATCACTATATTTATATTTATAAAGGTAAAAGAAAAATATAGAAATTAAAAAAGTATATTAGAATATTTATAAATATAGAAAAGACAGGTGTAAAGAAAAATATAAAATATATAAATATAAAAATTAATAAATAAATAAGTGAGACAGATCAGAAATGATAAAAAATAAAAAAAGGAAGAGAGGTGAGAGAGAGAGACAATCAATCGATCGATAGAGAGGCGAGACAAAGAGAGTCGATCGAGAGGCAAGAGAGAGATAGAGAGACGATCGATGGAGAGGCGAGACAAAAGAGAAATGATCGACGATCGAGAGGCGAGAGAGAGACGATCGATCGAGAGGCGAGAGATAGACTTACCTGACTAAGGTCACGAAGCTGCATGTCCAACGAACCAGGTAACCAACTTCTTCTTCTTCTTCCTCTTCTTCTTCTTCTTCTTCTGTTCTAAATTTTTTATTTAAGGCTTTGATTTCTAAACTCTATTTGCGTGATGGCATGTCCCCGGCGTGTCCCACACCAAAAAAAAAGCGACACGGCAAATAGGGTGTCCCCAACGTTCATACTTCTGGCAAATGAGAAACTACAACCCACACTAAGTGAGTCATCCCTTTTCTCCCAACTACTTAACAAAGGTGAATGACTCCCACCCGTAAGATTTCCTACTTAAGTCATTAGTTTGGACCACCAAGTAGGCAATAATTACTCGGAAGTTAGGGCACAGTAATCTTGAACGTTCCTAATGAGTTTTACATATAATGCTCAAACTCTTCAAACAAATGAGTGAAAATTTTGTATTTACTACTTGATAAATGCACTTTTATCAATTGAAATAGACATTGAATCCTTTAAGTTTTTGAAATTTAACACAAAGTGGTTGACTCAATCGTGATGGAGTCAACTCTACTAAATTTTGGGAGCACAATCTGGGCATAAAAGACAATTATCTCACTTGCAAACATATCTAGGATATGTAACTTGGAGTCGACTCTATCTTAGACCGGAGTCAGCTCCATCTCACTACAGCGTGATTGCAACCTTCTCTTTAGTTTTGCGTCAACTCTTCTACAGCATGGAGTCCACTCTTTCCAATGCAGGAGAGAATCTATTAGCTGCATGTGTTTGGGGTTAACTCTTTCTGATGTGGGACTCGACCAAAAATCCCAGATTTTGAGATTTTCAGTTGACATACAATTCAACTCCTTCCAAAACCAAATTTAACTCAAATATATTACTCGCAGTCATAGTTGTCAAATCGTGAATCGTATCATAAATCGAATCGAGAATCATTAAGATTCTGCACAAACTCTAAAAAACAATGTTAAACAATTGTATATATGAAAAGAATGAAACAAAATGATTTTGGCATGTCATAAAGTAGTTCTTATATAAGAACACGATTACTTTAATTGGGAACACATTGACTTTAGATTAAGAGATGTCGGTCCAAATCCCACCAACTATAAAATTATTCAACAGCAATAATATAAATTCTCTTGACATTCAAAAAAATGCAACTATGAACCCCATATAGAGTACAATAAGAAAAAAGAATGATGTCAAAATTTTCTATTTTAAAACCTAAAACACTTTAAAAGGAGTGTATAGCATCATATATAGAGTATAATAAGAAGGAATTAAGCGAATATATATTTTTAAACCTAAAACACTTTGAAAGTATGGTAATTGTTCAAAGAAATCTAAAAGAAGAAGTGGTATCATTGATCTGACTAACTTGACTCATGTAATGTTGAACCGTAATTATTTCACCAAAATAGCAACAGATAATGGATGGGTGTAAGTTACTTTAACTTTAGGTATCTTTAGAAAATGTAGTATAACATTTTGGGAGGAAAAAAAAATTAAGAACATGTTAGGTCTGACTAGATCTGATTGGATCATATTACTATCTCTAATCACCAAAATAATAAATCATGTATAAGTATTTGTTATTTTTGTACTAAACACTCTTAGAAGTTGTATTATGTCATTTTCGCTAAAACAAAATAGGTAAAAAGCGATTAGAATATGTCAGATATGATAGTTTCAACAATTGGATGAATACTAAAAGGTGAAACGAATTATGAATCGACATAGATTCTATCACATAATAGATTCACTCATAGATTTGTTCGATTTTTGAAAAATTGCGAATCAAATTGTGAATTGAATAGCGAATCGTAAGGTTTTGAAAACAGTGCTAGCAGTCATGGATGATTCAGCCTCAAGGGACATATCCAGAAAAAGCAGTTAGTTTTAAACCAAGTGGGCAATAAGGCCAGAAGGAAGACAATCTGAAAGTACATCCTTGTTATGTACTCATTGTCGGTAACTCTTGGCTTTATAGGCGATGCAAATTAGGTGTGGATATATTGCATGATGTGATGGAGGTTAAGCATGCTCATAGAGTGATTAAAAATGCTAGTCCAATGCAACTAGATAGATCTAGCATATATGAGATGTTCTCTTTGAGTTAATGTCCCTATGCTGGCTACTAGTGAGTTTATAGAGTGCACAATGCAAATTCTCTTAGTGCTTACACAATTTATTGGCTAGTGTGAGTTGATCCAGCTGTTTGAGCAAATTTGAGTTAAAGATGTCATGTCGATGCATGGTCGAGTGAGAGATGCTAGATATGGGGTTGAGCTAAGAAGTAAAAACACTTCTAAGAAGGTTTTTGTGTGTCCATATTTGTATTTATTATGTCCATGTCCGTCCGTGTCCGAAACCAACACTCATTGGACACTTCTTGACATATATCGGACACATAAGAAACACATATTAAGTTTGAACAAAATAACTACAAATACAATGATAAAAGAAAGGCAACATAAATTTCTATTTATTAATCTAATACCTCTTTAAACTACACGAATTAGCATTATGTTGTATTTGTTATTATTATCTTTGAATGAAATATGATATATAATAAAATTATAAAATCATATATTTTGTGTCTCCCACCTTTCGTATCCTGCCTTTTTTTTGAAATTGAAATGCCGGAGTGTCTCTATCATTTCATGTCGTATGGCCATAGGACCCAAATTTGAGTGCCCAAGGTGGCATGACCCGGTTACCTAGTTGAGGAGGTCTGATGGATTTGAATCTCACCCAACTTAACGTGGTTACATCCTAATCCAATTAAATTTGGTTAGTCGGGCACCTATATACGTTGTATCATTAGACCACTCTATGTATTTCTAAGAACACTCCTCACAGTCGTACAGATATTCAGATATTCATATCTCTTGCCAGTGATGAATGCTGAAAAGCCTTTGCACTATGGATAGTGTGGGCAAAGCCACTTGTATGGTATTACTCCACTAGAATGAGATTCTTGTTCATGAATTTACTTTTCTTTTCTTTTTTGTGATAAATTTTAGATAGCATGGCTATTATGATACAAACACCGGAGTGGACTCGCTCTTGAAAATTGGCCTTTCTTGTTCATGATTTTCAGAGCACACAATACTTTATTCACCCTGGCATTGGGGAACTGGGGGGGGCTGTGGCCCCTCCAAAGATGCTGAAAATGCTATCAATTTGTAAGGGTTTTTCTTCATAGTTTGTAAAATGTAAAAGCATGGCCCTACAAAATCAGTTTTCCAATTACCTCCATAACATATTTTATACAATATAATTTATATGTATATATATTTTAGGAAGAATTTTACAGCACAATACTTTTTTGGATGTGTAATGTACATTTAGTTATTACCATTTCTAAAAAATCACCTCTAATTTTACTCACAATGACATGATAGGTTTACATGTTAAATTCTGACTTGTTGCAAACTCAATTATATAAAGCCCAATTCTCTTGTCATATCATTGACTGAATTTTGAGTTTTAAATTTTGAGTTGGTAGCATTCATCTTATCTAAATGATATTTGATTTTGACATGTTTTGGCCTGAAGTGGTTGTATAACTTAATATTAATCGAGAATTTTATTAGAAGATTTAATGATATTTTTTATTAAAAAAAAAAATTCATGCTTATAAAAATCTATCTATTACTATAACTTGCATATAATACTTTCGCTATGACTTAAATAATTGAAATTTTATTGTCAATTTTAAAACATACAATTTGCAACACACCCCCCCCCCCCTCCTTTTTTAGTCTTAGGCCAAGTTTGACATACACAAAATAATCCATCTTTTTATCTTTTTTCCATCACATCACCTCTCTACTTTTCTGCACATCTTTTCGTAAAAAGACAAAAAGTGCACTTATTTAGGTCATCCCAAACAACTCCTAAGTCTAATTCCTGCATCTGCCACTGCGTTCATTGGTTTTTGAATTTGTGTGCATGAGGTAAGTGAGAATACTCGTTTACAGATATGGGTAGGATTGTTGATTAACAAGCACAAGCACCAGTCAACCTCTGGCCAACCAGTTAGGCCAATGTTGTGCCAAAATAAGGCCGACACTGTGTGTAATGATGAGTGCACATATCCTGAAGGATGGTAAATTTCCTTCTTTCTCCAACCAGACCGAAAAAAGTATCTACTTCCCCAAAGCCATGGCTCAGCACTTGGTCCACCTGAGCTAGCCCAACTACAACCACAAAGCCAAATGCTCCAAGCATTAAAAGAGGATGAGAGTCTGAACCAAAATCAGGCCACTCCTATACCTCAAGGTAAGTAAACCAGGGCATATGCACATAGCAGGCTTATAGAGAGCCTGAGGCTACATTCATGCCAAGATCTGCTACTTGGCACAAACCAGTGTACACTATTAATCATTGCCAACACTGCAGGAGCAATTTAAGAATACAGCCAGCTCAATTTCATTGCACAATGCTTCAACTACAACTGATACAAGCCCAGGAACAAACTACCAATACATTAGCAAAACCAGCCATCATTCGAAAAGATTCTATTAAGATTGAAAATGTTAGTTCAGATCAATCTAAAGAACAAGGGGTGAGAAAAAATCACAAATGGAGACAAAAGGAAAATCATTGAAAGAACTCATTCACTTTGCTTTTCAGAAAATTCTACTTTCCTGTTTTTCGTGTTTTTTTTTTTTTTAACTGAATTTTTTTAATATTTTAAGCAATTTTTTTAATTTTTAGACATACCTAACATAAATACACATAAAAAGTATAATTTTTGTGAAAAAAAAATCTTTTAAAAATTCATTAAATACCAATAAATAAATGAGAATTTAGTATTTTTTTGGTATTTTTATGTATTTATTAATTTTTTAAAATATTTTTTCACAAATTTTTTACTTTTTAGATACATCCAAGTAAAGTGCATCTAAAAAAGTTTTTAAAAAAAAAATTAATTTTAAAAATATTCACTAAAAACAAAAAAAAAATACGAAAACCAAAAAACTCAGTTTTCAAAAAACTCAAACCAAACACACAGATTACTTTTTTTTTTTTTTTTTTCCTAGCAAACAAACTATTTGTAAGAAAACAACTTGCACCAAAAGCAATAATGCATTCTTAAAATCATATATCAATATCTAAATTCAAAGATCATACCAGTTCTCCTGAACTAACAATTCTGTAGTTGAGGAACGAAGCAACATCATACCTGGGAAGCCAAGAAAGTTAGCAATTGGTGTTAGTTTGATTTTGAAAAATTACTAATCAAAATCAAAGGTAGATTTTTCTGTTGATGTCTGTAAGCTGATATCTAAAACAAAATCCTGACATGTCTAACAAATGGATATTTATCAATTATCATTATAATCTAAATAGGGATGAAGACTAATGTCACCATGAGGTTATAGCGTGGAATGCTTTGAGCTCCAACTGTCCAACATGAAGGATGGTGACCTCAAGAAAATTATTAAGGGAAAGCTAAAAATACGCAGTGTTTTTGCCCAAAAGAAATGCAATAGAGTTCTGAAAAAATATCGGTGGGCATCTAAATAAATTTTAACTTATTGATGGAAAGAAGAATTTAAATCCACCACGAATGTTAAGTCAAACTAGCTTGTGTAGTTCTATGTCCACTAGGTATTACAGAAATCTACAAACACCAGGTACTGCAGTTATTTTATGGGCCTTGAACTGTATATAAGTGAAGCTATGGAGTGCATACACTGGATATAATTATCTTGGTTACCGAAAAAATAAATGACAACCACAGTCTAGATGATCAATAAATTATTTTAATTAGTAAAGCAAAGGCATGCTTAAACTATTTTATCTTTCATAAAAGCTTTAGTAGAAAATAAGAGAATAGAATTTTGAAAGCAGTATGAGGCCTTCAACTACAGCTTTTTTTTCTGTTGAATGATTGAATCAATGATCACTTTAGCATTGCATTTCCTCTCCCAGTATATTAAAGTTCAATCTTATTGCCCTTGATTGGTATGGTCCAACCCCAGGCCAAAAACATCTCCTTAACTATTCTTTCATCTTGCCACTCTTAAGTCCATTTCTAGAATGGACTCTGCTAGCCACAGCCCAATGGGGTGTTGGTTATAGATCAAATAATGCAAAAAATAAAATAAAATAAAAAATAGAATGGTAATACACATCTTACATGTTTCATATATTGTTAAATATTTTTATACATTTTTTACATATTTCAATACATTTTTTACATATATCCCAACTTTAGCATTTCCCTTCTAGTATTCATACTGGCATCCTATTTTTGACTTGCCTTGACACTTGTTTGTCCTGAAATTATCACTTGAATAGTGCTTGTTTCATACTCATGATGTTTTTTGGATAATCAACATTTCAAAGCATAAAGAGAAGATTAGCACTGATCATGCGCAAGAATGACACAAGCATATTGAGATAAAGCATCTATATTCCAATGTATTTTGACTTTTCCTGCCACTTATCTGTTGTGAAATTATCAACTTAATAGTGCTCGTTTCATACAAATGATATTTCTTAGATATTCATTGTTTGAAGAGTAAAAACATGTTTCCTCGCATATGCAATCTTAAATCTCTCCCCTTCATTTTAATCAGCACACATCAATTGCACATAGCATGCTTCACAAGTTTGATAGTCTGATAGTTGGTCCAAATATATCATTCATTCATCCTAAGAGTGCCTGTAATGCTTCTCCGATACACTTTTCGATCTAACAAAAATACTAACTAATACTAATAATTTTTGCATCCTACTTCCCTAAAGTTTCTCTTACTCCAAATAATATAATTATGTGAAGTTATCCATGACATCTAAGCTCAGTAGTATCACTTAGCCACCTTGTACCCAAATCCCCTAGTCTCTATTGTCTAAATTTTTAAAATCAAATCTCCACATTTCTCTAAGGGGATTATCTCTTACTGGATCTGAAGTCAGATTACCAGTCCAGTGATTAAATTCCAGCTTCATCATCAAACATAAGATTATAATTAGTAGGAACCCTTCAAGAAAGATGTCTTAGGAGGCTAATGAGTATGATCATCAATGGCATCTAGTCTGATCAAACCTGAAACAAAATAGATTATTTATGACATGAAAAGGAGGTTTAACGGCCCAAGGAAATTTACCCTTCAGCATCTTTTCCATGCTCTTAATTTACAACGCTGCTGCAGATGCCCCCGATTAGAGTAACCGGACCTGGGAACCCAATTAGTATTGTGTGTTGGGCACGAAGTGTTTGAAGAAAGGGATGAAAATGGGATGTATAAATTACAGTTGATGATTATTTTGAACACAGTTCATGGGTTGATACTTGATACTGTAATTAATGGGTTATAGAATGGAAATAAGTTATTTTTCTCTAGCTTAAGTACTTAACTATAACTGTGTCGGGCACTCTAAAAAGAATTGTGATGTCTTCTCTTTTAAGTAATACATCTAATCTTTTCCCCCAAGAAAGATCTTCATGAATCTCATTTACTAGGGAGTTTGGACATCCAACAGAACTGCTACCAAGGCCCCATTCTTCAAATAAGATCCATTGCATAACAAATTAGAGGCGCAGCAAATAACCAGAGTGACTTAGATGATCTCAGCACTTTATTTCATAAATTTTATCTCAAGCATTGCGAGAATATGATCACTTTAAATTCCAAGTAAGCAATTTACAAGTGCTTCAAATGCTAAGCAAGATATATTTTACAATTTCCAAATACACAAGAAGCATAAACTACTGTGTTAACTGAGTGCTAAATGAAAGCTCACCAAGCCCAATCCTTTGCTGATTTAGCTTCAAATACCAACTCTGAAAGACCTGCAATCCTTTCAGCTGCAGAAGAATTAATGTCAGAAGACTAAGTAAGGCATGCAAGTTTTTCAACT
This sequence comes from Camellia japonica, assembly GCA_030407325.1. Taxonomy (NCBI): domain Eukaryota; kingdom Viridiplantae; phylum Streptophyta; class Magnoliopsida; order Ericales; family Theaceae; genus Camellia; species Camellia japonica. The sequence continues at coordinate 54,439,972 of JAPPVO010000059.1, read as the reverse complement.
GTAGAACTGTACAAAGATTCTGCTATAGATATACATCACAACATGGCATTTTAGGCTCATAACTTATGACTTTATAGAACGGATAGAAATGAAGACGGCACATGTATTATATACAACCCCAAATGTGGCTGAATTATTTAGTGATAGAACTTGTCCATGATCCCTGATGTTCCCTGAGTATGGAATAAAAAACGGAGAAAACAGATGCAGAAGCCTAGGAAGACAAACTAATTAACTGCTAGACACATTCTTGGAAAACAATCGAATTGAGGGTCGGGAGAAGAACTGGCCATTCAATTTGTAAACTGGTTAAGGCTGCTGAAATTGGAGCTAAATACAACAGTGTGAAAACTAATTGAATTAAACTTCCCATATAAAAGGAAATAACAATCCCTGAGCAGTAGGTGGATGAATATAAAAGGGTTTATCAAAACTGTAGACAACATAAGCTTTCATAGCAAAACTAAACTCTTGGCAGCTAAAGAGCTGAGCACTAAATTTTTTCATGCGAGGGTCACAGGATGAAGAAAGAGTTTATCTAAGCATAGAAGTTCCAAACGTTTTGCTCTTAACCAAAATCAGCAAAAACAGTGAGAAACTATAAAATAAATTAAAGCTTGCAGAAATTCAGGCAAAAGAAGATAGAAAGATCATAAAACTTAACTCAAAATGAGCAGAGTCTGCTAGAAATTAGACTAAGTTAGTGTTTGATAAAACTGAAAATTGAACACGAAAAGCTAAAAATTAAGTACTGAGTGCTGAATTTTTAAAATTGAAAAGGTGTTTGATAAAAATTTAAGTGATGAACTAAAATAAATTGTTTGATATGTACAGTTGAATTTTGTAATAAGGTTATTAGGAATATAGAGAGATAATAGAGACAGAAAAGAGAAAAGCAAGAACACAAGTGTTTAACGTGGTTCTGCCAATATTAGCCTACATCCACACACACAAAGCCCTAGGGCGCAATAGTTTTCATTCACACAACTCAATATACTTGTTTACATGATACATCAAATATATAGAGTGGGAGATAAAATTGAATCCCTTCAGTTAAGAAATTGAAATAAATCAATGATACAAAAGAATCATAATATGCACAAATAATGGATCTCCATGTATTCTGATATCTTCAGATATTTTTAATAATATAATCTTATTTTCAACACTCTCCCTCAAGTTGGAACACAGAATGGTTGAAGTAAAATGTCCAACTTGAACTCGAAAATAGGATGATCATTACAAACAACTACGATGAAGTTGTCGAAAGACAACAACAATTGTAATATCTCTCTTCAATAAGAACTTCAAAGAACATATGCAAGGAATCAACATCTTACAACACAAAAACATGCATGGAATCAATCATGACGGCAGCAAGAGAAACCAACCGAGATAGAGAAAGCAACAAGGTCGAAGCAATGGCAAATCACTACAAACAGAATGGCCGAAAAAAAACAGCATCCTACAAAGAATGCTATCAAACACTATGTTAGCTGGAGCGTGGATCCTTCCGGTACATGGAACAGGTACGCGGTACGCGGTACGCCACATACTCTAAAATATGATATGATAGAGGTAGACTTAAATATATTACACTTAAGAATTTAAGGTACTTCTAAAGTAATTTTCTTTTAACTTTTGATTTTTTGTCTTGTCAAAACTTAAGTCACCTTAGATTGTAGTTCATTATATTTGATTATTTCCTCCTAAGGTAACATTTAAGGAAATATATTGAAAAAAACTTTGGGATCGCTTCGGATCACTAAATTTACTATTTTGGAACAAAAGTGTATCGTGTTTTGGAACATACATACCAATACGTAATTCACTAGTGTATTAGCGTTTTCTGGTAACACAAATCAAACACATATGTAGCCCAAAAACTAAAAGGAACCAAATATGTTCTTACCACATCAAAACAGGAACCCTAAAAGGGTAGAGAAGTAGCCGGAAAACTTGGCGTATCACAGAATAATACTACCGAACACACCAGCAGCCCCAAAGCAAGTAAACATCACAAAGTTTGTTTACCACATCAGCAAACTAGCGGTCAACACAAGGAAGAGGGAAAAAGACCTTTATAACCAAAAAAAAAATGTGAAGTGAGAAAGCACTCTATAGAGAAACATGGCTAGGGTATGATAGGCTCTGATACCAAGTTGAATTTTGTAATAAGGCAATAAGGAATATGGAGAGATAATAGAGACAGAAAAGAGAGAAGCGAGAACACAAAGGCTTAACGTGGTTCCACCAATATTACACAAAGCCCTAGGGGGCTACAGCTTTCATTCACACAACTTCATACTCCTGTTTACATGATACACCATATATATAGAGTAGGAGATGCAATCAAATCCTTTCAATTAAAGAAATTGAAATAATCAATGATACAAAAGAATCATAATATGCACAAATCATGAGATCTCCATATATTCTAATATCTTCCATATCTTTATCTTTTGATATTTTTGACAATATAATCTTATTTCCAACAATGTACAAGATGAATTTGAAATTTAGTACTTTCAAACTATATTTTTCAATTTTTATATTGTGATGTTGAGATGGAGGTGGAGGTGGAGGTGGAGGTGGAGATGGAGGTGGCGGTGGCAATGACTATGGTGCTAATGGAAATAGTGGTGGAGATAGAGGGATAGTGGTTGTGGTGATAGTGGAGGGGCAATGTGGTTAAGGTAAAAAAGAGTTGGCGGTGGTAGTGTAATAATGACAGTGGTGATTGGGGTGGTAGAATAATGGTGGTGGTTAAGGTAACAGTGGCAATGGTCGTGAAGGTGAAGGGTTGTAGCACTTGTTATAGTAATAGTGGAGAGATAGTGGTAACGGCAGTGGTGACTGTAGTAGTGGTAGTGAAATGATGGTGGTGCCTATGAGAGCAATCACATTCTATGACAACAATCACATGGTGATGGACGTTGTGGCGGTGGCGGTGGCGGTGGCGGTGGAGGGGCGGTGGCAGTGATGGTGGCAATAGTTGTAGTTGTGATGTGATGGTGGTGGTGGTAGTGGCGGCGGATGTAGCAGTAGTGATGGCAACAATGGTGAGGTTATAACTGTGTATGTCGAGAGAGGGCAAAAAGCATGGCAGCAGTGGTGAGTCATGAGGCTCCTGCAAGAGCAAGTTTAGAGAAGGCAAAATGTACAGAACCTTGCACCCATTTTTGGAGAGGTTGTTTATGTGACTCAAACTCACAGCACTAGCCACAAGGATGCTAACGGCAAGCCTTTACCATTGGGCAAGCCTCCGTTTCAACTATGTAATAGAATAAAGTGAGACAAAGAGATTAATATTTATAAAAAAATTAAAAAAAAAAAAAAGCAAAACAAAACAAAAGAGAAAGAGAAAGAGAAATCCCAACAAAAATTAATCCTTACTATAATTTGCTAGAACCATCTGACAAAACTACAAGCTATGCAAAGATTGAAAAGTTGAACTATGCAGAGTATTTCACCACGACATCCATGAATGATACGGCTAACATAGATAATCTTATGGTGTAACTTCTGAGTTAGAAAGCATCATAACATTAAGATCACCTTCAGCAATAACATGATTATTTGTGTACAGAAGGACACAACATTTTTACTGTTTACAGTGTTTGTTTAGAACTTTGAACAGAAGATGCACTGAATGGATGCATGTACTCATGTAGAACTGGAAATCACAAATCTAACATTTTGAACCAAAAAGAAAAAAAGGAAAAGACTTGATGTAGTGGACCTATATATATTGGCTTATTACATGGGCAATAGCATTAGATACAAATATGCACTAAGGCGTGGGACATCCCTAACTGCCAAATTGTAGGCTATAGGAATATGTATCCAAAAGTTAGGTATGGTTGCTGGGATGGTCTTGCACATTTGAATGTATTGTATTTAGGAATTTATCTACAGAAGGGAATTTCTATCTCCCTATCCATGTGCATAGCAAGAAAACTAGCAATGGGGGTGTTTGTGAACTTGGTTTTTAGGTTTTTTTTTTTTTGTTTTTTTTCGCTACAAGACAAATGTTTTACAAAACCACAAAAAAAAAAATCTAAACAAAATATCACATCAAACACCATAATCATTTCATTTTTTCTCTCACAAACATCACATCCAACCACAAAAAAAACCCAACTATCTTCCTAAACACACAAAAAAAATTTCTCCAATAATATCCTACAACTAAAAAAACTTACAAAAAAATCCACTTCCCAAACACCCACAATATGAGCTTCTTCTTCAACGATCATCAAGTATTGGTGATCCAAATCTCCAATTGGGGTATATGGGGTCAAACACAGCACAGAGCTAGCATTCTAACCTGGGGGAGGGGGGAAAGTGAAGTAAATGGTATCGAGAACAAAGTTTAGCATTGGTTGGTACAAAAAAATAATAATAATAAAATCATCATTTCAAACAAATAAGAATAAAGTTTGAATCTATAGAGTGGGGGGGAAAACTGAAATGAGATTCCTCATTAATTAACGCTGATAATACATAAGTGTTACTAAGCCCAAACGACAAAAAAAAAATGCTGAGAAATATTATAAATGGATTTTGCCAAAATGGGGGGGGGGGGGGGGGGTTTGTCCTTCTATAGCTTAAAATCCTCATAATTATTGGTTTACTCTGGTTCTTGAATGCCATATATGCAACAGTCACAACTCTATATTTAAGGGGGCCCATCACGTCAAAAAGCATACGCATAGATAGAGTATTAAATGGATGCGGGTTGTCCGTGTATAAAATCGGGTTTGAGAACTTTGAAGGAGCCCTGGTTCCCAAACTGGGCCCCCTCCATCTGCCCCGATCAGACACATCTCATACCTTACCCTTGTCCTTGTCATATCACGTTTGACATGGGTACTACAGTCCACATAATACTGTATACTAGTACTAGGAACCTCAAATAGCCTACACATTGGGGGTGTTTGTTTCAGCTTTTCAAAGCTAACTTATAGCTTTTAGCTTTGAAAAAGTTATTTTGGATTGTTTAATTAAACTTATTTCAAACAGCTTCTGATTCTAACAGCTTATTTTAACTTAAAAGAGCTGATTTTGAGAAGCTACTCACCCCTTGCTTCTGATTATCAGCTTCTGCTGTGGACATATTAATTTATGATTATACTCTTAGATTTTTTTATTTTTTATTTTTTTAAAAATAGAAAAAGACCCAAATGGACTATAGATTATTATTATTATTTTTTATGAGAAATGTAGACAAACAAAAAATAAAAATTAATTGAAAAAGCTATTTCACAGCTTATTTAACAAACACTACTCAGCAACTTAATCTATAATCTAACAGCTACACCAAACAGATTAACAACTTCTGATTAAAATCATAATCTATAATCTGTTAAGTTATAATCTATAAGTTGTTTTAACAGCTACACCAAACGGGGCCATTATCCTCTTGTGCATAAGGTTGGCCTCAAGGTGATTGCAAAACCAACCGTTTTCCATCGGGAAACCGTATCCTCATAAAAAAGAGTTAATAAAATATTAGCATATCAATAAATCTACGTCACAAGAGCAATATCTATGGAAGGGGAACCACAGCATAGGGTTAAACTGCTGGCTTAAATAATTATTTATGAGAATACTGTCTTCAGTTCCACACATGTCAATAAGAGAGAGAGAACCTTTAGGCTTTTCAGGACTTTTTGATGCATTGATTGTTAAGGCCAAATCTGAGGGTGAATTAAATTACTTAGGGACAAATATTAGCATACCAAACAAATCTGCATTACAGGAGCTATATCCATGGAAGGGAAACTGCAGCTTAGGGTTAAATTGTGGTTCAAATAATCATTTATTAGAATACTGTCTTCAGTTCCACAAGTCAATAAGAGAGAGAACCTTTAGGCTTCTGAGGACTTTCTGGTGTTAAGGGTGAATTAAATTCCTTAGGGGCAAAAGGTGAGGTAGTGACTTTAGCTTCCACTTCTCTTTGTTTATCTAGGAACCAACTTTGCACCTACATCACGAACAAGGCAATTCAAGGGTTATTATAAGTTACAGAACAAATAATTTGCATGGGAAAAGAAAGAAATCAAGAGACAAAGAAGAACCTGTTCCCATCCTATAGCAGATTTTCCAGCTCGATGTTTAGAGCAACTGCATAAAATTGGGCATGCCAGAGATAAACAAAGTCAATGTTTAGACAATCTTTTTTTATATGGATCCATGGTTAATATACGATGTACCGAGAGTGGATTTACTTAAAACTGGTTACAAGCTCTTGACAAAAATCTTGACTCAAGGACTTTTCTCCCACTTCCTTAAATTTGCTCTCCATTTCCATAATCTATCAAAGAAATCGAATATCAGTCAGTTCACCACAAAATGTGAAACAAACACAAATAAGCTAATTTGATTGTACGAGAAATAGCAATGCACAAATCAGGTTAGAAGAAAGCCTTTATCCCAACATGGGTTGGCTATTGGAAACATTGAGTCTTTAATCCCAAGTCAGAGCGCTGTAATTGAAGATCATGCCAATTAGCAAGGTTAGTAGGAACTTGGCAACCGCATTGTCAATCATTATGCATCTAATAAATCTGTATATATATTAAAATATAAAATAAAAATAAAAATAAAAAGTCAATGCATCTGAAATTTTGAGATTTAGGAGTGAAACTACTACTGGTCAATTCATGGTGCCATGTAAAAGAATCTTCCCAACTCAATGGCAAATATAATTATTGTTACATTGCCTTTGCATTTCATTCCTATTAGTTTTATTCTTAGTTAAAGACTAATCGAACCCTGGTTGTTATTTGTTTTTTGAGCAGTATGCTTCATTGTAGCTTTTATTTGTCCAACAGGCAGCTCACAATGAGACCAATATAATCAAATCCTACAGCTGAATATAATCTACCAGATTTCCCCATTTTACAGGGCAAGTCAACCCTGAAACACTAGCATGTTTTCCCAACTAGTCTCTCTTGTGGCACTCACCATCCAGCTCCACATTGTCCTTTTGAATGGTCTTGGGTTGTCTATTGGATGTGTGATATTAGATTCAAATTGATCTTTACTTTGCTATTTCTACAGGTGTTATTGTACCTTTTTCAATGCTTTGTTGTTATTCCTAGATGGCTTTTGTTAGGTTGTTCTTTTGCTTCTTTTTTCTCTCTCTCTTCTAATCTTATGCTTATGTAAATTGCTAGATTCTCATGTTTTATTTGAGTACTAAGAATTCAAAAAATGTTTATGTTATTATCTATAGATGAATCATCAACAAAATGCATATTCACCAACTTGATGAATGATGGCACCAACTACGAATTTGTAGATAAACCTCTTGACCAGGGGGACAATCTTCTACAATCTCCCCTCAAATAGACACCACCAAGGAATCACGAGGCGGCAACTTCACTATATAAGAAGACACTATGATCATATCGGCTTCGCTCAACATTAGCTTAGATCCAGTGCAAGGGAATGAACAAATATCAAAGGCAATTGGCTAAGAGTGTGGAAGTATATTCACCAGTACAAAACCTTTTCATCTACTCGTACTCAAACTTCTCTAATGAATCGTTTGTGAGTGCTTTCCCCAAATCCAAAAGTTGAATCAAAGTGGTCTTACTGAAAAAGACAAGGCATCAATGCCATCAATTTTTTTATACTTATTAGCGTAGTCCTTGTTTGATTACATGATAATTAGTGTTCTGTTTTCTATTTTAAATTTGTGATGCAAAGAAATTGTACAACAAATTGTATAAATCATCGTTTCCATTTGAACATTGTTGGCATGACTTAAGAGACCAACCAAAATGGCGAAGGAATATAACATGAAGAAAAAAAAGCAGCGATGTGTGGCATCTATCCTCTTACACTGAATTTGATTAATTTAGGAAACAACGATGCCTCACATGATAACTATGTAGACTTGGAAAGACCACCGGGTGGGAAGGCTGAAAAGGATCGTTTGAACAAAAGAAAGAGAAAAGATCGTGGAAATGATTAAGGTGGCTTATTTTGATATTGTTAGAAGGGTTATAGGAAGATAAAAATAAAATGAATGAGGAGCAAATAGAAATGTATGAAAGGTCCTTGTCCTCCACACTGTCTTTTTTAATAAATTTCGTTGTTGATTTTCAAAAATAAATAAATAAATAAATAAAAATGTATGAAAGGTCCTATTAGCAAGAGCAAGAAAAGAATGATAATGAGAAAGAAAATAAGCAAATGGAACAATTAAAGGAGGAAGAGAGAATAAAGTCTATAGATACGAGTGTGATGCTTCCATTGCAAGCCCAATACATTAATCGCCACCAAATGGAAATTCTCCAAAAAGAAATTTAATTAGAGAAAATTTCATTTTGCCCCCCAAACTATCATTCAAAAATCAATTCAACTCTTAATCTTTTAGTACTATTAAATTTACACCTAAACTATTTGATTTTGGATTAATTTTACCCCCGCTATTAGCTGTCGTTTATAATCAATCAAACGGAAGTTGTTGATGTAGCATTGAAATTTTGTTTAAAACTTTATTTTACCCCCTAAACTATCTTTAAAATATCAATTAGACCCTCAAACTTCAATTTTTTTTTATTTTTTATTGGCATTGGGGTGTCCGGATCAAAGTCCAACTAATCCCCAAGACAGCACAGATCCTTGGCAAGAAGTTTCCCGCAAGTACATAACATCTCGATTAATTAAAGGGTCTTCCCTAGTTCAATGGCCCTAAGGAATTGTTAGCACCTAAGAGATTTAGATCCCTAAACCTTGGAGAGAGCACACCCCCAAAACCCATGACCTTGTCACCAAGCCAACCCCTTGGGGTTGACCCCCAAACTTCATTTTATTTAGGGGTCTAATTGATTTTTTGAGGATAGTTTGTGGAGTAAAATGAAATTTTAAATGAAGTTTCAGTGCCACATCATTAACTTCTGTTTGATTAGAGACGACAATTGACAATGGAGGTAAAATTGATGCAAAATCAAAGAGTTTAGGTGTAAAATTGATATTATTAAAAGAATAGGGGTTGAATTGATTTTTGAGTAATAGTTTGGGGGGTAAAATGAAATTTGTTCACTTAGTTATTGTTTGAACTATGCGTTTGACTTAGTTTGTTGGTGGATTTAATTCCCCCTTGCAAGCAAAACTTCATTTTTATTTAGTTTATTTTGGAACTAGTTATTGTTTGTTTGAACTATGTTGGAACTACTTAATGTTGAAATGAATGAATGTTTGAATTACTAATAGTTTAATTACAAGGCTGAATGCTTGATGAAGTGCTAGCTATTTACAGGGTTTCAACTATGGTACTCTCTATCTTTCCCCCCTCTTTTTGCTTGCTAAACTACTCAATTACTTGTAGTGTTAATTTGTGTACATTCAATTCTTAATTTGACAAATTATTGAAGATCTTACTTTGTTATATATATATATATATATATTTTTTTTTTTTTTTCTCTCCAAATCATTCCATAAATTTTGCATGTTTGTATATATTCATATACTATATACTTAATAAAACAATAATTGAAAATTATTTTAAAATATATTTTCAAAATAAGTTACAAAAATATTATTATACATGCCACTTCGGCAACTATGTCAGCAGTAATATATGAAAATTGGTTAAGTTAGTTTAAATGACTAGTTGAAATAGAGAGTTAAACACACTAGCTAAAGTAATTACGTAAAATAAAGAACCTACCTTTTTTGTAGTTCAGCAAGTGAAAAATGAAGAGTGTGGTTGGAGTTGCTCTAAATGGGTGTTCAAGCTCAAGAAAAACTTTGAGAGGACTACTGCCGGACACAAGGCTAGCTTGTTGCTAAAGGCTTTCTTCAGGAACATGGTGTTGATTTCCAAGATACATTCAGTCCTGTTGCCAAGCAGTCCGCAATCAGAATTCTACTTTGTTTGGCATTGCATCATCATTGGCCTATGAAGTAATTAGGCATCTCTAATGCCTTCCTTCATGCCAAATTGGAAGAAGAGGTTCATATAGTGCAACATCCTGGCTTTGTTGATCCTACTCAACCTCATCTTGTTTGCAAGCTTCATGAAGCTTTGTATGGACTTAAACAGGCCCCCAAGGCATGGTATCGTACTTTCTCATCTTTTCTCTCCTCTCAAGGGTTTGTTCATAGTCAGTGTGACACATCCTTGTTTGTTCACAAGTCAGGGTGTTTTGTTACTTATCTACTCATTTATGTTGATGACATCCTTCTTACTAGGAATAATCAATCTTATATTCAATCCTTATTGTCTCATATGCACACTGCCTTCTCCATGAAAGAGCTAGGAGATATTTCTTATTTTTTGGGCATCTCAGTACAACCCACTCCTCAAGGTTCCTATTTTCTTTACCAACAAAAGTGTGCAGCTGAGATTCTTGTTAAAGCTAGCATGGTTGATTGTAAACCTTGCTCTACTCCTGTGTCAAACAAGCCATCCTTGTCTCCAAGTGACTCTCTCCCCTATTCTCAGCCCTTTCTACACAGAAGCATTGCTGGAGCACTCCAGTATCTTACCATCTCTAGGCCTGAATTAGCCTTTGTTGTGAATCAGGCTTTGCCAGTTCATGCATTCTCCGACCATTGGTCATTTAACTGTTGTCAAAAGAATTCTTAGACATGTCAAAGGGTCTTTGTCCCATGGTCTTTCCCTCCACCCAGCTCTTTTCACTTGTAAGGTTACACAGATTCTAATTGGATTGGAGATACATCAGACAGAAGATCTACTTCTGGTTATTGCATCTTCTTAGGATCAAATCTCATCTCCTGGTCTTCCAAAAAACAGTCTACAGTATCTAGGTCCTCTACTGAGGCAGAGTATAGGTCTCTGGCTCACACTGCTGCTGAGCTCACATGGCTATAAATGTTGCTAGCTAACTTTTTGGTTCCTCTTCCTTCTCCTCCAATCCTTTGGTGTGATAATTTGTCTGCAATGTCTCTGGCTGTTAATCCTGTTTTTTATAGTCGATCCAAACACATTGAAGTGGATTGCCATTTTGTCAAAGAGAAGGTTGCAGCTCACAAACTGCTTCTCAAGTATGTTCCTACCGCAGACCAAGTTGCTGATATCTTCATCAAACCCTTGTCCACTACCAGATTTCAGTTTCTCAAACACATGCTCTTGGTCTTTTCTTCCCCCATTCGCTTGAGGGGGGATGATAAGGTATTACACCCAGCTTCAGCAGAAGCTACTGCAACAAAAGCAGCTGATAGGTCTAGCAAGAAAGTGCATCCGAACATTGTGTAGTGCTATTGTAGCTTAGTATATCTCATGTAACAAGAATTAGTTAAAGAGTCAGTTGTGTAGTTAGTTAGATGAGTGTACATGATGTATATAAGTATCTCTGATGTAAGGCAATTCATTCAATCAAGAAATACAATTCAGATCTTGTTTCAAAGCTCCTCGCAAGATTTTTTTGGGTGAAAGCTCGCAAGATTTTGTGTTTTCTATAAATATATTTATTGTAATGTCAAGATCTATCCTTCTCCTTGGTATAGTGGGTTGCCCCTTTTAATTTTTAACTACTTCTAATGATGTTATAAGATCTTACGATACACGATATGATAGGATACGCGATTCAAAAAAAATATAAGAACAATACACGATTCATACCCTGATTTGAGAACTATGATTGCATACATTTATGTAAACAATATTGTATGTTTATTAATTAATGGCAGTATTGTGCGTTTATTAATTGTTGGCACACTATCTATGCAGAGCTCTCAAAAGCAGAAAAAGCATTAATAGTTCAAAAGGTCTCCCAACAAAGATTTCCGTGCATCATAAATCATGATTCCAAAAAGAAGCACGAGGTAGCTTTCTTAAATAGCCATTTAAGGACAGATATGGACACATGGCACAGATACAACACAATACAAAAACAGTGACACAACAATTCTAAAAAATTTAGGACACGACACAACAAGGATACAAAACAAATAAATAAATATTCACTCATGAAATATTCACGATTTCTTCGTTTTTTTTAATGTTGCAAATGTATTTAAATTTTATTATATCAAATAGTATACAATCATTTTTCATATATATATATCAAAAAATAAGTATGGACAAAAATCCCTAACATCTTTTAAAAGAAATCTATTTACATTTAAGCTTTCGAATTCTCTAAATCAAAGGAGGAGGAATTCATAGGCCCCCAAATTATTTCATCAAGCTTGCAATGTTTTTCATGCATATCTAAGAGATAAATATTGTTTGTTTATGAGAAATTGAACATAGGGTGTGATTAGGTTATCACCCCTTTTATATTAATAATACGAAACTAACGTAAGAAGCCTCAAGGCATAACAAGGAAACTTACCTACAGCTAATGACAACTCATTACAATAAATAAAACATAATAATAAATATATGATTCTAACACTGTCCCTCAAGCTGATAAAAAAATGACTCTCATTCCCAGCTTGTTAAGAGCATTATGAAATGGTTTATTCCCAACTCCCTTGATGAGAATATAGGAAGTTGTTCACCAGACTTCACAAAAAAAGTAGATTACTGGTGAATTTCTCCTTAATGAAGTGACAATCAATTTTCACATGTTTCGTTCGGTCATGTTGAACTAGATTGTGGGCTATGGTGATAGCAACCATATTGTCACAATATAGGCGCATAGTGCCTGTCTGATGGATTCTCAGATCATTCAACAACTTGATCCACAATAGTTCATACACACCTTGTGTCATAACTCTAAATTCTGCCTTGGTACTAGATCTTGCTACCACATTTTGCTTTTTACTACTCCAAGTAACCAAATTGCCCCCAACAATGGTACAATATCCCAATGTAGACGTCCCATCAGTGATTGATCATGCCCAATCAGCATCTGTTTATGCTTTCACTCTGAGATGATCATGTCTAGAGAAAAACAGCCCATTTCCAAAAGAAGACTTCAAATATCTAAGGATTCTCATAACTTCTTCCAAGTGTGCCTCATGAGGATCATGAATGGACTAACCACACTAACAACATCGACAATGTCAGGACGAGAATGGGATAAATAAATGAGTTTTGCCCACTAGTTTTTGATATCTCCCCCTATCAACAATAGCTTCCCCAATATCATCACTTAGCTTTTGATTCGGCTCTAACAATATGTCACACGCTCTACTTCCAAGCATTCCTGTTTCTTTCAACAAGTCAATTAACATACTTCCTTTGGCAAATGAAAATCTCATTCTTAGATTGGGAAACCTCAATACCCAGGAAATACTTCAGAGTTCCCAAGTCTTTTATTTCGAACTCTCTAGCCGAAGATTCCTTCAACCGGGACATTTCCTCAACATCATCTCCAGTAAGCACTATGTCATCTACATATACAATGAGAGTTGTAGTCTTACCATGTGAGGAATGTTTAACAAACAAAATATGATTAGCTTGACTCTGCTTGAAGCCATATCTAAGCATTGCCTGAGTAAATCTCTTAAACCAAGTTCTTGGAGACTGTTTGAGACCATACAAGGATTTTCGAAGCCTACACACCTAACCCTTTCTTTGAAGGTCTTCAAAGCCAAGAGGAATGTCCATATACACCTCTTCTTCCATATCACCATGTAAGGAGGCATTTTTCACACTAAATTGGTAAAGAAGCCAATCTAGATTAGCTGTAAGAGAGAGAAGTATCCTGATTGAGTTCATCTTTGCAACCGGAGCAAATGTCTCTTGATAGTCAACTCCATAGGTCTAAGTAAAGCCCTTTGCCACAAGCCGAGCTTTATAACGCTCAATTGAACCACTCGCCTTGTGCTTCACGGTATACACCCACTTGCATCCAACAATTCATTTGCCCTTAGGTAACTCTGTCAATTCCCAAGTACCATTCTTACAAAGTGCTTTCATCTCTTCTATCTTGACAAGTTTCCACTTAGAGGCGGCAAAAGCATCTTGAAACTGGTTAGAGATACTGACAAAGGAAATCTTTGATACGAGGGGAACAAATTAGAATAGGATACAAAGTTAGAGATAAGATACTGAGTGCAACACCTCACACCCTTTCTTTTGACAATAGGAATATCAAGATCTGTATTTTCAGGAAGAACAGGAATTTCAGAGTTATCAGAGTTACCTGTACTCTCATCAATAGAAGGAGACGGCAGTGGAAGATCAGAAGAAGCAGTCTCTTAGATCCAAGTAACCTCCTGTCTTTCTTTGTCCCTGACATAAACATTCCCTTGCTCCTTGAATGTATTTAATTCTGTATTCCCAATAGTTGGGTCACCATCTGGTTCACATGCCACATTCTCAACATCCGAAACCGAAACAACGGGTAATGATCTAGGAATCTTTTCACACCAAAACTCCCCCTGAAGAGATGATGGAGAAACTGGAGAGGACAAGAAGTAAGATTGTGACTCAAAATGTGGTTTCCATAGAAACAAACCACTTATGAGACGGATGATGATAACACTTATATTTATTGGATTTTAAAATAAATATTGATCAGTTTTTGTAAATTTTTAAGTATAATCCAATATATTTCATATTTTTAAATTACTATAAACTGAGTTTTTTACATTTTATTTTAATAATTAATGACTTTATATGTCATAAATCCATATTACGCTTGTGGCAAAAAAAAAATTTTATTGGACTTGGATGTACAAAATTATTTTTTTAATTATTATACTTGTAGAAGCATATGCAAATTTTAACTTGAATAGTTTTAAAAAATAAATTATACATGTCAATGTAATCATATAAAACATAAAAAATAAATTATAAATATTTTTTTTTTAGGGGGGGGGTGTGTTTGGATCACTTGAATATTCATTCTTTTTTTGAATAAATAAGAGCCTAAATATATATATATATATATATACATATATTTTTAATCAAGCCAAATAGATAATGACCACACTTATTATTATTTTCAAACAATATATAGATAGACACACACAAACAAAATGGTTGAGTGCTAACAGCTGAAGCAGTTCGAAACCATTACATGACAGTGCATAGCGTAACAGGCCGTTATGACCGTTACGGCACCGTTACGACCGCTGCTACGGCCGACACACCTGTGAATCTCAATCACACCGCAAAAGCAGCCGTAACGGGTGACGATAACTACCACAACCGTTACGTAACGGCGTTACATAACGGTTGCGACAGGTTTTTAAAACCTTAGTCACAGGCATATATAATCAACCACGAACCATAAAGGGAGCAATATAATCATTCAAAGCTGAGGAATAGGGCCACATATTGACCCAAAAAAAAAAAAAACAAAACAAAACAAAAGAGTAAGGGAAGTAAAACTTTAATCAAATCAGTAGACCTAGGGTCTTAACAAAACAAAAAAACCTATAGTAATGTGGAGGATGAAGACAAACGAGTTTAATCAGGGCATGAGCTGATAGCACAAGACATTGTCGCAGCCTCTAGGATGAAAGCCAAAGCAGACGAGGGTCTGAGGAGGTGCAACAAGGGCTAAAGAAGGTCTAGGGAGTTGCGACGAAGGCTCTACAGAGTCTGTGGAGATGCGACAAGGGCAGGAGAAGACTCGGAGAGGCTTCGTGAACCCTAACAGGGCATGAATAGGTGCCGACAGCCCTAGCCTAAGATTCGGCTGAGGCTGTGTGGCTACCGAAGATGATGGGTGACCTCCAAAAGTGAGTCAATAGGTGTTAATGTTGATGTCGGGTGGTGGGTACTAGGATTGGAACCTTTGTTTATGAGAAATTGAACATAGGGTGTGATTAGGTTATCACCCCTTTTATATTAATAATACGAAACTTACATAAGAAGCCTCAAGGCATAATAAGGAAACTTACCTACAACTATTGACAACCCATTACAGTAAATAAAACATAATAATAAAGATATGATTCTAACAAATATGTGTGTCCTTCAGGTGTCCAAAGCGTGTCATATTCAAAAAGAAATTATATTTTAAAAAATAATAGGACACATTTGGACATGTATTTGGCACATGTTGAGGAGCATCCAACAAGTGTTGGTGCCTAACACGTGTCCAACATGAATACAAAATATTTTAAAAAGTGTCTGTGCTTCTTAGATAACCACATGACAGTTAGGAGGTACTAAATTTAAAAGGGCAGAAACAAAGCTGCGATCTAACTCTATGAACTAATGTTCAACCTCTATGCAAGCACCACTGAAGTTTCTTTATGTTCCAAACATGGTACTTATACATGATTCTTAATATTGCAAATCATCCAGAAGTCAAACAGAATGTTGGCAATATCTAAAAATTAAAGAAAGGTATGTACATGGGTGGGAAAAAGTTATACAAACTAACAAAACTTGGAATTTTTTCTTATTCACAAATGAGACATTAAGTAAAGGAATTTTGGTATTTAAAACAGGACCAACTAGAATAGTATGAGATGGGCAACTCATATGACTTATAAAAAAATTATAAAATTAATGAAATATATATAATAGAGCACAGTTATAAGAGAAATACTAGAGACCCACACTTTTAAATCCACAAATTCACTCACAATGATGTGGCTAAAGAGTTGGGCCATATATCATTGAGTGTATAACAAATTAAAAATTGTCTCTTATCATACCACATCATTATGGGTCGAACTATGGGCAGCTTTTTGGGGGTCTCAAACATTTTCCCAATTGTAAATAGATCACAATTTATATTGCTTGACCACTCTAGGGGTAATTCTATGTGCACACCACACTTTATCTCAATAGACATCATTTATGTCATTTGGATATCAACTTTTTTTATATTAAATACATGGCCATTAAGACCGACACACAGGTGGGAAGATTCGAACCATAGACCTCTTAGTAAGGTGCAGCAATTCTGGCCAATTAGACTAGCCCTGTTGGTTATTCAAATAAGCTATTGAATACGACTGCTGTTCGAACAATTGATTTTTGTTCGGAATTTGGTATCCAAAGAATTTAATTTTGTTCAAAAATAGATATATGAACGTCATAATGATGTATACTTAGATAAAGTGTGGTGTGCGAATAGGGCTTTCAAACACCAGTTTCACATTTAGTAGTGCATTACTGATATAGCCTCCGAAATATAACTGAACCACAAGCATTAATTCAAAAGGCAGCCAATTAAAGAAAGACCATAAGATTAACCATTAGCTCAGCAAAATAATAACAATCACATGACAGGAAAACCAAGAACAACAAGAGATAAGAGGCATTTTCAGAAGATAGTTAAATGATCAAAATGATACACAAAGACACACAGATTCCAGAGCTAATCCAAGCAAATTTGTAAAATTTAAAGCTGATTAAAGTTCCAAAAAAAAGTTAAGGAACTAAATATACCTCAGCTAGCGTAAACTCAGGTAGATCATCATCCATTTCTGTATACTCAAACGTATCCATACTCTAGGCAGAGAGAGAGAGAGAGAGAGAGCGAGCGCCTCTCGGGGTTTTGCCTTCCGGTCCGAAGGGGAAAGAGGAACCGGATCCTCGGCGGATGGAGAGCTTGAGCTTTTGCTTTGCTGGGCGAAGCCTGAAGTCTCTGAAGTGACGTAGGTAGTGTAGAGTACGCATCAAATTCAGGTTTATATATAGTGGGTGTGCAGGAAGATGCTATTAGATATTTTAGTTTTCACTATTTTTGTAGATTAAAATTTTTGGTGGGATTGGTAGAATTTTGTAAATATGATTTAAAAGTGTGAGTTGTATTTTGAGTTTGTGAGTTGTGTAATTATAATTTAAGTATAGAAAATTTGTTTGGTTATGATTGTTGAATTGAGTTTTGAATTGTATGTGGAATTGAGTTTTGAAAATTTGATTTGACATGTGAAGTAAAAAAATTTGTTTGGTTATGAGTTTTAGAAAGAGTTTTCAAAACTTAATTCAAATTGTTATAACTCATAACAAAACACACTACTTTCACACTATTGAAAATTCTGATCAACACTCTTAACTAAACTCTTTTTAAAATTCAATTAAAAAAATTTATTATTAACAGAAAATAACATTAATCAATTTTTTAATTAAAAATACTACAAAGGAAATAATTTTTTTTCAAAATAAATATTCAAAAAATTTAAATCATAAATATTTAAATAATATAAAAAATTTAATAAGTAAAAAATTAAAATAAATATTCAAAAAATTTAAATCGTAAAAATTTTAAATATTTAAATATTCAAAAAATTTAAATAATTTTAAATTTTAATATTTTAAATTTAAAACAACTCTACACTCAAATCGTAACCAAACACATAAAACAAAAATCAATTAAGAAATTATTTTTAAAACTCATAACCAAACACATAACTCGAAACTCCATACTACTTTTACAACTCTACACTCAAATTGTAACCGAATACATAACAAAAAAAATTAAAATATTTAAAAATATTTTTATAAAATAGAATTTGAATTTATTTTTATAAAATATTTTAAATTTTAAAAAATTAAAATCTTAATATTTAAAAATTAAAATATTTAAAAATATTCAAAAAATTAAAAAATTAAAAAAATCGTAACATATTTAAATATTAAAATATTTAAAATCTTAACAAAATTAAAATATTGATTTGAATTGAGTTTTGAAAAGAGTTTTGAATTATGTGTTTGGTTATGAGTTTTGAAAAGTAATAATTATGTTTTGAATTGAGTTTTGAGAAATTAGTGTAAAATTATGATTTGAAAGCTCAAAACAAACACCACACTCAAATCAATTGGTGGAACTATAATTTGAGAGGCTTACCAAACGGAGCCTTTGTGTTTGAAAATATAATTAATTTTTTTGTAATTAGATGTGATATTTATGAGAGAAAAAGTGAAATATTTATGAATTTAATATGATATTTTGTCTCATTAACTATTTTAATCTATTTTATCTTTTTGTAAATTTTAGTCTAAAAAGTTAAAAATAGCCTTTGCCAAGCACCCTCATATGGGAATAGGCTATTTTAGTTTTTAGTTTTTTTACTAAAATATGAGTTTAAAAAAATAAACTTCTCTCATGTTCGTAAAGTGGATTGAACGGTATTATTAGGTCTGTAGAATTTATTACAGATCATATTTTGATAATCTAAATCATTTAATATATAAAATTTGTTGAGTACTTTATCCTTATAAGAAATCACGTTAATTGGATATCGATAACTCCTTAATCAAAATATATTTTTATTAATAATTTATTTTTTTAAATCATATTTATCATTGAAAAAATATAATCCAACCAAAGGGTTATCGATATATGATTAATGTGATTTTTTGTAAGTATAAAATAACAAACGAGTTTTACACATTGAACAGTTTAGATCATTGAAATGGACCTGTGATGAGCCCCAAAGGCTCAACAACACTATCCATTTAACTTTATGGACTGGTGAGAAGCATTGTCATTACAAAAATTAATATGTTTGGAATGATTTTTTAGTTTTTATGAAAAAACATGTAGAAAGTAGAGAGAAAATAAAATTTTTTATTTTTTTTTGTATAGTTCTTTGACTTTTTAAATTTTTTAGTATTTTTTGACATTTTGATTTTTTTAGTTGGAAAATGCTTTGGTGTGCAACGCACACTGTATACAATTCTGACACAAAATACCTAAGTTTTCACCAATTTACATAAAGAGATATCACAAAAATCTATAAATTAAACACAAATTTATATAAGTTTATGAAAACTTGTGTTATTTTGTGAATTTATACAAATTTGTGTTTTACATATACATTTTTGTGATATCACTAATAAGTTTGTGAAACTTACGTAATTTTAAGTTAGAGTTGCATATGGTGTACATTCTACACCGGAGAATTTTTCTTTTCCACATTTTGTGTTTGGGCAAAAAATTTTTTGAATTTTTTGTTATTTGATACAATAGAAAATGAAAATTAATGAAAAACATTTTTTATGGTCAATGAAAAACAAATCTATTAAAACAAAAAATACTTTCCACTTCACTACAACAAAAAAGGTATTTGGTGACAAACTGATTTTGTCTCCAAACATCAAATTTTCGTCACTAAAGTGATCTGCGACGAAAAAAATTTGTCATCACGTTCGTGGCCTATACGTCATCGCTGAAAGTACCTAGCGACGAAAAACAGTTTCGTCGCCTATTTTTGATTTTTGACGACGAATTGTTTCGTCTCCGAATGTTGAATTTTTCGTCCTCTATAACATCAATTTTGTCACCAAAACTAAATAATATTTTATTTTAATTGTTTTTCGCGACGAAATATTTCGTCACCAAATATATTTTAGTGACGAAAGTTTTCCTCACCAACGATATGGATTAAGGTGACAAAAAAATTCGTCACTAAAATGAGCAGAAAAGAAAATTCTTCAATGACAAAAAATATTTTGTCACCAAATATTCAATTTAGCGACGAAATATTCAGCAAATGTGACGAAATTATTTGTTTGGTATTGTATCATTAGTGACAAAATTATTCGTCATGTTTTTTGCAAACTAATAGCGACATTTTTTATTTCGTCACTAATAAAAATTAAAAATTTTGAAAATGAGAATACTATTTTCTTCCGAAATTTTTTGTTTTGAGTAACAATTCCCTGCACATTTCAATAACCTGTTCAATAAAATATCTATTACAAATCAATACAGAAATTTGTTCATTTTCATAAACATCACAATCGAATTTCAGCACTATCCACAAAAATACAATATGAACTGCATGCGGATTATAAACATGTTTCCTAATATCCACAAAAAACGTCTACTAATATCCACAAAAATATAATATCAACCGCATGCGGATTACCAAACACATCTCCTAATATCCAACAAAAAACATGTCTACTAATATCAACAAAAATAAAATATCAATGGCGGATTACCCAACATGCCCTGTAATACCAACAAAAATAGAAAATTTACAACTAACCAAAATACATGTAAGGTAATATAAACATTCTAACACAAAATGAGCTACTATCTGCCCTCCAAATTACCAAACATGTCCATATCAAATCTCGAATTTGCAAAAAAATTAAACACAAAAAAAAAAAAAAAAATGCAAATTAGACAATTATTATCTTATCCATAAAATATGCAATTTAACATGTATTTTTTGAATTAGTTTTCAAATCGAGAGTCTCATGCTAGTTCCGTAAGTTTCCACAACTCACATTGGTCCCTCCCGAGGTGTTTGAGGTGTTCCCCTAGCCGTCTCGTGGCTGTTGCACGATTTTGGCCCCCGAAGGTCTATTTTCAAGCTTAAGTGTGAGAAAGTGCATTTTTGGACTTAGTTTTCAAACCGGGAGTCCCGTGCTAGTTCTGTAAGTTTCCACAACTCACATTGGTCCCTCTCGAGATGTTTGAGGTGTTCCCTGGGCCGTCCCGTGGCTGTTGCACGATTTTGGCCCCCGGTGGCTTATTTTCAAGCTTAAGTGTGAAAAAGTGCATTTTTGGACTTAGTTTTTAAATCATGAGTCCCGTGCTAGTTCCGTAAGTTTCCACAACTCACATTAGTCCCTCCCGAGGTGTTTGAGGTGTTCCCCGGGCCGTCCTGTGGCTGTTGCACGATTTTGGCCCTCAGTGGCCTATTTTCAAGCTTAAGTGTGAAAAAGTGCATTTTTGGACTTAGTTTTCAAACTAGGAGTCCCGTGCTAGTTCCGTAAGTTTCCACAACTCACATTGGTCCCTCCCGAGGTGTTTGAGGTGTTCCCCGGGCCGTCCGTGGCTGTTGCACGATTTTGGCCCCCGGTGGCCTATTTTCAAGCTTAAGTGTGAAAAAGTGCATTTTTGGACTTAGTTTTCAAACCGGGAGTCCCGTGCTAGTTCCGTAAGTTCCCACAACTCACATTGGTCCCTCCCAAGGTGTTTGAGGTGGTTCCCGGGCCGTCTCGTGGCTGTTGCACGATTTTGGCCCTCGAAGGTCTATTTTTCAAGCTTAAGTGTGAAAAAGTGCATTTTTGGACTTAGTTTTCAAACCGGGAGTCCCGTGCTAGTTCCGTAAGTTTTCACAACTCACATTGGTCCCTCCTAAGGTGTTTGAGGTGGTCCTCGGGCCGTCCCGTGGCTGTTGCACGATTTTGGCCCCCGGTGGCCTATTTTCAAGCTTAAGTGTGAAAAAGTGCATTTTTGGACTTAGTTTTCAAACCGGGAGTCCCATGCTAGTTCTGTAAGTTTCCACAACTCACATTGGTCCCTCCTGAGGTGTTTGAGGTGTTCCCTAAGCCGTCCCGTGGCTGTTGCACGATTTTGGTCCCCGGTGGCCTATTTTCAAGCATAAGTGTGAAAAAGTGTATTTTTGGACTTAGTTTTCAAACCGGGAGTCCCGTACTAGTTCCGTAAGTTTCCACAAGTCACATTGGTCCCTTCCGACGTGTTTGAGGTGTTCCGCGGGCGGTCCCATGGCTGTTGCACGATTTTGGCCCCCGGTGGCCTATTTTCAAGCATAAGTGTGAAAAAGTGTATTTTTGGACTTAGTTTTCAAACCGGGAGTCCCGTGCTAGTTCAAAATTTCTCTAAGCCCATAACCTCATGGGGTTGGCCTAGTGGTCAAGGCTTGAGGCCTAATGGTGTGCTCCCTTCAAGGTCTCAAGTTCAAAACCTCCTAGATGCAAATAATTTTTTGGGGCTAGTCCATACAAGGCAAAGCCCTGGCTTTAATTGGGACCTCCGTAAGTGGTCGGTGGGATTGGTCTCCCGGATTAGTCGGTCCAATCAACGCTAGCTTCTCTTTTTAGTTAAAAACCAGATAAAGCTATATATGCATATTCTGCAATTCTTGGCATTATAAGTATGTCTAGAGAGTCAAAAGTGTAGCATATACAATATTTTTCCTACAATTCTAACCACAAATAAGACTTCATTGGGTTCCACCAAAATATTTTCACATCCCTAATTTCCTAATATCTTCTACGAACAACCTTCTTCAACATGAAATACCAAAATTTTTTGACAAGGAGAACACATTTTTTTTGAGGTTTGGCCTCACATAAAAGTGGGATTCTTAAAAGTTTGGAGGGGCCGAGACACCTCTGACCTCCCGTCCCTCCACCCATGCATCTCATACAACAAAAAATTTTAATTTTTGAGTAAGCTTGGAAAAATACTATCCTTCTCCCTTTCTGTTAGTATCCATCCTCTAGTTTTTAAAATAGTATTCCATCATTCCATGAGCTTGAATTGAAATCAATCATAATACAAACAACTGGTTTATTCTGTGATGCTAATGTCAGTTGACCTGTAAACATGATTTCATGTACAGGGTAAAGATACACAGGCACAAAAAATGTACAAGTCCTACCTTACAGATGATCCAAGCGGGTACATCTCCATCACCACCTTTGTCCAAGTTGTTGCATTACTTCCTAAAAGATTTCTTCCCAACTGATTCTCACCCACTGTTACAGCTACGCTGCCATTTTACTTGAAGCAGGTTGTCTTTACTTGATCATTTAAAAATTAAGAGAAGTAAAACAATATGGCAATTAGATAACAACGGAGTTCAAATAATACAATCTTCCACAATCTCATATATTCAATTAAGGAAACTGAAAATGAATCTACTGCAGACCTTTTAATTTTTATTTTTATTTTTCTAGAGGATTTCTTCTTAGTAATGATAAATGAAATGAAAATGGAAACAAGTGCTTACTTTGAGGTCAATAATGTCTTTCTTAATAAGGCATCTGTCTCATTAGCTTCCCTCATTACATCAAGAACATAGCTAACAATAAAAAATTGAAAAATACAAAACAATCATATTAGATAGAAAATGAGATAATATTTTGGGTTAATTACATCAAGACCCCTCAACTATCAAGGAATATCACTTTACCCCCCTTTTCTATGAACTCGTAGGCTTTGACCCCTTAAACTATAAAATTGTATCACTTTCACCCCCTCTAAATGGGGTGTATTTACACAATTTTTATAGTTGGGGGGGGGGACAATATGTATGGATTCATAAATGAGTGGGTAAAGTGATATTCATTGATACTTGAGCGGGTCTTGGTGTAATTAACCCTAATATTTTCATGTGCTGCAAGCACTTCTAGACTGAAACTGTTTGCAATAATAGTATAATTGCAATTCATTGACATTTACCCAAGAGAGGAACAAGAGGTCAAGAAATATTGAGCCAATGTAGCAACAAACAACAATAAATATATTGCTGTGTACCTGAGAGAGAGAAAGAGAGAGAGAGAGAGCAAGGGAAAGAAATAACATTAAGAATTAAAAACAATTCAAACCAGTCAGTCATCAAGAGAGGATTTGTGCACATAACTAAGATGTTCAATAAAGTGAAAATTGTTTTTCCCAAGTCTTTATCGTAGTCATGGAAGATGTTCAGAATCATGTCTGAAGGCTTACACATCAAATGGGACTCATGTTAGCCAAGTCCAACAGATTGATTATCAAAAACCTTGCCTTGCTTCTGCACTGGCATATATTTTGACATATGAATCTTGTATAATATGACAATTTTGGATGCATCAGTACAACACAAAAAAATTAAGGAAGATAAAAAGGGATCATAAAAATAAGTAGTCAGATCTCAGCTGAATTAAAAAAAAACTCACATCAAAGTTTCCTGTATAACCTTACAAGCTAGGAAAACCTTCTTTAATTTCATAGTTCATCTTAAGAACATGAGGCGTTAGCTGTAATAATCCATGAAAAAAAGTAAATTTGCTGTTCTTGAGTTGTATATAGATTTTAACAACATTTGGACATTTTTCCCAACTAGTAAGTTCCCACTTCAATTACCCAAATTCAGTCCATTTGCCAACATAACAAAACACAAATGACGCTTATTCACTTCCAACTGAGTTATGAGCTCATTATACTAACATTTTATCTTCCATAAAACAAATTAAACAATCAAATATTGAATGGTAAATAGAGCTCAAAATTAAATAAACACACAAATGTTGGATAGAAACTCTACGTTCTTGGAGCATAGCAATCACAAACTCATTATCAATTAATCAAAGTTAGTGAAGCCACATGTTATGCTAGACCCAGTTTTAGTATAGGTCTTTGCCTCCCCAAGTCCCAAAAGATGCAAAATTTTAGGTTAAAAAGAAAATAGAGAGAGGGAGGGAGTGAATGAATACCATGGTTCTCGCTTAGTTTTGTCTGTCAAATCCTTATCGAAAATGAGGAGAATGCCGACATAGATCAGATGTAGCAACACCAACGCCAATTTCAAACACAGAGAAGATCTTCGAGCTAGAAACCCACAAACCAAAAACATCAAGTTGCAGATACAAAAGTGTATATCTTGATGGATGAATGAATAAACAAAGTGTACATCAAATTGTGTTTTGTATTAGGTTACATGGAGTGAGTTTGTTTTCGACTAGTTCCATGCCTACATGTTGGAATAGTTCTCGACTTAGTTTCATGCCTACATGGAGATATTGTGTTTTATATGTAAAAAAATCTGCAACCAGTGAGAGGGAAACTGAGGAATGAAAGGTGGGAATCAACCGAAAAAGAAAAAATTGAGAAGTGGTGTAATCGGCAGCTGAAGTTATATATATATATATACATATATATATATTTTATACGTATACAGAGTATTATATAGAGCATTATACAGAACATTATACAGAGCATATTTTATATATATACAGAGCATATTTTATACGAATACAGAGCATATACATCAGACAAATACATCAGAGGGAGCATCGATCGAGAGAGAGAGAGAGAGAGAGAGAGAGAGAGAGAGAGACTAACAGCGGTGGTGTTCTCCGATCGGCACAGCAGCGGCGGTGAGGAAAGGAGGGGCTAACGACGGCGGTGGTGAGGGCTGTCGGCGGTGAGGGCTGTCAGAAATGGTAGCAGCGGCGGTGGGTTGATGCAATGGTAGCAGCGGCGGTGAGGGCCGTGTGTGTGAATAAGTATAACGTGTGTGTTTGTGTGTGTATGTATGTGTGTGCGTGTGTAAAATAGGTTTGAACCGAGAAATTATTGTGTGTGTTTTTGACTAAATTATATTTTGGTGACAAAATTATCTCTTCACCAAAGATAAAAATATTGGCCACAAAAATAGTTTTGTCACTAAATGATATTAAAATATTAAAAATTATTGGTGACAAAAATATATTCGTCATTAATAATTTTATAATTGGTGACCAATTTTTTCGTCACCAAAAGTCTATTAATTTTGGCGCCCTCCGAAAATATTAGCGGGAAAATATTTGGTGACAAAAAAAATATAAATAATGACGAAATATAATTTCGTCACCTATTTTTTTTATTATGATTTAGATTGGTGACGAAATTTTATTTTTGTCTCCAAAAATGGTGCATTTGGAGACGAAGATTAAAAGATACGTATTTCATGACAAAAAAAATTTTCGTCATTAGTTTTCGTCTCTAAAGACTATTTTTGTTGTAGTGCTTTTAAAAGGGAAAAAATATTTTTTAGACTAAAATTTTATCAACGTTACCACACCACCACCACCGCCACTCTCACCTCCACTATCACACCACCATCACCACTACAACCACCACTATCACCACTATCATCACCCCACCGCCATGCCACTTCCACCTCCACCTCCACCCTCACCTTCATTTCTCCACCACCACCATCACTACCACCACCACCAAACATAAAACAATATCCGAAAAGTATTTTTTGAAAAAAAAAATTCCGATATATTTTTATCCAAACAAACAAAGCCTAGTTGTTCCAAAAACAAGCCTCAATCTTGATATAATTTAGCGATGGGCTGCTATGAAGGTCAGTCCATGTGACAACCCTCACCTCTGATTACTGCTAAACTGTGACTGAACATGATAAGTAACTGATTAGGATGAAATCCTAAACTGATTGCATGAGTATGTTGCTTGATTGCATTTCTATCTGTTTATCAATTGATTGATCTGTTCATGTTTTAAGTTTTGAACTGCAAATTGAAGGCCTTATCGGCGGCCGAATCTGAAATTGACTGGTATTTTATGCTAATTAGAATTTATGAGATTTTATGGTAGATTTAATTGAAATGTGATTTAGTATGATTAAATTAGACTAAATAAAGTTAAATTACATTAGTTTCGGTTAATTACCAAATTGCCATACTAGTGGGCCACTTTGTCAATACATGTTTGGGGCTTAGTTCATTCTTGTCACACTAGTCTTCACTCATTCTTGAGACCTAAACCGTGGGAGAGAGGGAGATAGGAGAAATTGATTTCATCTAGACATTTAACTTGGAGACTTGAAGAATTTGAAAGAGAATTGCATATTTGAGCCTCCTTACTTGAAATTCAAGACCTAAGGTAGAGATTTCATCCTCTCATTTGTGAATTTGAGTTGTATCTTGCATGGTTCATGGTAATTTAGAGTTTAAAGTCAAGAATTTGTTTAAAGAGTTGAATTTGAGAGTGAATTCATGCATGCATGTACATGTTCTTGGAAATTGAAGTTGTTTTGTATGAATTCTTTACATGCATGTCCATTTTCTAGTTGTGGTACATGAATTCATCATGTTTTTGGAAGGATTGAGTTATTTGACTATGTATTTGAAGCTTTGAATTTAATTGAATACATGCATGTTGTGTTTGAGCTTTGTTCTTGAAGTTTATTTGAAAATGGTGTTCAATTGACTCATCCTTGGGCTTTGATTTCTCAAATTGATCTTCAAAACATGTTATATTATGGGTTTAAAGTGTTTTTCCAGAAAATTGGCCCAAAAGGATCGAATTTGAGGCTTTTAAAGTTGAGTTTTGTGCTTGGGAATGAATCTGGAAATTCCAGATTTTGGACCCATGCTCGAGCGTAGGAATTAATGCTTGAGCGTACCCTCTGAGTCGTGCACTTCAGCTCGAGCGTGGAAAGTCATGATCGAGCGTGAAATGCATGTGCCCAGAAGTTTATGTGTTTTACAGTCCGCTCGAGCGAGAGAGTTCACACTCGAGCGAGGACTTGAGTCTCACGCTCGAGCGGAGATCGAGCGTCCGTCGAGCGTGAATTGCACGCATCCAGTACTTTTCATGTAGTTTGCAATCCGCTCGAGCGAAGGAATTCACGCTCGAGCGGAGATCCTTTGTCTGCATGTCCGCTTGAGTGTAGAAAGACACGTTCGAGCGAGACCCCTGTTTTCTGAAAATTTTGAAAAGTGTTTTAAAGTGCATCTTTGCATCCTCTTTCCATCCTAGGCATTCCTAAGCCATGTTTAAGGCATCTTAATGAGGATATTGATGTAGAACCACACTGAGTCAAGATAGGGACTAAGTTGTTGATTCCCAAGTGTGTAACTTAATGTGTGTTCGTTCTGTAACTGTGTAGGGTTGCCATCCGAGGACGCTCATTAGCTGCTTATAGCCCAGTGCTCTGTGAGTAACAATGTTATAAAGATATGTTCAATTATGATTATTTTTCTGAATGATCAACTATTCTGCTTACTGAAACGTTATTGTTTAATGAATGAATGTTTGTCCTATTTGTAAACTGTAACCGTGGAATCCATAGCAATTTACTGTTACTGTACTGTTACTGCCACTGTCACAGAGATCTCTGTCGGTTCCCATGTTTGGAACCACTACTGTTTACTGTTATGATGGCCATCAACTGACTGTTCGGTCTGTTAAGACCTATTGTACTGTTTTGCTATGGGATGCACCACATATGACTGCTATGGTTTCTAAGTGACTGACATGACTGTTTATTTACTGAAAAGACATTCATTCTTAACCTCTTTACACAACTGTTATTCACTAGGCTTTAGCTCACTGTTTATATATATATATAGGTGTCCAGGCACCGGACCGAAGCTAGGAGCGTCAGACTAAGCTCCCGTTTTGTCAAAGCCAACCATTGTGCCTCACTTCGAGGTTCTGAGTGCGTCAAAGCCAAGGCTGTTTTGGGGTGTTTTAGATTTCCCCTTTTGCCTCTATTCTGTAATAAATGTTAAGACTTGCACTGTACTGTTATGGTAGGGATTTGGTCCCTAACCTGAATGTCTGTATATGATATATGTATATACTGTTTTGGTTTTGAATGTGAATATGTTCAGAAAAGTCTTTTTGCATTCAAATTGTCACAGCTCATTGGACATCTTTTATTTACTATTTTGGCTTCCGCCAGCCCCTTTACTCTGTATTACTGTATTTACTGTTAAGCAGGCCTTCGACAATCACAGATTACTGGCCGGTTACGGTGCTAAACCCATAGGGGCGGGTTTGAGTCGTGACAATCCAACAAGTCAAGTCAAGCCTGGGCCACAAGATTCAGCACACTGGCCCGTTTCGTTTTAAAAACTGGGCCCACTGTGTGTAATATTGGTTTGGACTAGACTATTTTTTGTATTGAGTCCTATTTGTGTTGTGTTATTTTATGGCTGTGGCAAATTATGGGCTACTATGAACGTCAGTCCAACAAGTCAAGTCTAGCCTGGGCCACAAGATTTAATACATTGGCCCGTTTCGTTTAAAAAACTGGGCCCACTGTGTGGGATATTAGTAGGGATGGGCAACGGTTTATCCGAACCGCTCAAACCACCCAACCCGCATATAAATGGACGGTTTCGCAAACATAATGCAGGCGGATGCGGTTTGAAATATGACAAATTTGTGAGTTGCGGGTTAAATCCGCAACCAGCAAAAACTGCCCGCACTTTAATTATTATTATTATTATTTTTTATATACCAACTTTGTAACTTTAATAGAAGCACCATTATGTTCTCTATGACACTATCCTTATTTTTAAGTATTTCTCAACTTCTTAATGCCGTAGAATTATCAAGTCTTAAACTTAGTTTCTTATATGATTTTCATTGGTGACTCATCTACTTTTTCCTAATAAAATTTTCCTTCTGGTGGTCGATGGAACTTCTAGTTTGATTATTGATTACTGAACTGGCAATTTTAATTGAGTACAACCTTTAATGCATTGATATACATTTTTTAATGCATTGATATATATTTTTTTCATGGCAAAAATGCTAGTGTATGGTCTCTTTGTTTTGGGTACATTCATTTAATACATTGATATTCAATTTTTATTTGTAAACTCATCAGAAAATTGTTGTCAAATGATCACAAATATATAAAATGAATCTGATGCCTAAATTCGATGGGGGAAAAAAAACTCAAAAATTAATTTTTAAAGAAAAATGTGTAAACCGCAAACCGTCCGCACATCTGCAAAACCTATCCGCACAAATCGCAAACCGCACTGCGGACGGTTTCGGGTTGACTTTTTTCCAAATCGCATAGATACGGGCGGGTCAAAACCGAACTGCAAACTGCACAAAACTAATCCACGAGCACCCCTAGATATTAGTTTGGACCAAACTATTTTTTGTATTAATCCTGTTTGTGTTGTGTTATTTTATGTTTGTGGCAAATCACATTAAGCCTAATGTAATTTATTTATTAATTCTTTTGTATTATTTTATCATGTCATTTTTAGTCTATATCTTGTTCGTGCCATATTAACATATCCTCAAAAAAATTAAAAAAATTATTCACAAGTTAAATTTAATAAAATTAATTTCTATTAGATGAAATTATTTATAAAAGTATTTGACTTCAGCATAATTTTGTTTTCTTAATTTATAAAATTATATCCTATTATTATTATTTTTTTCACTAAATTAACTCAAATAGTAGACAAAATACATTGTATATAAAGACACGCTTTCCAAAAATATAATAGATAGTTCGTTTCCAATATTCAAGCGCCTTTTGTATTTGTTTGGATCTACTATCTATTGAAATTGGCCTCTCTCCAAATCAAACCCATTTTTCTCTCTCCTCTATCTTACAAATAAGTTACAACACATCCTTTTCTGCTTCTCCATCATCATTATTTTCTCTATCCTCACTTCCCTGACTCGGTATTCTTTCCTCTATCACTGGAGCATAATAGTTCGATCTTAGCTTCTTTGATGGTTCCAAAATTGACGAAACCACTCTCAACCTCAAGTTCACCTCACCCGAAACCTTATGCATCGTTGTCTACCGCGGTATCATCCCAAAACAAGCGCTGCAACACCAGTGGCGTAGTCAGCAATTTGATGGAGAGGGAGCACAAATTAATAATAACATCAATCTATTTAGTTAGAATTTTTTAGATTAAGTTTTTTGAGAATTGAGTTTTTTGGTTTTCGTGTTTTTTTGGTTTTAGTGAATATTTTTAAAATTTTAAATATATTTTTTTATTTTTTTAGATACATTTTACTTAGATGTATTTTAAAAGTAAAAAATTTGTAAAAAAATTAATAAATACATAAAAATACAAATAATGTACAGAATTTTCATTTTTTTTTTTTTTGTATTTTGGTATTTAGTGAATTTTTAAAAGATTTTTTCACAAATTTTTTACTTTTTAGGTATATTTATGTTAGATATGTCTAAAAATTAAAAAAAAATTGCTTAAAATATTAAAAAAAATCAGTAAAAATAAATTTAAAAAAAAACCGAAAAATAAGAAAGTAGAATTTTCTGAAAAGTATTTTTGGAAGACTCTAACCAAGCAATTTTTTTTTTTTTTATTTTTTTTTTTTATAATAAACAACAATGAGATATTACTAAACTTAAATATTAAGAGTCCATTTGGATAAATGTGAATTTTAAATTATAGGATTTGAGATTAAATTTTAGAGAACTGATTCGCATCTCGAATCCGGGCGCCCCTAATCCCCCGAACCACGAAACGACGTCGTTTCGTGGTATTTTTTATTTATTTATTTTTTTTTTCAGCAGAACCAGACGGAGGGGGAGGGGAGGGGGAGAGGAAGGGGGAGGGGAGGGGGAGGGGAGAGGGGGCCCAATTATTAGGGCTGGAGGCGGAGGCGGGGGCGGGGCGTTGCGCCGGAGGCACGATCGGCGGAGCTGCGAGCTCGGAGGCGGCGGTCGGAGGCTCGGCTGGGCCGACGACCGACGACTGGGCCGACGAGCTCTTCTCTCTCTCTCTCTCCTTCCTCTCCTCCTCTCTCTCTCTCCTTCCTCTCCTCCTCTCTCTCTCCCTCTGTTTCTCCCTCTCTCTCCCTCTGTTTCAGTTCAGAAAAAAAAAAAAAAAAAAAAATTCAAAATCACTGAAACGACGTCGTTTCAGTGATTCGGGGGATTCGGGGGAAAATTTTTCGAGGTGCAAAACATTTTCCTAAATTTTATATACATATTGGGGAGTAACTATTTATAGGTAAATTGGAAAATTAAAAAAGAAGATAAGTTGAGATAGAAATAATATATTTTAGTAGAGAAATTCTATAAAACACACCATAAAAAAAAGTGTCTATCATATGTCGTGATTATGATATTTGTGGTCTTTAGTTATGACACATTATAGTGTTAGATATAATTTAATTATAACTTCTTGTGGTTGTTATTTTGGCTATTACTATATATCAAGTAATAGTTAGTTATGACTCATTTTGATATTAGTTATGACCTATTGTAATTTTTTATTTTTTATTTATAATTGAAGATGTGTTACTTGATTATAATTTATATAGTGGTCATTTTAGTTATCAATGGAAAAAAAACATATGGAGGACAAACTCTATATGTCAAATGTACGTAATAATCCAATAAATTTCATATATCTTCATTGAGGTTAATTATGCTTGTATGTCAATAATTATAGATATCACCATTATATTGAAATTTTTATAAATAATAATATAACCTATCATAGTCTCTTTACTTTCAATCAAAATAACTATTATTGTTCTCATAATTTTAAAAATATCATTGACATTTCACTTTAAATAATATTTTTATAATTTTTTTATTTAAAATATTTTCTTTACGTTTGAAAAAAAAAAAAAAAAACTCGGGAAGGCACGTGACCCCCCTGGCCCATGAGTGCCTCCGCCGCTGTGCAATACTGCTTTCATTCTCACCTACGGTAAGGTTTGTGGTGGCAACATCAAACCCTACCCCCAAAAGAAGACTGATCACGCCTACCGCGACTCCCAGCGTACCCTTGTCTGCCTTGGTGACGGCGGCATGTTTAACCCAAAACCTAGGGATTGCTCCATCAAAATCAACTACAAGGAGAAGTGATTGGCAATCTCGACTGCGATTTCGAGCGTGAAGGTAAATATAGTGGTGGTGGAGGAGTTGAAGGAGAGGTTTGAGAAGCTAAAGACGAAGGAGTTTATTGCGTTGATGAAGAGGTAGTGATTAGGAGCTCAAATTTCTAGGTAAACCAATTGAACAAATAAAAAAATTAAACAAATAAGTTAAACCAGAGGGCTTATCTAATTATATACTTGCCTGTGAAACTAGAGGCACGTAATATTACGAAGTCATAACAAGTTGTTGAATTGTTATTGTGTTTTTGATCATGTTCCATGGTATGAAGTTTAGTGATGATGTGAGACTCCTGGCTTTTGTAAATCTATTAAGGCCCTTACTTTTTGGATTATTATAATGAAAGCCCTCTATTCTTTGTTTATTCGCAATTTTAATCTTAGAATTAAAAACGCAATCCGATCAGAACTATGCGAACCCTAATCAACCTCGGTAACTTAGTAATCATTTCTAAGACCCTAATACTAATTAATTAACTCCTTAATTATAGATTGATCACTCAAAGCCCTAGATCTCCGGTTCTCTTTATTTTCGTTCGATTAATCGCCTTTTAATTCGAAGCAAAGAAACTTAAATCGAATTGCTTTCCCTAACCCTAATTTAATTAAATTCTACACCTAAATAGATATTCTAATTTATAAACTAAGCCTTAGTCCTCACATCTTTATTGATTTACACCTTGACCCCAAAATCAAGTACCTATGTATATATATATATAACATTTTTCTCATCAAATCTTTTTGTACACAAAATCTACACACACACATACATATATATGAATTTGTACATATAATGAAAAGAAAAATCCCCTAAAAAATCACCCCACATGGCCAGCCACCCTAGGGAGATGAACTTTCTATACTTTTGAGATAACGTTTCATGGAATTAGAAAAAAAGTACTTTAGTACCCCCAAAAATAGAAATTGTGTTTGTACCTCTAATTCCATCCTAGCTAAATCCATAACTAGATCATGTTTAATACTTAATTAGGTCTCTTAATCACCCTTCATTCTATTACACTTCAACTAAATCCAAAGTCTCCCCATTCCATTGAAACCAAGGGTATTTAGGACAATTAACCACTTTTTTCCTATAAATATACCGCCCTTTCTTGCATTTTTTTCACACTCAAACACATACACCACACACACACTACCACATGGCTAATGAAAAGGAGAGAGAAGAGAAAGAGAGAACTCTCAAGGAGGAGGAAGAAAAGTGAACAAGTCTTGCACAACCATTTCCATAGGCAACAAATAAGCCATAACACGGCCCTCTTTTATTTTCTCATTCAAATACATGATATTAGAGGCTTAAAGTATTATTTTTAGATGTGTATATATGGTGTTCATGTGTTTAAATAGGAAGAGTTAAGCCTTGATTGCCACCTTGCATATATTCTCTCCTAAAATGAAATAAACTATTCTCTATCCACTTCTTACATTACCTCCAAAGGCATACACTCAATCTAAAAATATGAGTTATTTATATATTATTTAGCATGTTTTCATTATAAGAGAAGTGGAAAATTTCTCATGATTGCCCTCTTTTTCTAGTGCTCTCCTTAATTCAAGTATTGTGCATGAAAGACCAATATTTTCAGCCCACTTTCAAAGATTCTAGAAAAATGCAGAAAAATTCCCTCAACTCATTTTTATATCAAAACCTTCTTAAAGTGTTAACTTTCAAGAAAAAATGGTTTTATAAAAAAAGAGAGTAGTTTGAGAGAAAATTTGATTTTCATAACAACCGACGAATTTGGATAGCGCTAAAGTATTTCTTAAATAATTAAAAATCTAGAAATGCTATTCCACTTCTGAAAAATGATTTGGATACTAGATAAAATTTTCTACAAATCTTAGGAAGGTCGAGTTCGGAAAAAATTTGAAATGATATTTTGATAGTGATCTTTAAACTAAACCGAATATGGACATTTGTTAATTTAATGGTTTTATGTTCTTAGTTACTTGAATATGCTGCTTATCGTTTTGTTTAAGTCTTAGCATGTCATCTGCATATGATTGTGGCTTTATTCCTTTAAATTTTTGCTATAGAATGTTTATACTTGTGTAGAATTTATTGGTTATGGCCCATACCCGTCCCTATAGATTTAGCGTAACCGGTTAGTAATCCGAAGATTATCTACGGCTTCAAAGAGAAAATTCAAAATGTTTAAATATAATTGAGGCTTAAAGCGGAAGCAAAACAAAAATAATAATGTCTATTGAGCTGTGCGTACATGATCAACTGCAATAATTAAAACATTTTTAACACACTTTTATATATACATATACGTAGACATATTTTATAACATATCTCACACACTACATAAAGGACTTCTAACAACATACAAAGATTAACTCAAGCCTGATAAAATAAAATAAAGTCTCTACACAGCCGTACTTCTTGGGTGGCTTGACAAAGAGGCAGATTCTGGGGCAAACTCTAATGTTAATCCTCCAATTGCTCACCTACATATATATATATATATATATATATAAAGAGTGAGCTAACACCCAGTGAATAATACTAGAATAAAGAGGTTAATGAATGAGATTCATACATAAATAAATTATACTTATAA
This sequence comes from Camellia japonica, assembly GCA_030407325.1. Classification (NCBI taxonomy): domain Eukaryota; kingdom Viridiplantae; phylum Streptophyta; class Magnoliopsida; order Ericales; family Theaceae; genus Camellia; species Camellia japonica. The sequence goes on along the minus strand of JAPPVO010000059.1, from coordinate 54,404,415 downwards.
TTTAAACATTTGAACCATTATTCTCATTCATATCATATTTATAGGTCATAACAAAGAAAAACAACCTTGAGTTCAATACATCATATCCATATACAAAATGACCTCAGGTCCAACTCATATACAAAATGACCTCAAGTCCATTATATGCAAAACGACCTTGGGTCCATCTATACAAAACGACCTCAGGTCTAATACTCATTCATAGACCGACCTTAGGTCTAATGGATCCATATACGAATGACCATCGGTCATTCGTATCATAATGCCAAATGACCTTGGGTCCAATATTCTTATATTCATAACTATGCGCATAGTCACATTCATGATCATGATCACATCCGTATTCATATTCAAAACGACCTTTGGTCCATTTAACAATCATACAAAACGACCTTCGGTCCAATACATCTATAAGATGACCTTTAGTCTATCTTGTTAAATATTCCAAACGGCCTTAGGCGCAATCCGTGTCCTTATCAAATATACCAAACGGCCTTGGGCCCATTTCATATATATATATTTTATTATCAAACAAACCAAACGGCCTTGAGCCCATTTTATATTCATACATCAATCACTTTACAGATTCTATTACGAATCAAACGAATAGAATACTCATTCATAGTACAAATTCATAAGTTCAGAAACTTTTCACATAGGTAACAATGCATACACAAAAATATCTTTATTAAGATATTACTCACAGTGTTCGGAGTGGTGATTTGTCCTCGTGGATGGCCCTACACAATTCATAAACATACACAAATCGGATCACAATGCCATTCATTTCGTTCTTTAATTTGTTTAATTCTCTTAGGCTCTTTCTAACTCTATAGTTCATTTATAATACTCAGTACATGCCTAAGAGTGCTTAGAAGTGAAAGAGAACAGAAATCGAAATATAAAATAGCTTTTCAAAATTTTCTAAAACAGGGTTCTTCGCTTGAGCGTAACATTGGTTGCTCGAGCAGACTTCTCGGTCTGCAAAAATACTAGTTACTTGCATTTTACACTCGAGAGACAACTTCTTCGCTTGAGTGATGATGGCGAATTCTGGATTTTCCATAATGTTGTTTAAACTTCAAAACACATTACCAATACTCCAAATTCATGCATGACTTACTCGAACATGCAAAAACATTTCCAATTACATATATTTAAAATTAATTCCACTTATACTTCAAAATTCTATGATTTTAATTCAAATTTAAACTTTGGATTTCATGTTTAAAAATCATCTTTCAATTCTTTCTTTGTTTTATGAAACATAAAATTGAAGTTATAAAGCCCTTTCAAAAATATTTGCATGTATGAAATTTAAATCAAAATCAAAATAATTTTTGATTCTCAAATATAAATTATAATTTATTTCCATATTTGTCCAAATTTAAATTTAATTCATTTTCTACATATCAAGCCTAATTTCAAATCCACAAATTCTAAAACATGAATCGATCTTCCAAAACTCCTAAAAATTCATGATGCATGTATAATTGAAACTCAATTTCATGTTAAGACAACTAAATTTAAACCCAAAGTGATTAATTTCTAAATTAATTTCCATAAATTTGAACCTAACTCCTTTGCATAGATCAAATCTTCAATAAATCATTGTTGCATGTAATTTATAGAACTCAATTCAAGAATAATTCTCTAAATTGAACTCAAATTTAATAAATTTAAATAATCATAACTCATGTTTTTTAACCTAACTTGATTTAACATACAAAATTCAATTTCTATGAATTTATAATTAATCCTCAAATCTTTATTTTTAATCTTCTCAAAATCTACCTTGAATCAATTTCTATCTAAATTAATTAAATAACACTAGAAAGAGGATAAAATTTCTTACTTTAAGATGAATATTTTATAATTTCTAACTTCAATTTTGGTATCCACAAAGCTATCTTCTTCTTTTGTTCTTCCTCTCTTCCTTGTCTTCTTCTTTCTTGGTTCCTCTCTCTCTCTCTCTTTCTCTCTCGGCTGCTTCCAGAGCTTTGTATTTTCCCTTTTTGATCTTATTCATTCTTGGAAAATGTTTTTTAGCTCGAAAAAATCGGCCCCGAATGCCCCTAAAGCCCAAAACGACGTCGTTTTGAGCTTTAGGTTTTTTTTTTTTTTCCTTTTTTTCCGCCATTTTTGGACCTCTGCAACTCAGAGGAAGAGGGAGAGAAAGAGAAAGAGAGGGAGAGGGAGAGAAGAGGTCGCCGATCCGTCGCCGATCGTCGTCTCCTCAGCTCGTCGCCGCCGGCGTGTCCTCTGCTCGTCGCCTCTGCCATCCCAATCGCCGCACCCCCCGCCTCACCTCCAGCCCATTTTTTAGGCCCCCTCCCCTCCAGTCCTCCCCCTCCCCTCCCCTCCCCTCCCTCTTCCTCCCTCCCCTCCAGTCGCCTCTGCTGAAAAAAAAAAAAAAAAAAAATTAGGGGCATTCGGGCATTCGGGGCTCGGTTTCGAGCCCCCAATCGCAAACTCTTCATTCTTCTCTCTCTCTCTCTCTCCGTACGGTTCACCAACTCTGTTTAGAGTTGTCAACTCAATGCTCCGGCCAACAAATAAATTGAGCACCCACTCTCTCTCTTCTCACATTTAAGTAAACATTGCCCCGCAAAATGAATTCTACATCCTTCTCAATTGTTCTCAATTCTTCTTCTTTTTATATAATTAATTAGAATTAACTTAATTGATTAGGATTAATTTGACACACCAATTACACATTAATTTAATATAATCATCACTTAGTCCTAACCAATTATAATTAACACTTGAATAGCACTTAATTTAATTAATCATAACTAATTACACATCTCACATAATTTAATTAGCCGAATTTGACTCCCATTATAACCCAATTAATTATATTTAATTTTACGAATCTGAATCAGATTTTTAGTCAACTCCCAAAGGCTCTAAATATTAAATTAAATTTATTGCTACTATCAATTTGAGTGTCTCAAATCGCTAAGGCTTTCAATTTCAAGTCAGACCCAAAATCCTTAAAAATAAATTACATGTTTAAATTGGACACCTCATAAATAGATTTAATTTATAATAATCATAATTTCTCAAATCTTATAACGTAATTAATTTAATTAACTCCAATCTGAATCTAATTAATCAAATCTTTATTTTATTAAACTGAATCGAAGCTGAATTGAATATTTAATTGAGCTCTCAAATGGGTCAATACTTGAAATCAAACTGATTCAAGCAATTAATTTCACTTCCTTAAGCCATTTGGACTTTCAATTTCTAATCTCAAAATAAATCATTATTAAAATCACTTATCGATTGGGTTCCATAATCCTCGTAAATCCCAAATTAAATCAGAATAACGACTAATTAAAATTCAAATCTCCTTGATTAATTAAATGTCAAATATAATACGTAGTGCGGTTGTCACATTATTATTTCAATTGTTTGTGATAACCTTCATTAATGCACCTAAATTAATGGGAAACTTAATAAGGGTGGTAATGGGCTTTCGATCGTTTGAATAATTTTTATGAGATAATGATTGTGTTAATTTCATGTATTGGTTAACGGGACATGTTCCCTATTTGAAGATAAAGTCTTGCGTAAGTGATTGTTTTGGAACCTTTGAATGGATTGGTTATATTTGGATCCTAGGTGGTTTTGGTGTAATAAGGTTGGAGTATGTTATGAGCTAGGAGCATATTTTTACCGTTTCTTTTGAGGTCCTCGGTTGGCGCTATGCAATATGTAACCGTTGTAGATATCCGAGGTAAAGTCTGCAACGCAGCAAAAGAGAGGACATATCAAATAATCCGAATCCAATTCTTGTGGTTATGAGGATGAAATCTTTTTGGGGGATTTCTAAATTACTAACACTTAACCTTGTAATCCTCTACTTGTTTACTTGATTATCATGTGTAATTATAAATGTGTGTTGGATTAGGAAAAAGGAATGAGAGTGTATGTGCGTTAACTAGGCATTCCAAACTCATAGTGTTTAATGTTAGGTATCAAAGAGACCTTCGTAAACGATAGAGAACCGGAGATGTTTGAAGACTTTTGGTTGTCTTAAGAAGAAGCATAAGATATTTTATTTAAAGTCCATCTGTGATACTTTGTTTTTTTTTGGGAATGTAATGTTAAGGGAAATTTTGTTTTGTTATTAAGTTATAACTTTGTAATTATTACTTTGCTTATATATATATATATATGTTTTTTTTTTGTATCTTTTGTGCTCCTATCTTTATCCTTCCATCAATTTATGCAGACTTTGTGTTAATACCTTGTTAAGATTTGTCAAAAAAGTAGCTTTGTTATCTAAAAAGATTGGACTTTGAAGAAAGGCTATATTGACTCTTTTAATCTTTCTTGGGATCTTATTGTTGGAACAATTCGTCTTGATTAGAGATGCGAGCGATCGTACGGATGACTCATCGCCAACGGACGCAACGTCACTGCCACTTGAAGCTGACTATATTCCACGTCACCCATGCCATGTTAGATCCACGTCGTCGCTCTAACCTGTTCAATGCAAATTGGAAAGTGCACTTATCAGTGCCATGAGTCTGTGCTAAGTGCAAAGTGCGCTATCAAACGCCACATATCACACTGCCATGCTATGCACATGCGCGCATGTGCAGATGGTGCGAAGCACCATTCTTGCGGTGTAGGTGCATGCATACTAGCTTTCATTTTACAATTCCATATTCAAAAGAATATTTCATGTAGCACTTTGGGGGGTGTTTGGGAAGAAGCTTTTTCAAGTTTTTTGGCTAAAATAGTTCTAAAAAATAAAATAGGCTAAGATAGCCAATAAGACAAAATGTCACATCAAACACATAATCATTTTACTTTTTCTCTTACAAACATTACATCTAATTATAAAAAAAATCCTCACATCTTCCCAACATACAAAAATTTTAGCCTACTAAAATAGCCAAAAATTAAAATAGCTTACTAAAATAGCAACTTCCCAAACACCCACTTTATTAAGTGCTCTATATTTTCCTCTCTTTCCGATGTGGAACAAAGTCCCCAAGCTTATTTCAATATTTTCAAAGAAAAACAAGGAAGGTTTTGAAAACACCAAAAATTAAACTATACATTTTAAAAACCATTTTAAAAATTCCTCAACACTTACTTGGTTATTGACTAAAGAAATCATTAGTGACGCTTCCTAGACCTAAACCCTTAGAATGGAGTTTGGGACATCACAGATAAATACAATAAACAATAATATAAAGTAGAAAGAAAGAACAAGAAAGAGCAAGAACAATAAAGAAAAAGATTTAAACAGATGGTGGGTTTGTGGAAAGAGTGATAGAGAAAGAGAAGTGTTTGAACAAATAAAAAAAATATTTGAACAAATAGGTTCAATAGATAAATACAAATTTGACCAGATGAGTTCAAAAAATTAAACAGATAAAATAAAAAGATTCAAACAGATAGGTTCAATATATAAATACAAATAGTTACAAATTTGAACAAATGGATTCAAAAACTTGAACAAATAAAAAAAAAGATTTGAACATATAAGTTAATATAAAATTTTTAATGGATATGTGGTATGTATGGAACAAAATGTTGGATTATCTTCACTGTAATTAATTAATTATGTTTGTGTACTTAACAACAAACAGAATATAAAAGAAATAAAGGAAATGAGAGAAAATTGTTTGATTACAAAAATCAAACTAGAAATAAAATTAAATAAATAAAAACAGATTTTATTTCGTTACAAAAACAAAATTAAAATTTGATTTAATAAACAAATAAAACAGAATAATAAATTAAACAACTTATTTGATTAATTTTTTCGAATAATAATCTGATCAAGTCCAGCGTTTGACACTGTGTCCTTAAGACAGATTCGTCCTTTCCTCGATGCTTTCAGAATATGGACATCTATCTCCCAGGATGAAATGATTAACAACAAATAAATGCAGCACTACAATTTATTTGTTCAACGAACATACTTAGTATATACACTCTTTCTGACAGAAAAATAATGGAATAAATGCAGCAAAATACAGAGATGATTTGCAGCAAAAGATGGACGAAAATTGGAGTAGAAATCCAAATGGGGAACTAGTCTATTTATAGATGTATTGGTGGCTGCAGGTTTTGAATTAAACAGGTATGAAATCTATTTGGTTTTGAATTAAACAGATTTAAATCTGTTGGGTTCAAAATTCAAACAGATAAAACCGGAAGGGACTTGTTTGGGTGTATAGTAAAATCGGACCAGTTTATTTCCGGAATTAATTTGAATTTTGGATTTTATTTTACCAAAAAATAAAATTAAATTCAAATATTTTTTGGCCCAAAAAGATAGGTATTGGGCCGGACAAGCCCAATCCAACCTCACACCACGCACCTAAGCCCAAGCCCAGCCCAGCCCGGCCCGCCTGATCGACCGGACGGATGGCGGCGGCGGCGCGCGCACGTGTGTGTGGTGATTTTTGGGTCCAATGGGTCTAGCCCATTTTGCCCATAACCTCCATCTCTACAAAACTTGGTACCCCTTGGGGCACATCCAAATTCCAATCCCATGCCTTATAAACCCACTCAAAACTTTCCACCAAATCAATGTAGGACAAGCCATTTTTCAACCTTTAAGGATTTTCCACCAAAACTCCATTTTCATGGAACACACTTTGGCTTCAATTTCCCATTCACTCGATAATGGTTTTGAACAACCAAATATACCACGTGAATCTCAACGCGGCATAGAACGCGTTACCACTTTGACCCGCGAAAATCGACGCTCGGGTCCCACCTAAAAATTAGACCAAAGTTAGGAAAAATTCTGGTTTACCTAGAATTTTCCCAACTATTTTCAACAATTCTCCACATGAATGGAATTTGATGACAACGAAAATACAACGATATACAAACTTTATCGAACGAGTATAAGTCGAAAATATCTTGCATCAGGATAGGTAGCTTTCGGCCTTGAACCTTCCCTAGTGATAACCTATCAGACTTACTAGCTAACCAATGGACGTGATGCCTTGAATTGTTCAGCCGTTTGTGTAAGCCAAGACAATAGATTTCACACAAAATATCTTTTAACACATCGTGGTTCTCACTGTTGTGTTCATTTTGGCCTTGAACGCTCTTGGTTTTCATGAGTGTTTCTAGAGAATTTAACCTTTTTCATTATCATAGAACCGGCCCCAGTTTGACACTCATATAGGTGATTCTTATTGTGAGTATCTCCTTATACTCCTCTTGATTTTATGCCTCAATCAAGATATAAGTAATCATTAAAAGCAAAACTTATCCTTATACCCCTGCATACAACATATGTTGCAGATATCACTCTCACCATAGGAATGGGTAGGGAATTTTAATCCTTTGGTGATTTCTGGCGAGCCACACATAACTTAGTTGTCCCTTTGAACTTAGTTCTTGGGATCTCCAGTCATATAAGTAGGGTTACCATTATGATGATGCTTATGTAATAGGCTTTAATCCCATCCCCTTCGATGAACTATACACTTGCTCTTTTGTCAAACCTTTTGTTAACGGATCCGCAATATTCTCTTTAGATTTTATATAATCTATTGAGATTATTCCATTTGACAACAATTGTCTTACAGTATTATGTCGACGACGAATACGTCGTGACTTATCGTTATACATGTGATTCTGTGCCCTACCTATTGTAGATTGACTATCACAATGAATGCAAATAGCTGGCACAGGTTTTGGACATATGTAGACGCGCCCTTGAGGGCTTTATGCTGTGCTACAGTTCGGACTCAAATGTCACAATTCTTAATCTGATCTCACAATGTGCAATGTGAGATTGATAAATCACCAAAGAGTCCAAATCTGGCAAATCGTTTTGGAAAACTGATTTTTGTAAAGAAGTGCCAAACATAGACTGTTTTGCCAGATACAGAGTCGCCACCTAAATATTTTATTTTGGGGGAATTTAGGAAATCCTGACTCGTGCCTAAGGCCACGTGTCCGTCATCACCAAAGTTGCCTCGGCTCGGGAACTTGGGTACGATTGGGGAAGGTCATGCAATGAGCACCCCTGCTCGCTAGATCAAAGATCGGCCACTACTAAACATGATATCTTGTTTTTGAAAACATATGCGTTCTTATTCCGGTTATTAGCCTAAAATTACTATGTGATGCGTACAACACACAAGTATAGACTAGATCGCCTAAGTTGGAACAAAACATCTCGTGTCTGTTTAAAAAATGGTTTGAAGGTGCTACTCGCAAGTAGGCTAAGACATGGATTTGCCACCCCCAAGTGGGCTTAGAAAAAAAACATGATTTTGCCACTTTCAAGTGGGCTTAAAACTCGCATTTCGATGAATTGTTCCAATTTAAGTAATCTAACCTTCACCCACAGGCATTCAGGCAGTTATACACATAAGCAGTTAGCCTCATGGCAAGCATGCTATCATGGCAATCAATAATACACATGCAGGGATGCTAAAGCATAAAAGCTTACCTAGTACTCTAAGCCAAAACAATAGCTAGTTAGTAATCAATGCATGATCCTAGCTATGTTAAGATGGCTAATGCAACGCATGCAAAATGCAACTAGAATAGGCTCGGCCAATCTAAGAATGGCATGTGGAATGCGACAACTCGATACACATATTCAAGTTGGAATTAAAATACTATGCAGTTAGCATGATGCGCCGAGCCCGGTGCATGCAATACAGATGAATGATGTAAACATGCGAGCATAAGGATGCTAATTGAAACATGACCTAAAACTAACCACTGAAAGCAGGTAAGTAAAAGGGAGAAAGACGTGGGGTTGGAAGACATTCACATACTCACGCAAACTTATTACAAAATTCGCCCTCTCGACGGAGAGTCTGAATGAATAATACAAGTTAGCTACGCTAAGCAATTCTAACTAATCTAATAATCTAATTAGACTAATTATTACATAATCAAATTGAATATTAGCTAAGCTAAGCTAATTAAGAATTTACAACGA